>JAESVK010000904.1:31215-61457 GCA_017140935.1 Hamamelis virginiana | reverse complement strand
AAACAAACAAACAAACCAACCAACCATTAAAGCTTCAAAACACTTACCTCATCACTATTGGTGGCTTCAACAAGCTCCATTTTATATACCTTTGGTTGTTAAGAGGAAAAAATGTTTATATCCTTATATCTAAAAAAATAAAAAATTTGATGGAGATTGTGGTATTGTGGAAGAGAAGGAAGAAAAATAAGGAAGATGGATAATATTTAACCAAATAGAAGGAAAAGGAGTACAGTTCAAATGGGAAATTAGGGTTTGTAAAGAATGAATAAATGAGTAAATGGAGGTTTGAAGTATATGATAGTGCATATGAATGGAAATAGTTGGGGTGATTTTAGTATTTTAGTTAGAATATGGAAATAGTTGGGGCAATTTTAGTATTTTAGTTAGAATATGTTGCGCATTTTAGATTTGTACTTGTTCTAAATGATAAAATCATTTGAGGGCATTTTTGAAAACATAAAAATTGAAGTTGGCTTAAAGTTGCTTGGGTTGCAATATCCATTCCCCAAAAAAAATTTATTAGTGTCATTGCAGTAAAAAAAAAAAAAAACCCATGTTCCAGTTCAATCCAATTACTGACCATCCATTTTAGACAGGCCCAACCCAAATTTACGGCAGGACAAAAAGCTTTTCAGACCCAAAAGGAGTTAGTCCCAACTCCGAAATCACTGCCCATAAAATTCTCACAATCAATGGATAGGATGGACAGATGATGTAAAGTAGGGACAACCCTTAGCTATATGACCTATATCATATAATATTATATTAGTTATACATATATGAAGCTTAAAAGAGACAATATTTTCCTTTTCTTCCTTTCTAGCACATACTCCATCCCCAAATAGCAAACACCGAACCCCTCATCGATCAATCATCTCCTAACCTCATACTCCATCCGTCCCATAAAAATAGGCCTCTTCCAAAAAAATAAGCATATTAAGAAAACTCATTAATGCATTGATTTGTGATCATTTTTACCTTTTATTTCCAAAACAATCCTTTTTCCACAATTGTATTTGGTGTCATGTCAAGACATTCTTGGAATAATAAATGGCAATATGGGAAAGTTAAAAGAAATATAATTTGACTATTCAAAATGGACTATTATTTTAAGATAGCCAAAAAAGAAAAGAAGACCTATCTTTGTAGGACAGAGGGAGTATTATTTTATTCTGTTCTAACAACATGTACAGTCCAACTCGTGCTAATAGCCCTGATAAAAGATGTACTGGACCGTAGAAATAAAAAGATAAGGAAAAAAAAATAAAATAGAAATAAAAAGAAAGGAAGGGACATGATTTTAGACCAATCTAAATTTCACCCCAAATATTTACAGTGAAGAAAAAGGATTAAATCTCTTGGACAGAACTGGAAGAGAGTATGTACAGATCATGTCATGTTCCTAACCTCTTAACACCGCATTCGGAGCAAAACTTGGAGGTTTCTCTCAAATAGGGAGCCCCACATTCATCACAAAACTTTGCAGGGCTTGATGACTGAAACGTAAACAATTCCTAAATGTTAGTAAAGACTAAGGTAAATGAAAGAAGAATTTAAAAAGAAATGAAATCATTATCCATCCCATTTGTATTACAGCTGTCAATTATAATGGAGGAAAACAGAACAGAAATGCAGCACTGCAAAGGACAGGAATCATTCATTCTAAATAAAATTTAAGGCAGATGAACATTATTCAATAATAAATCAAACTCTTTAAACAGCCAATTACAACTCAATTCTAAGTTTCTAATCATAAGGAGTACTTCAAAGGGCAATACACAATATGGGATAATTCAAAATATTCAATGCGATAATGAACCAGTTTAGCGATGGACATGAATATTTTAAGGATTCCATATAAGCACTATAAATTCAGATATTCATGTCACAAGCAATGTTGAGGATACCTGTCTTCTCTTGCTTAAAAAAATTAGAAGACACTATACTATGCTAGAGAGAGCAGAAAACAAGAGGAAACAAGACATACATGGGACATATCTTCCTGGACAATGTTTCAAGTATAGCGTAGTACAAATATGAAAAAGGTGCATGGATTTGGTCTCATGACATTCAATGCGAAAAACAGACAACAAGTCAACAAATGAACATGTGAAATTTTTAGCGGGAAAAATTATAATCAATTATCATGTATGAATTTCAAACTTATTTCTGAACTATTTCCTATACAAATTATATTTGACTGACTACTAATTTTTTCATATCAATATGGTGATAAATAAATTTACACACTTCTTAAGCTATACAATACTTGATAGTTAAATGCTATTTTTCATAACCAGCAGTGGGGTAATTTAACAAGTTCTATTGTCAGTTATTCTTACTCATCCATCACATTTAAGATACCTCCAACCAACCTCTGCTGCTTCTATCAATAGATTTTCACTCAATGGCAAATAAAAATATCTTTTTCCCTGATCAAATGATTTAGAGAGATTCCACATTACAATATTGAAATCTGATACCTTAGAAACCAGAACAGCATTAGTTATGATTCTCAGGATCACTAGCCAAGCTATCTAACCATCACTGTTCAACAGTTTGGAGTTGTAATAACCCAAGTTTTTATTTTATCTTTTATATGAATATTCTAATGATTTTTAAAAAATAAAATAAAATAAAATCTTGAAATTTACAAAAGTGCCCCTCACTATATAAACCACCGTCCCCTTTTCATTTCCTCCCGTTTTCAGCCGTGAGAGAGAGGGAACCCGAGAGAGAGGAGAACGTGGGAAAGAGGAGAGAAAGAGAAGAGTCGCCGGAAGCTTGCCGGAGTCGCCGTCGCCGGTGGAGGTAAACTTTGGTTCCTTGTTTTGTACATTTCCTTTCTTCTTCTCCTTCTTCTTTTCCTTTCTCATTTCATACCCATTTTATGGGTTTGTGGCTTCGTCTTTGAGGATTAAAGGTGATTTATGTTTGGGGAAGTTTGGGGTAAGTGTTGTGTGTTGTGTAGATTTGGATTTATGGTTTATTAAAGGTTTGTGTTGATTTTTGGTGGTTTGTGAAGCTTATCGTCAAAAATGGGTTTTGTGGGTTTTTGAAATCAAAGGTTTGATATTTTGAAGATTTAATGGCTATGGAAGATTTTGAGAGGTTGATTTTGTGTATCCAAGTCTAGCTTGAAGTATTTGTTGGAGTTTTGTGGCTTATGTTGATGATAAACTATGTTTTGAATTTATGTAGGTTTTATGCCTAAAACTTTGTGGTTTTCACATTTTCACCGTTGGATCTCGGGTTTTCTGTCGGATTCCAAGTTGTTTAAGTTTATTTTTGGTTGATTTATGTTTTGAACGGTTTGATTTTGTTTTGGTGGAGTGTTGGAAAGTTTTTGCATAAATAGGTCTGTTGCTGCTCGTTACTGGGCAAATCTGGAGGTGCTCTATCGATAGAGGTGGTGATCTCTATCGATAGAGGGATTCCTCAAGGCTGCAGGTGGAAAAGCCGTAGGGTCTGTCTATCGATAGACAAACCTCTTTCGATAGAAGTCCTATAGGTTTATCGATAGACCTCCTCCTCTTTTGTGTTAATCTTCTGTTTTCTTCAATTTTCTGACCTCCTTTCCTTGGATTCGTGTCTTGAATGTTTGTGGGCTTTTGGTTAGGTATTTTTGGGGGTTTTGAGTCCTTTAGATCCCAAATTACTAGTTTTTAAGAGAAACGTATTTCTTTGCCTTTGAGATTGTGAATTTGGTGTGCTTTCTCTTGATTCCTTGTTTGCATTATTTGTTGCTTTTCAGTTTGAAAGGTTCTTTGGAGAACCATTTGCATTTGGGTGCATTTCACATTTTGCATTTGGGAGGCTCGTGGAGCCACAAAGGGTTGGATACACTGAGGCATTGAGGTAGGGATAAGTAACATTTTACCGTTGATAATGATATATCTATTTTGCAACTATTTTGAGAACCATATGAACTTTAAATGCTTTCTTGATGATATGATTCATAAACACTTGTGAAACTTACCATTTTACTGTTCTGACAAATAGATACATGGAATATAACTGTATACACTGTGCGGCATGTTTTAAACGTTATCAAATGATCTCAAATGGAAATCTTTTACTTTTGACAAACCATAATAAATGTGAGAATTTGGATATCTGCTTCTGTTGATGTTATTAACTGAGTGAATGGGCATATGATTTGACTATTTTACAAATGTTTGATTATGATATTGATATCTGAGTAAACCACATTTTCTAAACGGATTTATGTATCACAAATGCTGTAGACTATACATTATGCCATTCACTGTTCTTTTGGAAATGATATTGGTTTTGATGAATGTTTTATTTTGATTGAGCTGAGGCTCTAGTTACTAGATATTGGCTTCCATGCCTAATGGATTTTGGTTATTGTGATTTATATCACGGAAGGATGAAGTTGACCAATATAGAGAACACTCCTCGTCTCTTCAATCCTAGTGGACGTTATATGATGATGATTATTATTGGATCTTTGCCACGCGAGACTGAATTGACCAGTATAGAGTTCACTCCTCGTCTCTTCACCCGGTGGGCATTGCATGATAGTTATTATATTTCAGGACATGCATGTATCTATATGTACGTGGACTGAATTATATCATTGGGAGTTTGGGCTATGATATTACAGGCAGCGTGACTACGGTCTCCGTCCTTGAGATTTGGTTAGTAGCCCAGTTGAGCGAAAGGTTTGTTAACCTGAATCAACAGCTCTATAATGTGATTCAGTCCAAGATTGGATATGCTAGGGACCTAACGAAGTGACGCATATGCCAATCGGGTTGAAGTCCATACCGATGGCGATATGTCGAGCCCTTGTGTGGCGGTATTACCATGCTATGGACCTAAGACGCTATTTTGGCTATTGACCACATGCGACGGGGTATTCCGCATGCGTGACATATGCTTGGTTACTGTTACTGGTGCTGTTACTGGAAGATCTGGTTTTTCACTGAAAGTCCACACATCTTTTAAACTTTTATTTCAAATTGTTTTCTAAATCCGTTAAACTCTATAAATAACTATTTTACATAAATATCTCATGTATCAATGTATTGTTATTGATTTGTAGAGGTTATATTATCCTTACTGAGCACGTGAAAGCTCACCCCTGCTTTTTTTTTGCAGTAAATTGCAGGTTTACCTTTGGGTTCGCATTCCTGTCTCAGCTAAATCCTTCGCTATGGGTTGTTGGTCAGATCTTAAGGTTATTGTTGCATTATTGATTGCATTCTTATATATTGGATTATTCAGATTGTGTATTGATTATGGAATTGCCTTTTTGCCAGGGTTGTTGGCAATATTATTTGATTTATTGAATAAATATTTGTATATGACGATTTGGGACATATTGTGTATGACATACCATATAATTTTGTTATATGAAATCTTTGTATCCTGTAAGGAAATACGGATGAGCAGGACAGGTTGTACCTTCAGTTTGACACGTGTCGACCTATCCGGAAGGGTCGGTACGGATGTTAAGTTGGGGCGTACAAGGGTCCTTAGTAGCGTCAGTTTGGGGCGTTACAGGAGTAGACCAAGGTTATGAATTTCAGTAATTTATACTAGTGCTTTCTACAAAATCAACAAAAACACGTGATTGTTGCACTTCAATTCTCAAAAGAAGTTGATAATCCTTGTAAATAAAAAATAACATCGAAAATGTTAAACGCACATTTTCAAGACAAATGTAGCTTCCCGCAAGACAAAGTAGTATCAAAGGAAACAATATACCTCCATTTTATAGAGGTCCAAGAACCTTCCAAGTTCCAAGCGATAATATCCCCTTACCATGCACATTGCTACACCCCCTATGCAATGTTTCACACAGTCATTTTATGCTTTTTAAAATAAGTGTAGCTTCCTACAAGACAATGCAGCATCAAAGGAGATAATTTACCTTCATTTTTTTAACTTTTTAATAACTATTAATTATGGTTTTGATGCAAGTAAACCAAATTCCTATTGAGTGTAAACTATAGAGGTTGGGGAATAAAGGCGCAAAAAATGCTCCTAGGATGTAAGCCCCAATTTCTGGATGTAGAAGCGAGCCTTGGGCAAGCCCTAGGGTGAGTTTTTTAAACTTTTCCATGCACGTTGGAGGTCGTAAAGTTCCCTATGCAGGAAGCTTTCAAGAGGTAATATCCTCTTACCATGAACATTAGTGGGCGTAAGGTCCGAACTAAGTTTCCTTCCAGTAGCTAGTTTATCTATTAAAGTGACTTACTTGTACAACAACTGTGTCACAATATCAGCATGAGCAATGACACATGTCATTTCTTGAGCCATTCCACGACATGTGTCTACATAAGGTGTATTTTTAGAATGAAGTGTCAAGTATGAGGTGTCATCATGGATGTACTCTTATATTTTTTTACCACATGGCAACATGTGTGCATAAAGTTTACCGACAGAAATGAACTAGGACCTAGAGGGGCTTGCATTGCAAATTAGTTAACAGTATCTAGTTTAATCAAATAGAAGTAAACAGAACGAGCACGAAGTAATAGAAAATAACATTGTCTTTTAGTATTGCCCTACTCTATGTTACACGGACTCCTCACTTCAACTCGAAGTACCTACACCCAATCCTTGGACAAGGATAAGGGTACTCTTGCTGGATACTTCAAAATAGTGGAAAATCTTTGGAAGATAGACGAATCCGACACTTGGACACGTACCCACACTCGACACTTGAACCCGAGTCCGTGTAACATAGGCCCTACTACACTTCTGGAGCACATGCTCCATGACTTCTACTTTTAACTTGATTGAATCAGGCTGTTTGGGATATTGGATTCATGAAATTTGGACATTTTACAGTCCAGAGTGTTGACAATTTTTTAACATAACCACGTAAAAATATACGCCATGGAGAAAAAGATAGGGATTACTTATTGTAATATAATATAATATCCATGATGTTAGCATACTGTTTCTCTGGAAAATTCAAATAAAACCATTGTATTAAAATCAAAAGAAAAACTCTTGGATTTATCCTAAAATAAACAACAACCTCAATTAAATAATGCTCACCAGTACATGCAAGCGCCCTCCAACATGACCTCCTGTGAGGGGTTGTAAGCAAACCATGTGTTGGGAAATGGTTGGTGACTGATGGACATGAGCAATGTCAGGCAAGTGTGAAGGTGGTCCACATTGATTGCTGTAAGAAAACTGGGCTGCGTGTTGACTTTGGTGAATGGATTGAGGATGGTTCTGGTGAATAGTATGAAACTGAGGCTGATGTGATAGTTGCATTTGGTGTTTGGATGGAGTCGGCTGCTGATTTTGTGGCTGCAAAATTGTAAAAAGCATGAAGTCAAGGTTGAATATTAAGTAGACATAAAATCTACCTAGAGCACCTTGACAGCAACACAGTAACATAATTAATATCTGAAATATAGCTTGGTGCTAATGTTTTAATTGGTGGTTGATTTGTACAGCTAAAGTATATATATGAGGTTCACTCCTCTTAAGTACAAGGCGAAAAGGACGTCAACACCAGACCTGAGCCCTGCTCAGATCTGAGGTATACATCTCATCTAATCAATAGAATGAAAATTTAAAATTTGGATGAATTTAAGGAACCAAACCAACTTATGATCACACTTCTTGTTGGCTGTTATAATGCGTCAGATGTTTCTAAAAGCCAAGCAAACCTTGATGCAGTTCATGTCTAAGGCATGCACTTCATATTTTAACCAAAATGGACTCTTTCAAGTAACTTTAAACATGCTTCTTACCTTCAGTTTCCCCAACTTAGTGTTTTTATAACTTCTAAGGGCCTGTTTGGCAATCTTGAAATTTGGTTCAGAACCAATTTCAATTGTCTAGTTTATATCCAGTCAAGTTATACTCGAACTGTTTTAGTTTATAATCTGTTTTGTCTGAGATTGAGTTCTTACTTTGTTTTCTTCCTTATACTGTTTGTACCCATATTTGCTTATTGTAATAGAGAAAGAGGGGGAAAAGTTGAAGATGAAACCAATGTTCACATATAGACGAAGATTGGTAAAGCTAAAGATGGAATGCAACGATTGGGAGAACTCATTTGGGAAATTTGAAATTTACGGTACTAAGATCGTGAATTTGAGTGGTTGAAGAATCCATTTTCTCAAGAAAATTTGGGAAATTTGGAAGGAAAAGATAAGGAGAGAAGAAAACCTAAAACCAAACCCTAAAAACACATACACACATATATTTGTATATCATTCATGTGAAGAACCAGAAGATCAACAATAAATGGCAGAAAAATCTGGAGGAAAAAAAAAACATGGAAGTTAAAAAAAAATCATAGCGTTTTCCCATACTGATCTGAACTTGAATGGCTTATTTTGCTTTAAATTTGGTTGGCAAAGCACCTGAAACTTGGATAGCCAAGGAGGGTCCGCGAAATGATGCTTCTAATCCCACCTCCATTGATACTCAAGACTGCTACGATTTTTCCTCTTGCACTACTAGTAGCTATTTCTTATTCAAAATGGAACCTAAAAATTTGGAGATAGTAAAAATAAAAAATGAAACCCACCCTCTGCTACTCTGTGTGTGTGTGTGAGAGAGAGAGAGAGAGAGAGAAAGAGAGAGAGCAGAATTGAGGTGATGATTTTTCGTTTTTAGAAAATTTGTATCTGGTTTTTGTGAAAACCAGCAATAACTTGGAGCTGTTTTAACCGGATTTGGGCCTAAAATTTGCATAAGAAAAAATCAGAAAAGTGGCTTAAATGAACTTACCAAACACATAAATTAGACATTTGGGCCAAGTTTATACTCCAAAACACCAGTTATGATGCTACCCAAACAGCCCTAAGGCTATACCTCACATTAATTCCCCCAATAGACATTGAAGATGTCTGGGCAAACAACCTGCAATTTTTTTATCACTCGTAGAAATGCCAATTCACAGTTTCAAGCCATCCATCATTTCATGGAAATCAGAACACCTACGGTGATGATTAAAATGCTTTTTCCCACATTTTCTGTAGCAGCTCCAGCATAAAGAGTGCACCTATGCCTTAAAATAACATAAAGGGAAGCAAAGTGATATGCCTTGCTACAAGGTATCGCTACAAAGAAGGAAATGCTGCGAATTTCCAAAACTATCCATTGGCAATTTTCCAAAACTGCCCTCATTTCTTCTTTGTAGCAATTCCTTGTAGCGATGTATAGCATTACTCTAAAGGGAAAAATTAAATGACATCGTGTTCATTCCACGGGATGCTGAAACATTACCCCTTTGAAGATTATATGTGTTGGAAATGGAAAGAAATAATTCAGCCAGGATATGGCAGAATTCTATGGGATATCACAGCTGTAAATATTTAGAATCAGTCAATGCTATAGAATAGGAAAGTATATATTTAGAATCAAAATCAGTAGTTAAATAGTTCCTAGTTTCATGCCTTGTATCATTTAATAAGGTGCTGTGTACATTGTTTAGAATATGAGTAGAAGAAAAATTATTCTTGCCTATTTTTTCATGGTATCAGAGCAGGGATTTATTCTCTGACTCTTCCATGAAGAAAAAATAAAAATAAAAACCCTAGAATCCCAGAACCTACTAGCTGCCCTTCACCATGTCAGAAACCACATCTGAATCCACCCTTACTGCCTCATCAAATGTCATTGAGAAACATACCCCCAACACTGATTCGCACTCGGTGCAAATCACCAACATTAAACTGAATGGTGATAATTTTCTACGTTGGTCTTAGTCAGTCCGAATGTACATTCGAGCCGAGGAAAGATCGAATACTTGACAGGAGAAAAAAAGGCACCAACAAGAGAGGACTTGGCGTATGGTACCTGGGATGTTGAAAACTCCATGGTTATGACATGGTTAGTGAATTCCATGGGAGAAGACATCAGCTTCAACTACATGTGTTATCCAACAGCCAAAAAACTTTGGGATAATGTCACCCAATTGTACTCGGATTTGGATAATCAGTCCCAAATATATGAATTGACAATTAAACTTGGTGCACTCTGTCAAGGAGAGGACAGTGTCACCAAGTGCTTCAATTCTCTGAAAAGGCTGTGGCAAGATTTGGACATGTTCAATAATCATAAGTGGAAAGATGGTGAAGAATCACCGTATTTACAAATTTTTTTTGGGATTAAACATTGAATTTGATGAAGTCAGAGGGAGAATAATTGGCCGCCAACCTCTACCTCCTATTGGTGATGTCTTTGCTGAAGTTAGAAGATAAGAAAGCCGAAAGAATGTTATGCTTAGAAAAAAGGGAGCTGCTGCACCTGTGGAAAATTCAGCCATGATAGCATTAAATTCAAGTGCAAACAAGGTTTTTAAACCACGGCAGAATGAAAAACCTCGAGTATGGTGTGACTACTGCAATAAACCACGTCATACCCAGGAGAATTGTTGGAAGATCCATGGGAAACCTGTAAATTGGAAAATCAGCAAGCCAAGTGACAGACCAACTCATGCATCATCCTATGTGTTAGAAGTATGCCCTAAAACTAATCCTAAATGGCATATTAATTTCATGAATATTATCACATTTGGAAGGTATAACTTATCTTATATGTCTAAACATATATGATGAGGTCCATGAATAAATGATAAGAGAAATATACATCTCAAGTTGTTGAGATAGGAAGACCGATATTTCTCATACACATTTATTCTAAAGAGTTCCTACTCCTAGGTTTATTAAAGTGGATATTTATAAACCACTAAGAGTAGCACAGATTTTAACTAACTCGTTTGAGAGGATATGTAGTCTTTCCTATCAGTGTAGTGACACTTTAGTTGATCTGTGGGTGCATATTAGAGAATATGTACACTGAACATGATCTACAAAGAATATTTCCTATGGAGGTTATGTCAAAGGAATATTCTTATGTTACGTCCATTTAATAGGTAGTCCTTAAACCTGAGACACCATAGCTGTCTTATGCATAGGTTGCTAGGGTTTGATAGTATCTCGTACAGCCTTAACCATAAGGTTGTAATCGATACTCATTGGCTCTAATAAGTTATGTATGAAGATAAATGAGTGTGCAATAAGGAATCATCACTCTCACTTGATGAGAGAGAATGTCAGGATTAGTTCACAAAGATAATTCTCAAAGTGAATCTCTAGCTAGAGTGAAAGGTAGATAGTGAAAATAATTTCACTACATTTACCTTATTAAGATTATATTTTGTGGAACATCTATCAAGTTGTTAAAATAGGGTTTGACGGATGACCAAACCTATTATCTTAACAGTGACATTAGGGGATGAAGGATTAAGTAACATGAAGGGTTCACATAGTTTTGCTATTCATCCAAACCTAGGGTACATCATGATATGTTGCTAAATGTCACTCATGACCAGTGAAAGCCTATTGATAAAGTGTTATCAATGAGGGCATAATTGGAATCGTTCCAATTAAACCTTAAAATAGAAAGTTTCTATTTTGGGAGACATAGAGATGTCCCTGTCCACTGCTAGGTTGGGGTTCCCAATGGGTCACACACATATAGGACATAAGTGAGTCTCTTGAATTAAGAGAGTGGGGAATTTCCTAATTAATAATTAAGGAGTTTAATTATTATTGGAAATAATATTAATAGAAACCCTAGTGGTTTTCTATAAATATAAGGTGATGGGTCAATGCTAGCACAAGGTAACCCACTCATCAAAAGAGAAGGAGGCACAAAATTAGAAGGAGAAAACCTAGGGCCGTGACCCTCTTCCCTCTCCTAGCCGTGAGCTCTCACTCTCCCCTCTCCAAGCTTGTCTCTTCTATTGTTTGAGAAGTGCAAGGTTCTTGAGGTCTTGTGTTCGTGTGGATACCATCGGAGGCTTCATACACTTTGAAGCTTGCGAGGAAAGCTACATCGAAAGGCAAATCAAGTATGCATGATTTAATTTATTAAATGTATATTCTTGTTTTATATTATTCATGGTTCCATGCTTGTTCGAATCAATGCTGGATTTCGACGAAGGATTCAAAATTTTAAAATATGTTATTCTCTATCTTCCGCTGCGAATCCGTGTTTCATCGATTTCCTTTCACTATGCAAACGAGGTTGAAGCAAGTCCGTTCAGTAAGGAGCAGATGGATCATCTTCTCAAACTACTAAAATCCAATTCCTTATCTAGTACTCCTAGTGGTTCTTTTGCACAGACAGGTAGCAATCCTTATGCTCTATCCTGTAGTCAAAATCCTGCCCCTTGGATCATTGATTCGGAGGAATCTGATCACATGACTTCTGTCTCTTCATTGTTTAATACTTATTTATCTTGTTCTGAAAGTGAAAGAGTTAAGGATTGCTGATGGCAGTTTCTCGCCCATTGTGGGAAAAGGTCAAATAAAAATTTCAGGAAATATAACTCTTCAGATCTATCCTTCATGTTTCTAAACTGGCCTGCAATTTGTTGTATGTTAGTAAATTATCCAAAGACTCTAACTGTTGTGTTGTTTTCTTTGACTCTCATTGTGAATTTCAGGACCGGAACTCGGGGAGGGTGATTGGCAGTGCTAGAATGGTCAATGGTCTTTACTATTTTGATGATGATTTCTCCAGCAATAAAATAGCTCAAGGCTGTGGTAGTAGTATTAGTTCAATTTATGCTCGTGAGCAAATAATGCTTTGGCATCTTAGACTAGGACATCCTAGTTTTCCATATCCTAAACTTTGTTTCCTAATTTGTTTAAAAATTTGGATTGTTCTTCCTTCCAATGTGAAAGTTATTATTTATCAAAAAGCCATCGAGCTACTTATCCTACAAATCCCTACCGTGCCTTTAAACCATTCTACTTAATTCACAATGATGCGTGGGGTCCGTCGAGGGTCACCACCATAACCGGCAAAAAGTGGTTCGTAACTTTTATAGATGATCACACTCGACTTTGCTAGGTTTATTTGATGAATGACAAATTTGAAGTTAAAAAACGTGTTTCAAGATTTCTACAAAATGGTTGACAATCAATTTCAATCAAAAATTAGTATTTTTCGATCTGATAATGGGAAAGAGTATTTCAACAAATATCTAGGGGATTTTTTGAGGGAAAAAGGTATTTTACATCATCAATCTACATGTCGTGACACTCCTCAACAAAACGGTATTACCGAGAAGAAAAATAAGCATTTACTGGAAGTAGCCCAAGCCATAATGTTCTCTATGCAAGTTCCAAAATATCTATAGGGGAGATGCTATTTTGACAACATCTTACTTAATTAATATAATGCCTACCCGAGTTTTGCAATATGTCACCCCCTAGAATATTTAAAAAAAAAATTTCCTGATTGCAAAATTAATTCAAATTTGCCTTTAAAAATTTTTGGTTGCACTGTTTTTGTTCACATACCCAGCCAATTTTGATCCAAACTTGATCCTAGAGCAGAAAAGTGTGTTTTCATAGGATATGCCGCAAACAAAAGGCTACAAGTGCTATAATTCTCAAACAAAAAAAAAAAATTTCGGGTGAGTATGGAGGTTTCCTTTCTTGAAAAACAATCCTTTTTTGCCAAAAAGTCTCTTCAGGGGGAGAAAGAGAGTAAAGAAGAAAATTTTTGGGAAACATCTTCAGATCCCTTACCAAATCCTGTTCTCTCATCTCCATCCCTTGTTTTTGAAAAACAAACACAGAAACAAAATGTTCAAGATATGGAGAACGAAGGAAATCCCTGTCAAACTTCTTCAAACATAGATGACTTGCAAGCAGGGGGAGAAATACTACAATTGGAACAAACTGTTCCCAAACCTGAGCTTTTGGTTTATACTCGGAAAAATACTCAGAAAAAAGGTAAAGACCAGCCAACCATTCTGCCACAAAGCCAATCAGAATCTCTGGAAAAGGGTCCCTCGAACAGTTCAGGTAATCCTAACATGGTTCCTCCTTCATCTATCCCTACTCCATCTCCATCTCCTTTAACAGTTTTACCTAATGTTATACCCACAAATTGTGATCTTCCTATAGCCATAAGGAAAGGAGTCCGAAAGTGTACCCAACATTCCATTGCAAA
Source organism: Hamamelis virginiana (assembly GCA_017140935.1). Classification (NCBI taxonomy): domain Eukaryota; kingdom Viridiplantae; phylum Streptophyta; class Magnoliopsida; order Saxifragales; family Hamamelidaceae; genus Hamamelis; species Hamamelis virginiana. The sequence goes on along the minus strand of JAESVK010000904.1, from coordinate 47,471 downwards.
ATATTTGTCCTATGATAGACTTTCCAATAGTCATAGAGCATTTCCTTCAAAAATATCTAACATGATTGTTCCTAGAACTATTAAAGAAGCATTGGATGATCCGAATTGAAAATTAGCAATTATGGAAGAGATGAATGCTCTTGAAAAGAATGGTACTTGGAAGTTAGTAAACCTGCCTACGGACAAAAAGACCATAGGGTGCAAATGGGTATTTACAGTGAAGTGCAAAGCTGATGGTAGTGTGGAGAGGTATAAGGCGAGGCTCGTGGCAAAAGGTTTTACACAAACCCTCGGGATTGACTACCAGGAAACCTTTGCTCCAGTTGCCAAGATGAACTCAATCCGGGTTTTACAGTCCTTGACCGTGAAGTACAGCTGGCCTTTACATCAATTAGATGTAAAAAATGCCTTCTTAAATGGAGATCTAGAAAAAGAAGTCTATATGAGCATACCTCCAGGTCTTGAGAAGAAGTTTGGTGTAGGTAAAGTCTACAAATTAAACAAGTCCCTATACGGCCTCAAACAATCCCCAAGGGAGTGGTTTGAACGCTTTGGGAAGGTTGTAAAAAATCATGGATACTATCAAAGCCAGGCAGACCACACTATGTTCTATAAATGCTCAAGAGAAGGTAAAGTAGCTATCTTGATTGTTTACGTAGATGACATAATTATGACAGGTGATGATAGTGCCGTGTTGGAAAAACTAAAGAAGGGACTTGCTAAAGATTTCGAGATAAAAGACCTGGGAGCACTGAAATATTTTCTTGGAATGGAGTTTGCTAGATCCAAGGAGGGTATTTTTGTCCCTCAATGCAAGTACACACTCGACTTGCTCGGTGAAACAGGCTTGCTCGGATGTAAAGCTACCGAAACACCAACCGAGCCCAACTTGAAGCTACAACATGCTAGAATCGAAGACGTGGTGAATATAGATCAGTTTTAAAGACTTGTTGGAAGACTAATCTACTTATCTTATACACGTCCCGATATAGCATTTGCAGTAAGCAGAGTAAGTCAATTCATGCATTCACCATGACAGGAGCACTTTAAAGCAGCGTACAGGATCCTAAGGTATCTAAAAGAAACTCCTAGTAAAGGTTTGTTATTTAAAAAACAAGGGCATCTTCAAGTTGAAGTATATACAGATGCGGATTGGGCTGGAAGCATCACTGACAGGAAATCTACCTTGGCTACTGTACCTTCGTTGGACGAAATTTGGTTACTTGGCAGAGTAAAAAATAGAACATAGTGGCTAGAAGTAGTGCTGAAGCTGAATTTAGATCAGTGGCTCATGGAATTTGTGAAGCTTTGTGGATCAAGAGGTTACTGGAAGACTTAAAAATTCCGAGTACATCACCAATAAAAGTGTACTGTGACAACAAGGCATCAATTGCAATTGCTCATAACCCTGTTCTTCACGACCAAACTAGGCATTTGGAAGTCAACAAGCACTTTATTAAAAAAAAAAAAAAAAAAAAAAAAGGGAAGGATCTGCATGTCTTATATACCTAATGCGGAGGAGATTGCAGACGTCCTTAAAAGGGACTGCACAAGAGGCAGTTCAACTACTTAATCAGCAAGCTGGCCATGAAAGACATATTCAAGCCAGTGTAATATCCCCAAAAATTTTAATGTGCTATTTTTATTATTTTAATAAGCTTGGGGTATTTTATATATTAAGAAGTTTCAAAATTTGAAATTATATTAAGTGTTGAGGGTGATTTCAAAGTTTTATATAAACCAAAGGGCCTCTTGTAAATTTAACAAATTGAATTTCTTCATATTGCAAAAAGAACCCTGATTTTTTCTCTAAAAACCCATGACCAGTCTCACTTCCCCCTCATTTTTTTCACTCATCAGATTGAGAGTTTGAGAGGGAGACGTGAGAGGGTGTGACTGGGGTGGAGTGGTGGCCGGACCTCCACCAGATTTCTCGCCGGATTCTTGCATTTCTGACCATAGCAAGGTGAGTTCCTTGCATGCATGTCAGTTCGTTGCTTTCTCTCTGGTTGTGCTTTTAAATCTGAGCATTTGGCTTGATTTTTTTTTTTACCATGCAATGTCTTCTTTCTTTCCACTTCCTCTTCCCATTTACAGATTTGAGAAATCTTATTTTCAAATCTTGGTTTAAATTTTATGTTTGTGGTGAGTTTTATCTCAAACCCGATTTCAAATGGTATGTTTCCAACCATTTAAGCTCACTGGTAAGTGGATCGAACATGCATGGCTGCTGGATACTATCTTTCTAATTTCAAAAACTTGATTTAATGAATCAGGGTGGGTTTTGTTTCAAAAACAGGTTCTAATCGGTGGATTTTATAGTTTTGGGTTTGCATGTGTTGGATTCATGGATTGTGATAATGCATTTGAGGTAAAATGGTCATGCATAAACTGATTTTTGAGATTTCTGAAGCTAAAATAAACTTTTCATAGAGGTCTCTGTTTTTGAGCATGCATTTCGGACTGTGCATGTCAAAGAATCGTGGTGTTCATGCTCCATTTTTTTTGAGTATGATAAGAGCCTCAAATTTTCCTTGGGTTGCATGTAGTGATCCAACTATAAGAATGATTTTTTTTTGAGTTTTAAAAGGGGGCAGTGTGGAAGATGACCGTGAGCAGCCATGGTTGCTCTGTTCGAATTTTGACATGGGTTTCTTTGTGAATCTATTTTATCTACTTTACATGTGGTTAATTCAAGTCCTTGAAATTATTTTTCAATGAGATGAAAGAGTTTCATGTGACAAATGGGCTGCCACGATGGTTTTATTCTAAACTTTTCAGCAGTTGTGATGAAGGAGGTGACCCATGGCTGCCATTAAAGCTTTAATTCAAGCTTAAATATTTACTTTAGTTACAAATCTAAGTTTAATTATGTTGCATGTATGGTTGCTTGGGTTTTTAAAGCTTGTCTTTGAGCTTTTAAAGGGGCTGGAATGAAGCTCTTTGTAAGCTCCAACCATGGCAGTCCGACCATGGCAGCCGGCCATGGCAGCTCCAGCAGTTTTTTGGGGCACCTTGTTTTGGAGTTTGGAAAAAAATAAAATGATAAATCAATGTTTTAAATAAATTATTTGAGGTTTTAAAAGAGATGATTTAAATGTGTTTTGTATTTTAAATAAGTGGGAAGTTTTCAGCCACTGTTGCAGGTAAGTTCTCGTGAAGAAGACAACCATTTTTGGAAATGGTCATCTTCATAACCAGAATTACTATTTTGCCCCTACCATTATCAATAATGGTATTTTGTAAATTTTCACTTCAAACTTCAAACCTTCATAACTTTTGCATATGAACTCCGATTTTCGCGTACTTTATATGTACGGAAAGATCTCGGAGTCTAGTTTTTAAATATTAGGTTTATTTTATTAGACAGGGACTTATGCATATCTTTATTGGTCAATGTTTCAGATCAGGATAGTCCCGATAACTATCCCTTCGCGAGTTAGTGTGCATTACATCAGAACACTGCTAGGAGTTTATTTGCCCAGTCAAGGTAGGATACTGAACCTCTCTAATGGTGATGATATATGGTTTTATATAGCATGGTGTGCTAAACTGTTTTGTGAATTAAACACGATACATGGAACATACTCAATTGTACTACTGGTGTGGTGTGTTTGTGACTGTTTACGAATATATATGTTGGCATATGGTTTACTCATCTCATTTATTGTTTGAAACGATGGTTATAACTGTTTTGAAACTATGCTTGATATGCTGATGCCACATATAATTACTTTACCTGCTCGCTTTGGAAATTGATTTGAAACTATATGAACCCTTGCTGATATGCATGGTTTAGGCTCGGTTGGTATACAGGGAGACTATTTAAGGGCCTATGGTCCTGGGTGGAGCCTTAGTGCGGACCCGAAGTATATAGCCCCGTAGTGGCTCGACAGTTGGCCAAGTGTTTTAGGCAACTGATCGGTTATCCTCGAGAGGTCAGACCCCGTAGTGGTCGGTTTTGGCTGTCGTTGTGCCGGAGGCTTGTTAGCCTAGAACAACGTCCTAATATACGTTCTGTGAGCCTGGTCTTCGAAATTGATGGATATTATCTTGCGTTTATGACAGATCTAAACCCACACCATTTATGTTATTGAACTGAATATAAACTGCTTCATTTATCATGTTCCTTGTATCAATATTATTACTGTTGGTTGAGGTTGTACTCCTATTGGGCATTCCATGCTCATGCTGTGTTTCATGCAGCAGGTTTACAGGTTTCTAGTAGAGGTTCAATGGTAGGAAACTCTACTCAGGTTGCATTGGGATTAGCAGTGTTCTGGGCAGTCGTGCGTCGAGCAGTCTAGTTTGCATTTGAGTTATCTGTATTTCGAACTATCAGTTTATTTCCTTATTAGCCTATATGCCAGGGATGTTGGCATTAAGCTTGGTACTTATGTCTCATTACTTGTTGTATTACTCGTACTTGGGCATGTATGCACTAGAACATATCATTTCATGTTGTTATAAATTATCCTTTCTTTATCCTGTGTATGGAAATATGAATGAGCAGTACAGGTGGTACCTTCATCTTGACACGTGTCGACCTACCCGGGATGGTCGGTATAATGGTCAGGTTGGGGCGTTACACCAGCTTGAGGGGGAGTGTTGGAAATGGAAAGAAATAATTCTGCCAGGAAATGGTAGAATTCTATTGGATATCACGACTGTAAATATTTAGAATTAGTCAATGCTACAGAATAGGAAAGTATATATTTACTATTTTGAATCAAAATCAGTAGTCAATTAGTTCCTAGTTTCATGCCTTGTATCACCTATTTATAGAGATGCTATGTACATTGTTTAGAATATGAGTAGAAGAAAAATTATTCTTCCCTATTTTTTCAATATGTATGCAAAGCATCATAAGACTATTCAAACCAAGAGTACTCCTCATATTTCAAGTTTTATTGTGAAAACCCGTGTTTTTATTTCATTTGTTTTATTATTATTTGAAAAATAAATAAAAATAAAAATAAAAAATCTTTTATAAAATACCGCCCATGTCCCCAAGTTCTTTAAAAGGACTCAAAGCCATTCTTACTTTTCCAACTCAAAGAGAAGAGGAAGAGTGAGAGCTAGGGAGAGAAAGAGGGGAGGCGCCATTGGAGTACTGCCGGAGTGCTGCTATCGCCGGAGGAGGTAAGGGTTGTTTCATTTACATGTTTTCTTGGATATTCTTCCCCATTTATCTTACTTTTGAAACCCATTTATGGATTTTGGGGGTTTAAGCTTGAGTTTATGCATGGGTGATGAATGTGAGTGGTATACGGATGATTTGAGAAGTGTTTAGCATGAGTTTTGAGGATTAGGATTGAAGGTTTTGGTGGTTTTTGTTAAAGTTTGTCAAAAATGGGTTTCATAGGTTTTTAAGTTAAAGATCTAGTTGACCCTTTGTTTTGTGTAATATTGGTAGATCTAGTGTATTTGAGGTTTATTTTTGGTAGATCTAAGGATTGGGGTTGAGATTTGGAAGTTGGTTTTGAGGAGTTTTGGATTCAGTATTATTGTTGTCTGCGGAAAATTAGTCGACCAGTCGATTGGGTTAGTCAACTAGTATTATGCAATAAAATCTCAAACTATAGGCAACTCACAGGAAAGAAGAAATGTATATCTCTTGCAAAAAAGATGAGAATAGAAAGAAATTATTTTTTCACTTACAGAGCGGAATCCTTGGGCAGTAGCAATTGCAGAAGAATTATCTGTGCCAGAAAATGTCTGAAATATATACGAGAAGGATAAACTTTTAGCTCCATCTTCAACTTCAGTCAGCAAGGATAATAATTATTGTGTTAAAATGAGGCGCGCAAGAAGCTTACAGGCAAACCAGGAATGTTAGATACAGAGTTTGATACAACACGCCTATACTTGTGTCTTGGAGAATAAAACTTATAATCTCGAGCAGAGATAGCTACTTCATTCCGACCCGTCAACCGTTTAAACCTGTACAAATGAGAATGCTACTTAGAGATAAGTATGCATGCAAAACTCATATCAAATCCTCAATCTTATCAATACTTAAGTAAGAGAATGCTTAACGGTAAAGCACAAACTATTAACCTAAGAAGTTATAGCATGCCCCCTTTAATTAGGAGAATCAAATTCAGATTCCCCCAAAATTTTCCACAAAAATAAAAGAATTAAGGTAAAATGGATAAAAATGCAATTAGTAACTTAAAAGTACATAACTCTGCTGCCTTTAGGAAATGAACTATTTCTTGACCCTAGTGCATTTGATGCATTTGCATTGAGGAATATGAGTGACACATTATACTAGTAGCTATTAATCATGATGTGAGATTCATGAATCATAATCACCAATGGATAGTATGCTCTTTATCCTGAGGGAGTAGTGAACCCTATTCTCATTTATTAGTCACTTTGATTTACCAATGAGTGAGATCTATTCAATGCACTGTTCAAAGTCTTAGTTGCGGACATCATTGCATCTCGGACATCTCATCACGTTTCGGCCGAGATGCAACAATAGGCATGAAAGAATGGTCAAAAAAATTCAAAAAAATAGAAGTAGAAAAATCAGAAAAAATAAAACAAATACATTGAACCCATCAAATAAGTAAAAATAAATAACTCATGGTGTAGAATATGATAAGAAACATCAAAACAAGCGTTTTTTGTACAAATGAAGTGTTAGGTTATTTTTCTGGAATATCATAAAAGGATTGCTCCTTAAAAATAATAAAAGGAATTAATTCACAAATGAAGTAAATATATTGAAATGACCAAGATTCTCGATCGAGATCTCCATGAGATGGTCGAGATCTCAGCCGAAATGAGACAAAATGACCAAAATCTCAACCGAGACAAAATGAACAAGAGCTCGGTTTAAATGAGAAGAGTAGATTTCTCGTCATACATTCAACTCGAGAGAAGTTCTCGTCTCAGTCCCTGGCAAAACCTAGATAACTCGGCCTAGTCATTTCAATCTCGGCCCAAACTTTAAACTATGATTCAAGGTCAATACCTTGATATCTTGGGTGATTAATTGTAGGACTTAGGAAACACTATATCTTAAGACGGAATCCCCCTGAGTTAATTAATTAATTTATTACTAGTGACAACGCTATCATATTAGTAAATTATTTACTTTTATAAAATTAGTAATCATAGGATGACTAATTAAGTAAAATGATTAAAAATAATTACCTCTTGGTTTGATAGTGATAGATTTAATTTATTTCAATTTAATTGTTCATATTGTTGGTGGAGAGGTATAATTGCGAGTTTTAGTGAGTTTACGGTCTTTATCGTAATCCTCTCAACTAGGAGTGCAACAAATATATTTAGTGGAATTAGTGTTTGCTAATTGGCTATTAATTAGAAGTCAGAAGTTGAATTACGTAAGTGGTGGCAAATAATCCATCACATTCATGAGTTTGCTCATGGCAGATTCCACATCAGTGAATTCTAAAAGGACTTAAAAGGATTGATCTATTGGCACAATTTAAGTTTCTTACCCTCATTAATGGAACAAAAATTTGACCTCAAGCAGGCCATCAAGGAAGTTCAAGCTTTAAGCAGAAGTTTACTATACAATCTAGCAGCATAAGTTCCTCCTAGGAAAATGCGCATGAAGGATCACAGAAACATGAAATATTCAAGGCTCAAACTTACCACTCGGCATCACCAATAGGCATACTATTTGGTTTCTCAATGATATCCAATCCATTGACTACTACAAAACGAACCCGCTTCTCTTCTTGAATAACTAATTCTGGAAATCTTGTTCTTGTTTCAAGAGAAGTTGCCAATTCTCTTCTTTTAAATATACAGGATCCTGTAGGGAAAAAATATATATTAGGATACAGGCCAGTAAAAATACTAGTGATTCTTAATAAAGCACACAGAAATAGAATCATTTCACTTCATTTACTCAGTATATAAGGCACAAATCCACACATTAAAACAGAGCAGTTATCTCTACTTGACCAATCGGAATGGTATGAAGATAATTGTAAAGTTTCTAAGAATGGATTGCTTTTGGCTAAGAGAAAGAACATCCAAATGATTCATATAGAAGGTGATGCCAATCATATCATTAGGAGTCCGACTAATGGTGGTTGATATCCTTGGGAAATAGATGATATTAGTAATCATTGCATTAATATTACAAGAAAGAATAATACGGAGATTAGTGAATTATATTTCAGAGAAGGTAGCATCAGATTATTTAGTTAATTCAAGACATTCTATTAAAGATTAAAAAAGTTTAGGAGGAGATTTTCCCCAAAGATTTATTAAAGATTGTTTTGGAGGACAATTTTGATTAAGCTGAGTTACAGTTGTGCTGCTATTATTTTCCTCCAACCAAAATAAAGAAAGGAAAAAAATAGAGCAATCACCGAAAAAAAGGGGGCAAGATGTCTTAAACTAAGATAATAATATAAATTGAGAATGTCATTTCTTGAAATTTTGGGGGGCAAAAAAATGAAATCAGTAAAATGCTATTGGGAAGGAGAAGGAAAAAAAAGAGACTCAGCCCAAATGCTACGTTAATAATAGAAATAAATAAATAAATAATAATAATAATGGAATAATAACTTCCTCTAGTGGTGTTCAAATGCACCCAAATGAATGCATTCAAATTATTTAACCCAAACTCTCATAAAAAGACTGATGGAATACCTTTTCTAGGAAATTTCTTAGCCAGCCTTCTGTATAAACCACCAGCTGCTTCAAGGGCCACCCCAATGGTCTTTTCACGTATACCATTCAAGGAAGCAAGTCTGATATTTACGTCATTAACTAAAGTTTCGTACATATTTGCCACATACATCAAGGGCAAAATAAACCTCGGATCGCCTTCATATTGGACCTCTCTTGACTTCCTCTTAATTAGTTTATCTTGCCCAGACTGAGCAGTATAGTCAACCTCTGAATCAGCCACTTCAATTACATGATCACTAATAAAGTGGTCCACAATAATTTGCAGAAACCTTGCCCTTGCAGTTTCAATAGGTGAGATATCTAGTTCAAAATCCAATTCAAATCAATCACGCTTGAGAGAGAAATGGTCCATAAAAGTACCATGTGCAGTCCAACTAAAATTTCTAGTTCAAAACAATCACTAGTTTCAAACAAACATATAAAGAGAACTGGAAGTTACCCTCAATTGTCAAAATGTCATACGGAACCCCTGAAGACCTACTATTCTGATGGTTAGAGCGTTCTTCATCCACTCCTACACTATGAAGTGGTAAAGAATTCCTGTAGGATTCATGCATGCATTCCTGAAAGTACAAAAAACTATATAAGATAAAATATTCCTTATCAGTTCTTTTCAGAAAAAAAAAAAGGAATGGAGAAAAAGTCCTCAGGGAACATAATTTCTCTTTCCCATTAAACTTGTTTCCTTTCCCATTAAACTTGTTTCCTTTGTTGTTGTTGCTATCATTGCCGTCAGCATTTCCCTCACTGCCATCATTGGTATCATCCCGATAACCCATTTGGCACAGCCCTCAACCCCTCATAGTGGGCAGTGCAAAACACAGCTGAAAATCCTCACAATCACAATTGGTTACAGCAGGCCATCTTGGCCAAGGTGGGTGCCTTTGTCGTGGCCATTGGAGCATTTTACAGGTGCATGAGGCTTTTTTAGAAGTTTGTGCCAAGAAAAGATAAAACCAATAGGAGTCAGCATTGACATGGTCACTGCCAGACCACAATCAAGCCAGAAGGTCCGGGTCCAATTCACGGACCTTTGTGTGGGAATTAAATCAGAACCTAAAGAAAGGGAAACAAGTTCTAACGGAAAAAAAAAAAAAAAAAAAAAAAAAAAGAACACTGATCAAATTGAGATACAAAATCATCAAGAATAATAAATTCAAAAAGTGATCACTTATCTATATTCAAAAATTAAATTATTTCGTCATATATATCCATTTCGATTATCTTGATTTAAGTACAAATATTGAAACCTATATCTCCAATGAGAACATAAATCCAAAATACTCATCAAACTTTCTACCTTCCAAAATAATTTCTTTTTTTCCAAAAATTGGGCACTCAAGTATAGAAGTAACTAGTTAGGTAATTGAGAAAATACTATATTCATATCAACTACATTAATTTAAGATTAAAACTACAAATTTCAATTTCTTAATTGCGTACTTATTAAAATTCAGCATGAAATCATATACAAGGGAATCAAATTAAGTAGCAGCCTAGCAGATAATCAGTGATACAGAAAGTGGTATGTTCAGTTTAAGTACATGAATTTAAGACAAACTATAACTTGAATTCTATTGGATTTAATATACAAATTTATACAAATTTAGTGGCAAGAAATAATAATAATAATATGGCAAGATAATAATTATAATCAAAATAATTGGAGGAAAGAAAAAGCTCAAGGATAGAGGCATGCATTAAAGCGCTTTCCTTAGAGAATAAACATCTCCTTCTACAGTGGGTTACTTAATTACTTCATGCTCTACTCTCAAGATACAACAATTTAGTATTGTTTGCAGTTAAGATACTCCCACACAAACTTCAAATCACCTATATTCTCAAAAAACTATACATTTACACTACTTATAAAAGTACGAATCATGAAAAAACTTTTGGCTTGCTAAAACACCTTATTAATCTATTTACTAGCATAACTACTCTTTAGTAGCTACTAGAGTTATAAGTGAGTTAAATAGTAGGGGTATATTTGTAACTTCACATCTATTAGTTTATATAAGTTATAAGGGTTGTGATGTAAGACTTAGAGAGAGAAGAATTGAGGAAGAGAATAAGAAATTTAGGAGAACAAATCGGGTCTACCATCATAACTAAAAGCCTCAAAGTTCACTTTATTAGTTATATGATGTGGCTCATCATGAAAATACCTAGGCTGTCGAACTAAGGAATGTCTACAATAGCCGTTCTGGTATATGGTGTCACCATGGAATAAAATATCTCCGATATGCTCGATATAGCTCCGATATATCTGTATATCTATGGGTATGGATACAATACTAGACTCGCATATCTTTACCAATATTTCGGTAAGTATTGGTCTAAGATGGAGATTCTTTTGTATACAAGATTATTGATTTATTTATTTGTTATTTTGTAAATGATATATGTTTTAAATTTTTAATGTTATGTAGCATTTTAGTGTAAATTTTGTAGAAATTTATGATTTATTTTGCCCAGCACGGCACACTTTATTATACCAAATACAACATAAACTCGTCTTATATATTTAATTTGCAATATTTTGATTCTAAATTGTGTATTATTGTTTAATTCATTATTTTGCTAAGTTACGCTGGAAATTTTCATGTTTAATTAATAATATCCGTCATATCTTTAAATCAATATCGATATTTTTGATACAATCGATATATTTGTCGATAAACCTGTGTTTTGGGACCATTAATATATCTCTCGATACTGATATTTAATTCCTTGGGTGTCACACAGGCCTATGGTCAAACTCCTAATCATCTCCAAAATGAGATACAATCTCCTCGGGGTGCTTTTATGTCCACAGCTAAATTCCAAAGATCCGAAGCCCTCCTGGTATGATCAACAACCTTAAAAGACTGTCTCAAACTTGGGTTAGGAAGTAAGCCAGTGTAAATGCCTCTCTGTCTCCTAGGGGCCTATCTAATATTAAGGAAGGTTGTCTCAATCACGAAATGGGACTAGCAATGCTGGTGCTGGTGGCTCTGGATCTAAAATGAGTAAAGGTCCACCTTTATTAGGTAAAGAGAAGCTAGAGCCTTTAGTCGCAAGAAATCCGCATTCGGCCGATTCTGTCATACTATAAAACGGAAAAGGCAAAACATAAAACACTTAAAGATATGTTGTTAGTAAAGGTAAGTTGAAGAAGGGAATAAAAATAATAATTTCGAAATTCTATACACCAGAATGTCCCTACTAAGAAGGTGCCTTCCCATTGTTTAAAAAATATTACTGCTAGTGCCTAGACAATTGGAATAGGGGTGGATCCTCCCACCCCACATAAAATCAGAACCAAATATCTAGATATGGAGGCAACTACTAATTTACTACCAACATGTATGTTATCGGATTTGTTATCATTTTTCTTACAATATTCTGTGGGTGGAGGAGACTGATAAATATGTAGCTAGTATAAAGTCAAAGTGGCAAACATATTGTTAGCCTTACGGCTTCAATTCAACTTTGTTGAATGGTTTTCAGAGCAAGTGCTCACTATTTGATTGTTTTCTTGAGCTAAAGATCATGGCAAACATTATTGGATCAACCTTCTCATAAGGTCATTCCATGGACCGACCTCCGTTCTTTAATGGTGAAAACTATAGTTATTGGAAAAATAGGATGCAAATCTATTGAATCTTATGACATAGCTGTTTGGAGTTATTATGCAAGGTAATCGTGTGGTCTTCGAGACCAATGAAGATGGCACTCAAGTTGCCAAGACTATGGAAGAATGGAATAAGAATGACACGAAGCCTATCCAAATTAAGTCTAAAGCCAAAAATGTCCTATATTGTGCTTTAAATGACACCGAATATAATCGTGTCTTTGGATGTCATACAGCTGTGGAGATTTGGGAAAAGTTTGAAGGCACATATGAGGGAACTACTCAGGTAAAACGTTTCAAACTTCTTATGCTAATGCGTGATTACGAATTATTTAAAAAGAATAATGAAAGTTTGATTTCTATGTTTACTAGATTTACTAACACCATTAATGATTTGAAAGCTCTTGGAAAGAATGTGTCAAATTTCGATATTATTTTAAAGATTCTTGTGACGCTACCAAAATTGTGGGAGCCAAAAGTCATTCCAATCCAAGAAGCCAAATACTAGGAAGCACTCAACATTGGTGACCTTCTTGGTTCTCTTATCACACATAAGACTACCATGAAGAAAAATGAAGAAGCGGAAAAGCCCAAGAAGTTACCATTGCTTAATCATGCTCCCTAATCTTCCGCCTATGACGAAGAAATTGAAGATGATGACTACGCCGAGTAAGATGATCATGATATAATTATCATCACTAAAACGTTCCAAACAGTCTTGAGGAGAAGAAGAGCACTAGGGAAGCCCAATCCTAGTGGAAGCTCAAGCAACCAAGATGATAAGTTATATCATTGCAAAAGACCGGGTTAGATGATTGCTAATTGCCCCCTCAAGAACAAAAATAGAAGAGGAAAAGGGCAAATACAGGGCAAATCCATGAATGCCACTACATGGGATGACATCGTTGATAATGTTGAGAGTAATGATGAAGTACTCCTTCAGGAAATGGCAAATTTTTGTCTCATGGCTAATGAACATGATGAGGTAATTTCTAATCATAGTATTGATATTGATGATGAATTATCCTATGAGGAACTTCAAGAGATGTGTGAAAAATTATATAACAAAAATGAATCCTTGACCAAAACTCACACGCTCTTGAAGAATGACCTCTCTTATACCACCAAAGAGAAATTAGCAATGCATAATCAAAATTTGGTGTTATCCAGAGAAATTGAGAAGTTGAAAAATGAAATTGAAAACTTTGAGAAGAAATAATCCCAACTATTCAAATGAAGTTGAATCCTTGAAAAATAAAAATGCCAATTTAAAAAAGAAAATAGAGGATTTAAACAAAATAATTTTCAAATTCACTAGTGGAAAGGAAAATTTTGAAAAGTTACTTAGAGCTCACAAAGTTGGTCTTAACAAAGAAGGCTTGGGCTACATTTCAAAATCTAGCAAGAAAAAGTCTTCTCTTTATCATAACTTCTTTGTGAAAGCCTCAACTTAAAGGAACTCCAAAGTATCCCAACCTCATAGGTGTCTCACACCCTCTCTCAAAAACATGCAAATGCTACTTGTCTCTATTGTGAAATGAAAGGACATGTGAGGTATTCTTGCCCATTTAGAGGTAAGAGAGGGATTGGAAAGTCGATTTTGTGGGTTCCTAGGGGAACTACTAAAGCTAACAATGTAGGACCCAAAAAGACTTAGATACCAAAGGTTAAATGAATTTGTGTTGTTGGCATGCATGAATTCATTTCAAGACAGAGAAATGCATTATTGAGACCAACATTGGTTGGTAATTTGTAAAAATTTATTTTAATTCTTATTTATAATTCTCTTTGTATTATGCTTGCATTATCTTAGTTAATGCATCCTTAATGCATCATAAGCATGCAACTTTGTTGCTTTTTATGATTAAATCTTTTGTTACAAAAGGAGGAGAATCATTTTCAAAAATATGTATTGTTTTAGGGGGAGCAATGACATATTTCTTGTACCTTTGTTGATGCTAAAATTAGTTAAGAATTTTTGTGGTGTTAGGGGGAGAAATATAGTTCAAAAGTTTTCTTTGTTAAAATAATTCTCCTTATTTTATTAATTGGTATTTTTTTTTTTTTTTTTTTTTATTGATGACAAAGGGAGAAAGATGGATTGTGATAAAATGTTTACTTTTTTTTTTTATGCCCTTTGAATCAATTCAAATGGTTTGCCTAAAATATGCACATGCTTCATTAGTATTCATTGGTATCATTTCTTTGCATATATGCATATTGTTAGGGGTAGCCACAAATTTCTTAATGCTTCATTCGTTTTGTATCCAAATTTTTCAGAGTGTGTCATCACCAAATAGGGGAAAATTGTTAGCCTTATAGCTTTAATCCAACTTTGTTGAATGATTTTGATGAGAACAAACATTGTCTTGTGTTTCTAATGGTTTATATTTTGGTGTAAATTTGCTAGCTAGGAACCAAGAAAGCAATGAGGCAAATCAAGGAAAGCTAAAGCTCAAGCATGAATTGGAAAGATCATTAAAGCTAAGCTCGAGTTCATTTGTTGTATAATCACTAAGGAGTATGGAACAAGAGCTATGGCATTGTTAATGTTCAAGGATGAAGCCAAGTACAAGAATTGAAGACTCATTTGTGAAGACTTTGTAATAATTCTTGTGTGAGAGCATTAGGTCTTATTGTATAAATCTATCTATGTGATTGGACTCTCTTAGCTCATGACCTTGACCTAGTTGAACCTTAGAACCTTTGAACTTTATTAGTAATATTCTTGGTTAAGTCCCTAAAGTGCCTTGCTAAATTGGTTCAAGCCATATTGCTATTGTTTCACTCAAACTTAGTTTAAAATCGTTTATAGGTTCAGCTTGGTCGTTCGAACGGGTCTGCTAGGCCATTCGAACAGGCTACTTCGTTTGAACAGGACAGAGAGCTTGTTCTAGTTTTGTTCACCGTTTGAAAGAGTAGTGCCTTTTTGGCAAAAGCCGTTCGAACGGGTTTAGTTACCGTTTGAATGGAATTCAAAAATATGTTGTAATGGCTGGTGCAACGGCTAGTCCGTTCGAACAGGGCTTCAACCCGTTCGAACAGTATTCTGCATCAATGCCATAACGGCTAGTTTTTGAATCCCAGCTACCATATTTGACCCTAGGCTTATAAATACCCATTCTTGTCTTGAATAGGTTAATGAACACATACAATCATACTCTAACTCAGTATTCATCATTCTTTTGTGAATTAGACTAAGAACTACTTCTCTCTTGAGCCAACTAATTTAATCTTTGGGAGATATTAGTGTGAGCTTTAATTGTACATCATCTACTCTTTGAGGAGCACTAAATTGTACACAAAACTCTTTGTATGACTTTCTTGTGGAAGGGTTGGACTATAACCGTTGTGAAGCTTGAAGTTTGTGAGCAAATTCAAGCTTGGTTGTATTGGTTTGATCTCTACTGAAAGTGACATTGGGTTTTTCTATCTTAGACTCAGAAGAAGGATAGTGTAAAGGTTTTGATCTTGAGCCTAGAAAAAGAATGTTGTAATAGGTTTGACCTCCACCGGAAGTGAGATTGGCATAGTGGATTAAATCCTTGAGCAGAGCTCTCGAGGCGTGGACATAGACGGAGACCGAACCACGTTATAATCTTGTGTTTGATCTCTTTATCTCTCAAACTCTTCATCTTGTTTATTTGTCTCATTATATATTTGTTCTTGCATCATTCTTGTAATTGGTACATAATTTTATGTGGTAATTTTTGCACATTGTTTGCCAAGACCCTATTCACCCTCCCTCTAGAGTCATATTACTTGGGACAATACACATGGCTATACCATAATGTGTAATAGTTGGACAAGTCCCACCAAAACATATTTCTATATGAAGCTTAACAATAATCTCTATTTTGTTTGGGTAATTTACTAAAATTTACACGCGCGCGCGCTCATATATATATACACGGAGGAATGATCAAGTCAGCATATGCTTATATAAGCTTCT
>JAESVK010000904.1:0-26215 GCA_017140935.1 Hamamelis virginiana | reverse complement strand
CCCTTTCGGAAAACATCACCAGAATCCCAGTCGGAATCAAGAGCACTGATAAGCTCCACTCCATGTCCCTATTCATCCCGTTCGCTAGCGCCACCAAGCTCGTGCAAACCGACTTACCAAAAGACCATGTAATTTTTTAGCTTTATGAGAGATGAGTTAGGGGTTAGGGTGGTATTTTCGCACAGGACAATGGTTTGCAAAACTTGACATCACAGTAGGATCTCCATACCTTCTTCTGATAGATAGAAATAAATAAGGAAAAAAACAGAGCTCTCATGTAAAGGTTTTGTGTGATAACTCAAAACTTTAAAATGCTCATTTTAGAAATTATACACAAGTTCGGGGTGATTTTTTGGAATAAACAAAATTTATCAAATAATAATAATAATAATAACAATAATAATAATGTAATACCAAACGAGTGCCTAAGGGGGCGTTTGGTTGGGTGTAAAGTGCTATGCAATGTAATCTCAGATTACATTACATAGCTTAAATCATGTTTGGCGCGTTATGGAGTGGATGTAATCCACTTTACGGGTGTAATCCATCATGAAGAAAGGCTGTAAAATGGATTGCACACTTCAACCAATACATTCTGAGTAATGTAATGTAATCTACTTTACAATCAATTAAATTGCATGGCTATCCAAACACATTTCTAGGTAATGTAATGTTATTATGGATAATGTAATGTAATCTACTTTACAGTCAATTAAATTACATGGCTATCCAAACGCATTTCTGGGTAATGTAATGTAATCTGACTTTACATTCCCTACTCATTCAAACAAGTGGAATGTAATTTGGAATGTAATTTAAATTACCAATGTAATCAAATTACACTGTAATCTACTTTACAGTCAATTAAATTACATTACATTACAGGCAACCAAATGCCCCCTAATGTTTTCCCTTGTAACCAAAACCGTGCGTTGCTTTATATAGATATATAACCCACATTTCTTTTGCTCTTAAAAGACCTTTTCAGAGAGAGAGAGAGTCGAGAATGGGACAGAGAGGGAGAAGGAGCTGCAGCCGTGGAGAGTGGGGTTGCAGCGCCGAGCATTGCCTGAATCTCGCCGGAGTGTAGCTGGAGAACTCACCGAAAGTTATTTCTGAAAGAGGTAGGTCAGTCTTCGCATAACAGTATCATTTCTCCTCTTTTCTCCTCTTCATTTTTCTGGTTTTGGGCTTTAGAAGCCAAATTTGGGAAAGGTGAAAGTTGGAGGCTGATAGCATGTGCATTTTACTTCTTTTCTTTCTTTCCATTCACATGCTCTGTTTTTGGAAAACCTGATGGTAGAGTCGGGTGAGTGTGTGTGTGGATTTAAATGGGTTTGTTTATAAGTTTAAACTTTAATCTTCCAAACCATGGTGGGTTTTTATAAAATCTGTTTTCAAACTGTGGATTTCATGTTTTTTAGTCTTGCTTATGTATAGATCCATGGCTGTGAGGAATGGTTTGGAATGGATTTCAACATGCAAGCACAGTTGGAGAGTTTCATGCTAGAAACCGAACATAGCTATGGGTCTGATTTTGCTTGAAGGAAGAATTTATGGTGTTTATTGAGGATTACATGCAACTTGAGGGTGTCAAGGAAAGGTTTTTAATTCAGTTTTCATATACATGAAATCTGATTTGAGTTTTGAAACATATAGGCACGTTTATGGGTTTTAGACATGGATTTTCAAACATTGCATGTTCATCCTCTTCTCTCCATTCACATATACATTTCGGACCCATGGGGATTTGTTATGATGGTATTTTCAAAACTGATTTTTTTGGAAAATAAACTCATAACTTTATGTTTTATAAGAGGGCTGGATTTTTTATAGTTTCAAGCAGGTCTGAATCCTCCATTTTATTTGCATGTTCAGTTTTGTGATAAAATGAGACTACCTGTGAGTGGACTGATGCTTACATGCATAAGTTGAGAAATAAATCCTTGGTTTTAAACACTGATTTGATGAATCATGGTGGGTGATAATGGGCAGCGGCCATGACTGCTTGGGTTTGAGCTTGTTTATGGGTTTTTAGACCTTGTATTTTTCGGATCCATGTATTTCTCAATTGATTTGAAGTCTTGATGATATATATAAGTTGTTTGTAGCTGCTTGTATGTAATTTTGAGTTTTGAATAGCTGTCTCGGATTCCTTGGACTTTGATTATTAAATGTCTAGAAAATTCTTGTTAAAAACTCCTCTCCTTTGAGTTTTGATGGCTGCTGGAATTCAACTTTGAAAACTTATTTTGAATCTTCAAAAATGGTATAAATTGGATACAAGTGATTTATGTTATAATCTTGAGTTTAAAATGTTGGATTAAGGTTTTAAAGTATTGATTTGGAGCTTACTTGCATTATTATTAAGTGGGATGAAGTTTAGAAGAGCTTGGGAAGTCATCAATAGAGGAATTTAAGTGCTTCAGATCGGGATTTTGCAGTAGAGGAGACCATTACTGATAATGGCAGTCTATGCCATTATCGGTAATGGAGAGGAAATATGCAAATCCAAGGTCTTTTGATGCATTTTCTCTTAAGACTTGTTTTGTTCATAACTTTCACATCGGGTATCCATTTTTGACGTATTTTATATGTACAGAAAGCTTATGAAGTCTAGTTTTTGAATTCTATGGTTTTAAAATCAAATTATTTTTTGAGAGATAATTATTTTGGAAAATACCAGTTTTGCCCTTTTTGTTTAATCCTTGGTTTTCTAAGGTTTATTTCCTAAAACCTCTTGGCTTTTAGCCATGAGATTTGGCAGTTTTGGGAATGTGTTTTAAAAATCATTAAGCCTTTGGGTTGTCATTTTTGGGGCTTTTGGCTCTTAAGCTCGTAAATGTTTAGTTTTTAAGGGTTATTTTGCTTCTTAGGGATTTAGAATCCTCTGTACTTGATTTTGATTTGCTTCTTTCACATTGTTTGCTTGTTTTTCTCAGTTCGAAAGGTTCTTTGGAGGACCACTTGCATTGATGCATAAGCATTGCATTTGGGAGGCTCGTGGAGCTGCAAAGGGTTGAAAACACCGTTGCCTTAAGGTAAGGATAAGTAACATTTTACTGTAATGATAATATGTATGTTTTACAACTGTTTTTGAGAACTACATGAACATGGATGTTAAACACATTTGAGAATGTTATAACTTACAAATGTTTGAGAACCTTACGGATTATTAGTTTGTTAAATAGATACATGGAATATATTGGTTTAAGAACTATCGATTTGTGTGGCATGTTTATGAAATGAGAATTAAGGCACAAAAATGAAATGATTTGAGAACTTGTTTATATTTCCTGGCAAGCTACTTAGAATTGGGCATGATGTGTATATAAAACTGGGGAACAGGCTTTCCAAATACATGTTTTATGGAAACACTTGATAAGGGCATATAGTGATAACTGTTTATATCTACACAACAAAAATACTTGGTCTAAAACTCATATGCCTGATTTTCCAGATATATCTATATAAAAGAAAGATGTTGAGATATTCTTACAACAATTCCCTTAACTTTTGGGTTGGATTGAATATTTTAAAATGGGAATGTTATACATCAGCCAGGGTATAAAAGTGTATATATATTTTAAAAGGATGTGCCTTGAGAACTGTTTTGTATATAATATGATGGCATACGGTTTATCTATTTCACTCCTGTTTTGGATGATGGCTATGATTGTTTTGAAATAATACTCGATACATTTTTATGCCACATATTATAACTTTACCTGCTCGCTTTGGAAATTGGTTTAAAAGTATATTCTTACTGCTTCACGTGCACACTTGAAAATGATTTATATTTCGTGTTGTTATGCATGGTTTAGGCTCGGTTGGTATACAGGGATATTATATTCTTATTCGTGCTACCGTTGTGCCAGAGGCTCATTAGTCTAGAACAACGTGATTTCATGTTGTCGTTGTGCCAGGGGCTGAGAACAACGTGGTTTTGGCTGTCGTTGTGCCGGAGGTTTATTAACATGAGAACAACGTCTTGATTTATATCTTATAAGCCTGGTCTTCAAAATGATGGGCATTATACTGTGCTTATAACTGAGCTAAACCCACACTAGTTTCTTGTGTTGATTTATGAACTGAATATGGAACTACTTATGTTTTTCATTGAAAGACCACACAGGCTTAAAATTGTGATATCTATTGTTTCATAAACGTTATGGAAATTCTGTTTATATAAAATATTCCATGTATCACTATATTATTGTTATTGGTAGAGGTTATCTTATTCCTACTGAGCAAGTTGAAGCTCATCCCTGCTTTTATGCAGCAGATTACAGGTTGGCTTGGGGGCTGCATCCTTGATTTGGGACAAGCCTCTGTTCGAGGGTTGTTAGATGACTGCATGGTAGATTTTGCATTGGACCTGCATAATAATGAGATGTGTAATATTTATATTTTCTTGATATTGGGATTTGCCACTGTTTGTGGCATTGTTTACTTGCCATGGATGTTGACATTATTATAATTTGATTTATTATTATTGTATAAGACGTTTGAGACATTTGTATGAGCATAACATTTCATATTGTTAATTATACCTATATTTCTTGACTCTCGTGAGGATATATAAAAGAGCAAGTCAGGTTGTACCTCTATTTTGACACGTGTTAACCTATCCGGAAAGGTTGGTACGATTGTTAGGTTAGGGCGTTACAGTTTGGATTTTCTTGGTTCTCCTTCTTCTATCTTTCGTTTGCATATTGGGTATGCTTATCTTCTTCCTCTATCAGTTTTGTGTGTTTTTTCTGTGGGTATGTTTATTTTATTAATATGTGTTGATGTTTTCCATTGTTCATATTATTGATATCTTTCTTCTTTCTTCTTTTTTCTTTCTACTTCATCTTCTTGCCATTGAGTCAAGCCCTATCTTAACAACTTGTCATATGTTTTACAAAGTATAATCTCAATAAGGTGAACATGATGAAACTCTTTCACAGTTCACCTATCACTATGGCCATAGATTTCAAAATGAGAATTATCTTTGTGAACGAACCTTGACATCCTTTCTCCTCTAATTGAGTGTGATGATTCCTTCTTGCGTACTCATTTATCTTCATACATAACGCACTAGAGCCAATGAGTACCGGTTACACCATGATGGTTAAGGATGTAAGAGATACTATCAAACTCTAGTAACTTATGCACAAGATAACTATGGTACCTCAGGTCTAAGGATTACCAAATTAATGGACGTAATATATGAATATTCTTTTGACTTAAACTCCATAAGAATATTCTTGCAGATCATGTTCAGTGTACATGTTCTCTAACATGCACCCACAAATTAACTATATTGTCACTACACTGATAAGAAAGACTACCTATCCTCCCATTGGAGCTAGTTTAAATTTGTGCAACTCTTAATGGTTTATAAATGTACACTTTAATAAACCTATGAGCAGGAACTGTTTAGAATAAATGTGTATGAGAAATATCAGTCTCTCTATCTCAACAACTCGAGATGTATATTTCTCGTCATTTATTCATGAACTTTATCATATATATATTTAAACATATAAAACAAGCTTCTATGTAATATATTATGAAATTGACATGCCTTTTAAGATTGGTTTTAGGGCATATCTCTAACAATCTCCCACTTGCACTAAAGTCAATCGCCATAGTATCTTGTACTAGTCTTCATAAGACAAGACTTCTAACACTCATAAAAAGTGTTATGGTAATGGAGACTCTATGCAAACAAACTTTGCAACTTTGTTATTTTCAATAATAGTATTTAAACTAAAATCCGCTGCCAACTCTGATGTCCTGGCAAATGAGACCTGTGTTCTCAAAAGAGAACACTACATACCATACATCCCCTTAGGCAATTTGTAAACATCATTCCTTGTAAATTTCTTTATGCAAACAAGTATTCCATTCTTAAACCCTTTAAGAATATACTCATTTCTATTCAGAATCTCTATTCTGAATCATCCATCAATATCTGCTAACAACCACTTGCAGCATTGATGACATTGATTTAAGTACATTATCTTTAATCATGTGAGTCTCATATTTCTGAAATATTTTGTGCATATTATATCCCTCACAAAATCGAAATTTTGAGAGATTTGAATTCCTATAACGATTATAGAATTCTTAATACTATGTTAGTATTTAAAGTATGCACTTTATAAAGAAAGACAAGAATAATATTAATGACATTATTGCTCCCACTAGCCTTTTGAAACAAGGTATTTCATGTATTAAACCTTTAATAACATAAAATTCCTTTTGATGTTTCACTAAGGTATAGTTCTTAACCATTGTGGAAACATTGTTTTCCAATAACTCTTTATTTGAGAAAACATACTTTTAAAGTTTATTTGAAACATCTCATGATCCCAAATAATCTTTAAACTTTATCGTTTAACATATTTAAGGTCTATTAGTGATATAGGATTCAACCAAATATTCTCAATATTTTTCTTTTAGTTTTACTTCATATGAATCATTTGAACACTTCAAATATTCATATTTTTGAATTATTTGAACACTTTCAAATATTCAAATAGATATGAAGCATCCAAACTAAAGTACTAGGTTTATACATCTTATGTATTATCCTTTTAATCTCCTTATATAATAAGGTGATCGGTTCATATTAATTAATGAATCAAAATTCATTTATTAATGTGATCCTTAAAGTTGAATCCTTATATTCAATTTTATGCATTTATTCAACACATTCATGAAGAGTAAAGAACCTTTAATCAATTGCCAAAATTTATCTAAAATATCCAATATCATAGATAAACTGTTTTAAATAAACAAAGTATTTAAAACCAAATTAAAACCTCAACAAGAAGTTTTCTAATAACTTGCAATGTAATAAAGTTTCTATAAACTCTAAATAAACTAATCAAGTATCAAGCTTCTATGTCAAATGAAACAATTATTGATTCATTTCCAAACAAAGAAAGCTTGACATCTAATCGATTTTCTGCTTCCCTTTGTCTTCTTCATACAATCGCATTGTATAAAAGAATACAATTAGGTATCGGATACCATAAGCATAATAATACTAATTCTTAATTAGTAAATGAATAAAGCATAGGACGTACCATTAGAAGAACTATTCTTCAAGCTAGGTACTCCTTGCAGTTTCTCTTCCAATGATTTGACTTACCGCATTGGAAACACTTTTCTTTAGACTTTTATTTCTTAATGTCTCATTTTGGCTTATCATGAGACTTCTTCTTCTTTCCCTTGCCCTTAGGTTCGGTCTTTGAAGTAAAAGCTCTATCAATAGCTAAAGCATTCCATTTGGTTTCCTTTTTCAAGGTCTCCTAACACTCACTAGTATATTCATCATTCAGTGAGGGAAGATTATAATGAATTACAGGAATGTAATGAAGCAAGATGTCAATGCCCATTTTCAGCAGTGATCCTAACACTTAGATCATGCAATGAATTAATGTTCCGGGTCATCTTGAGGCAGAGCTCATTAACAGATGTCCCATCCATCATCTTATAGGAGAAGAGTTCACTAACAGGATTATACTTTACAATTCTGCTATGTGAACCATAAAGTTTCTTCAGATGTACCTTACATCATTATTAAGCCACTTACTATAAGCGTCTTTCTTCTCCTTAGATGCCCTCTTTTGACAAAGCATTGGGGCATGGGGCATTAACCACATAGTCTATATCGATTAAGATTTGGTTTCTTAAACCAGTCTTGGAAGTTTTGGACTAGTTAAACGATTTGTCATTTAATTATTCTAGAGAGTAGGTTTAGAGGAGCCATCTACAACAGAAAATAATAAATATAATTTCATATTATTAAACCATAAAAACTCTTTGGTTTTTTAGTTTTATGGTACCTCCCACTATAATTCA
This sequence comes from Hamamelis virginiana, assembly GCA_017140935.1. NCBI lineage: Eukaryota > Viridiplantae > Streptophyta > Magnoliopsida > Saxifragales > Hamamelidaceae > Hamamelis > Hamamelis virginiana. The sequence continues at coordinate 18,355 of JAESVK010000904.1, read as the reverse complement.
AATCTCATACACCCTTAGATGAGACTCGGGAATTTCAACATTGAATTTCCTTAGCGGAGATTGGGGTCCCATTAAGAATTAGTAGTCCTCACATAATAGGTTCTTGGATACTAACCCTTAATAAGTAGATAACTTCTTTATTCTAATGCTTCTCAAAGCAAGTTCCAATCATCATTTAGCCTCCATAATATAATTCCCTCACATAATAGTTTATTGGGTAGTATATTATTAGTTAAGTCACACACACCATTCACATAAGTATGGTTAATTAAATGTTGCACCCCTCACGTAATAGGTTCTTGGGATACACCATTATCGCACCTTATGATATCCAATATTAAAGCAAGACAGTATCAACCCTCAGGATAAACATGTTCCCGCATATTTGCAGCCGAACATATCTACCATAAGAATCCACTAACCATGTAATGGTGGGAGGCTAGGATAAAGCCCTAAGGCCTCTTCGTTACAACTTAATTTTGTGATAAAAATGGGTTTTATAAATGGTCTCATTTTATAAACATACATCACATGCATCACATATATATATCATATACATAAAGAGATTTAGACCCACTTTTATTATTAGTTCTCAATTATCCTCCCACTGTCCTCATAGAGGTTAGGGTAGATTCATCTTGAACATATAATAAATTAGGTCTACGCCCTAACAAGCATACATCACATATCCTTGGTATGATTATGGACTTTTAAGGTTGGGTTCAAGCTTTGAGCCATAAAGATGAACCCTAGGTCTAATTAAAGAGAGGGTTGGGTGATCGTAATTAAAACTATGTAACTATTACATAATGACTATAAAAACTTCACGAGCTATTGTAGTCCTCTTCAAGTCCTTCTCAAGTCCTTGCTTTTCCTCTCGAATATGATTCCACCATGCACCTTGGGTCCACCACATGCTTTCTTGAATTGTACATTCCAATTTAATATAAAAAGAAGGGGATAAAGGAGAAATGAATTACATATGAAAAGAGAGGGAAAGAGGCATGCAAGCCCCAACTAAATTACATCACCATAAATTTAAACTACTTTATATACAACCCTTAAATAAACCATTCACATCACATGCGGCCAATCACATCTCATTTAATTGGTCTTAAGTCCATAATCATCCATTTTAATTACACAATCGCATTGCATAAAAATAAAAGCAACATTCATAAAAAGGCAATGATGGCAATGTCATATAATTAATTAAAGTCATGTTATTATTATTATCCCATAACAATAATAAAAATATTATTATTATCTCATAACAATAATAAAGTTCTTTTAAATCTCATTTAAAAAGAATCCCATCATATCTCATATGACTATACTAGTTTCTTTCTTATAACAACTAAAACACTTAATTGTAAACAATAGAGTTTTACATATATAGAATTTAATTTGAGAAATCATTATCATAATTCCTACCATGCATTTAATACTTTAATATGCTTAGTAGATTAATTAACATTAACCCACATTGGTGGAATTAAATAATAACTCAAAACAAAAATTCTATGAAAGAAACAATTTCAGTTTTTTAACAAAAACTTAGAATTCAGCTACTGTTTTGGGTCTAAACTTTCCTATATTAAAAGTAACTTTTAAAATGTTAGAATACTCTATTTCACAAGGATTTTCAGCCCTCTTTCAAATGGCATAGGTCTAGTCAAGTGATTCCATCAAATGACTTCACTTTAAGGCATTTTGTGACAGAGAGTCAGAATTTCCAGATTTGACTTTTAATCACAAAAACCTTATTGTGGCTAACCCAGGTCATATTAAGTCATGGAAACACTTTCTAAAGTTAACTAAGACCTTATATTAATGAAGTAAATAGGTGGCAAGCTTTAAAGATCAATGAAAACATTTTTCATGGATTTTACAAAAACTACAAAGTTGCTGTCCAGAAAAACAGCACATTGTTTTAACATTTAAAACAATTTTAAATAATTCCAAATAATATACAATCATGCTAAAACTCTTTTAACATGTTAATATATCATTATACAACAGCCCTAAAGTATTTTAATCAAATTAAAATATGAATACATCACATGTATTGCTCAAACTCTCAAGAACACCAAAATGAGGTTTTTCAAAATTAGTTTCTCGTAACCTTCTTGTTCTTCACTTTTAATTTTCAAAAACATCAAGAATGATTTTTAAATCATCATGAACAATTTATAAATTATGTGAATAACATAAGGTTTGAAACCAAACAAAGAACAAAGGCCATTAGGGTTTCCAAAACCCTAGTGGCCGTCCACTATAGTGAGAGAGAGAGAGAGAGAGAGTGAGCTAGTTTGGGTTAGGGTTAGGGTTTCTCAAACCTTACCTAATCCTATCATGTTAGGGTTTCCATAAACCCTAATTAGGGTTGCCTAATTTCCTAAATCCATATCATTCAAAATAGGTAAGAATCAAATCAAATAAGAGATAGACTTTCCTAAAATTGAACAATTTCAAAATAGGAAACTAGATATTTCAAGATTTGACTTTTAAGGGTTCTAAATTCAAATCAAGAAACTTACCTATTTTGATTTAGGGTTTCTTAAACCAAAAATCAGCCACCATCATTTATTGCATTAGGTGGTTGCCGGAGCTCACCGGAATCCGCCTTGTCTACGGTGGAGGTAGGTTCCTTTTGTCTAGTTTCCTTTATTCTCTTTTTCTTCTTTTCATTAAAGGCCATTTTGTGATTTTATGGGTTTATGGAGTAATGGGAGTATGTATTTGAGAATGAAGATGTTCATAGTGCTTTGAGGGTTGTTTAGGTTTGGATTTGTGTCTTTGTTGAAGCTTTTGGAAAGGTTTTACTTAATATGTGTCCTTTATGAGTTTATGTGGGTTTTATGCCTAAAACTTTGTGGATCTTGAGATCGAACCGTTAGATCTTTGTTTTTGGACTTGATCTAGTGTTTTTGAAGTCTTATAGGTGTGAATTTATGATCACTTGGTGAGATTTGAGGTTGGATTAGAAGAAAATGGAGATTAATGGGTTTTGGGTTTCTGGTGCTCGTAAGTTCGAGTTTGGGCACTTCTCTATCGATAGAAGTGGTGCCTCTATCAATAGAGAAGGCGAGGTTGGAAATCAAATTTCAATAAGAAACATTTTCTATCGATAGGAGTTTGTCTCTATTGATAGGAGACTTCTATCGATAGTCTTTCTTGTTAGAGATATGCCCTAAAACCAATCCTAAACGGCATGTCAATTTCATATTAAATTAAATAGAAGGTATAACTTGTCTTATATGTTTAAATATATATATGATAAGGTCCATGAATAAATAATAAGAAAAATATACATCTCAAGTTGTTGAGATAGAGAGACTGATATTTCTCATACACATTTATTCTAAACAGTTCCTGCTCATAGGTTTATTAAAGTGGACATTTATAAACCATTAAGAGTAGCACAAATTTAAACTAGCTCCAGTGGGAGGATAGGCAGTCTTTCCTATCAGTGTAGTGACACTATAGTTAATCTGTGGGTGCATGTTAGAGAACATGTATACTGAACATGATCTACAAGAATATTCTTATGGAGTTTAAGTCAAAAGAATATTCTTATGTTACGTTCATTAATTTGGTAATCCTTAGACTTGAGGCACCATAGTTATCTTATGCATAAGTTACTAGAGTTTGATAGTATCTCGTACATCTTTAACCATCAGGGTGTAATCGGTATTCATTGGCTCTAGTGGGTTATGTATGAAGATAAATGAGTGCGCAAGAAGGAATCATCACTCTCACTTAAATGAGAGAGAATGTCAAGGCTCGTTCACAAAGATAATTCTCAGTTTGAAATCTATAGCCATAGTGATAGGTGAACTGTGAAAGAGTTTCAACATGTTCACCTTATTGAGATTATACTTTGTAGGACATATGACAAGTTGTTAAGATAGGGCTTGACTTAATAACCATGCCTGATTATCTTAACAGTGACATTAGGCGATGAAGGATTTAGTAACAAGAAGGGTTCATATAGTTCTACTATTCACCCACACCTAGGGTATGTCATGATATGTTGCTAGATGTCACTCATAACTAGTGAAGGCCTAATGGTAAGTGTTATCATTGAGGGCAAAATTGGAATTGTTCCAATTGAACCAAAAATTGAAAGTTTCTATTTTAGGGAACATGAGATGTCCCGTTCTACTACTAGGTTGGAGTAAACCCAAAGGGTCACACATATAAGGACACAAGAGAGCTCTTTAATTTATGAGCGGGGTAAGTTTTTAATTAATGTAACTTATAAGGTCTCTTTAATTAATAATTAATTAGGGAGGACCAAGTTGCAAAATATTAGAAACCCTAGTATTTGCTATAAATACAAAGGGATGAGTGCATGCTAGCACTAAGTCCACTTAACCCTAAAATTAGAAAAGAGGCATTCATCCATGGAGCTAGGGCCGAATTCCCTCTCTCTCTCTCTAGATTGCTTTGCATCAATGGTTGATCAAGTGCAAGGACTTTGAAGAGTCTTGAGTTCGTGTGGATTCCTTGGAGGCTTCATACACTTTGAAGCTTGGATGCGATTCGAGTTTTACATCAAAGGCAATCATCAAGTAAGTATGTTTAAATTTATTTAAATATGTTCTTGATATATTATTCATAATCTGATGCTTGGTTCGATTCTTGTTATGATTGTGAGTGAGGATTTAATTTTATAAAAAAGTTTTATTGTGTTTCTCCTGCTACGAATCCTCCCTGCTCACTTTCTTTCAGTGGTATCAGAGCCAACCAAGCATGATTATGAATATAGTGATGGCATGAATGGATGTAATTAATTAAAATCAATTAAATATGGGTTCTTGAACCCTATAGAATTCGGCCATAGGTGTTCTTGATGAATCATTAATTGTTGTTTTGGATTAATGGCAACTAAGGTTTCATGGAAACCCTAGATATGGGATGGCGGCTACATGAGGGATAGTCCCCGTAATGATTGGCGGCTAGGGTTTGATGAAAACCATAGAATGGTTTGTAAATCTATTTTGATCATGTTCTTCTTTATTGATCATGAGATGATTAATAAATATTTAAGAACAAACCCAGAATCCCCGTTTTTCTGGAGCATGCCAACTTGTTTGGCTTGTATCTTGATTAATATTGATCCAAATCGCATGAGGTTGGTCTTGTTTCGATCGTGACTCGATATAGAATGTTTCCATATCAATTTTGGATTTTTTACAAGCCTTTAAGGAAGCGTTTGGAGGCAAAACAGCCGCTGGACAGTTACACTATTTTTGTACAGAAAAATTAATAAAGTATTCTTGTTTTGCTTGGTTTGTTCAAACCACTCAATGGCTTCCCTTCAAAATTTATAAAAGTGTTTTATGGAAGTATTTGAAGGGTTCTATGCTTTTATTTTTAGCTTTGGAAGCCATAGAATACTTGATTCAAAATTATTTAGTTTTCTTTGAAACAATGAAACCCAGAAATTTAGTTTTACTGTTCTAGTTGTTCTTGTTATCTTTTAAACCTTCAAGCCATCCTTAGAGGGGCCGAAAATCATGTGGGAAAGGTTCCCACACATAGCCCTGGTCTACCATGTCAATGGTGAAGCTTTTGAAGTTCATCAATGGAGTTTTGAAACCCTAATTATGGTTTTAGCATATGTGTTAATGGAGCTTTTGTTAATTTATTAATAATGAATATTTGGGGCTTTTGAAACCCTAATAGAAATTGACATGGTGGCTGATTTTTGGTTTAAGAAACCCTAAATCAATATAGGTAAGTTTTTTTATTTGAATTTAGAAACCCTAAAAGTCAAATCTTGAAATATCTAGTTTCCTATTTTGAAACTGTTCAATTTTAGGAAAGTCTCTTATTTGATTTGATTCTTACCTATTTTGAATGATATGGATTTAGGAAATTAGGCAACCCTAATTAGGGTTTATGGAAACCCTAACATGATAGGATTAGGTAAGGTTTGAGAAACCCTAACCCTAACCCAAACTAGCCCTCTCTCTCTCTCTCACTATAGTGGACGGCCACTAGGGTTTTGGAAACCCTAATGGCTTTTGTTCTTTGTTTGGTTTCAAACCCTATGTTATTCACATAATTTATAAATTGTTCATGATGATTTAAAAATCATTCTTGATGTTTTTGAAAATTAAAAGTGAAGAACAAGAAGGATACAAGAAACTAATTTTGAAAAACCTCATTTTGGTGTTCTTGATAGTTTGAGCAATACATGTGATGTATTCATATTTTAATTTGATTAAAATACCTTAGGGCTGTTGAATAATGATATATTAACATGTTAAAAGAGTTTTAGCATGATTGTATATTATTTGGAATTATTTAAAATTGTTTTAAATGTTAAAACAGTGTGCTGTTTTTCTGGGCAGCAACTTTGTAGCTTTTGTAAAATCCATGAAAAATGTTTTCATTGATCTTTAAAGCTTGCCACCTATTTACTTCATTAATATAAGGTCTTAGTTAAGTTTAGGAAGTGTTCCCATGACTTAATATGACCTAGGTTAGCCACAATAAGGTTTTTGTGATTAAAAGTCAAATATTGAAATTCTGACTTTCTGTCACAAAATGCCTTAAAGTGATTCCATATGATGGAATCACATGACGAGACCAATGCATTTGAAAGAGGACTGAAAATCCTTGTGACATAGAGTATTCTCACATTTTAAAAGTTAGTTTTAATATAGGAAAGTTTAGTCCCAAAATAGTAGCTGAATTCTAAGTTTTTGTTGTAAAACTGAAATTGTTTCTTTCATATAATTTTTGTTGAGTTATTATTTAATTCCATCAATGTAGGTTAATGTTGATTCATCTACTAAGCATATTAAAGTGTTAAATGCATGGTAGGAATTATGATAATGATTTCTCAAATTAAATTCTATATATGTAAAACCCTATTGTTTACAATTAAATGTTTTACTTGTTATAAGAAAGAAACTAGTATAGTCATATGAGATTTGATGAGATTTGTTTTAAATAAGATTTAAAAGGACTTTATTATTGTTATGAGATAATAATAATATCTTTATTATTGTTATGGGATAGTAATAATAACATGACTTTAATTAATTATATGCCATTGCCATCATTGCCTTTTTATGTATATTGCCTTTATATTTATGCAATGCAATTGTGTAATTAGAATGGATGATTATGGACTTAAGACCAATTAAATGAGATGTGATTGGCCGCATGTGATGTAAATTTAAAGTAGTTTAAATTTATGGTGATGTAATTTAATTGGGACTTGCATGCCTTTTCCCTCCTCTTTACATATGTAATTCCTTTCTCCTTTATCCCCTTCTTTTTATATTAAATTGTAATGTACAATTCAAGAAAGCATGTGGTGGACCCAAGGTGCATGGTGGAATCATATTCAAGAGGAAAAGAAAGGACTTGAGAAGGGCTTGAAGAGGACTACAAAAGCACGTGAAGATTTTATAGTCATTATGTAATAGTTACATAGTTTTAAATTACAATCACCCAACCCTCTCTTTAATTAGACCTAGGGTTCGTCTTTATGGCTCAAAGCTTGAACCCAACCTTAAAAGTCCATAATCACACCAAGGCCCATATATATGTTAGTAGTATGCCCTAATAGCCAATCTCATTGGTGTAATTTAGGATATAAACTTGATTCATGTATTATTATTATTATTCATTAATAATATGGGCTTTTGATTATCATGTATTCTACTGTTATTATGTTCATGATAAGTCCTTCAAAAGAAAGTAAATATAAGAACTCAAGAGTTGAGATAAGGAGACTTATATTGTTAAAGACTTTTTTCTTAAATATTCCTAGTCATAGGATTATTTATTGGGCATTAATAATCCGGATAGACTAGCACATGTTATGTCAGCTCAATATGGAGAATGACTAGTCTCAAGTCATTTGTGTAATGACACTAGGGCAAACCTGTGGGTGCTTGTTTGAGAACAAGTACACTGAATGTGATCATTGATTGAGTTTGTTGAATGGAGTTTTACTTACATGTCAAACAACAACTCAGGGTTACAATGATGCAAGTGATCCTTAGACCTGAGACACCATAGATGTCCTGTGTTAGGGATGTTAGGGTTTGATAGTATAATATACATATCCTAACCATGAAATTTGTGTATATACTTATTGGCTCTAATAGACCTATCATGGGGACATATGGGTGTACAACAAGGAATCTATCACTCTCAGTAAAGAGAGGGAATGCCTTGTATTATTCTCAAAGATATAATTCATATAAGTCTTTGGCCAAAGCAGTTGGGAATAAGAAAAGTGTATCTTAAGTATCCCAAGATTGAATTGATATTTTGAGAATTACATACAAGATGTTAAATTAGAGTTTTGACATATTATCCAATACCCAACTAATTTAACTGATGCATTGTTTGGTGGAAGGATTGAATTGTATCTTAATTGTAACTGAAAGGTTCACTATGTTATGATAAACCTTCACACAACCTAGGGTATGTCTTGACATAGTGCTAGATGTCATTCAGGACTAGTAGAGGCCCAAGAGAAATTTATTTCTCAAAGGGAAATTAGAAGAGTTCTAATTTAAACCTTAAATAAAAGTGGTTTTATTTAAAGGATAATTTATTTATCCTAATTCCTATTACTAGGCTATTGTGAACCTAAGAGGTCACACACATATAGGTGCAGGCTTCATTTAAAAGAGAAGAGCGAATAATATTATAATTAAGAGTTAATTATAAGTGAGAAATAATAAGAGTTATTATTTTAAGGTTAATATGCAAATATTAATTAATTTGAATTTTAAGTTAGTTGAAATTTGAAATTTGAAATTTGAATTAAGTGGGACAAAGGGAGCTAGCACTCCACATTATAAAGAGGATAGGGAGGGCCAACTGTAGACATCCATTTTTGACCATAAGTATGGTCATTAATGGTTGCTTGTGATTAGAGGTGAAATAGGGTGTTAAAACCCTAAGTTGCCAGTTTTACCCTTGTGAGTAGTTGGGTAGAGGTCATTATCGCATGTAGGTTTTTAGGTTAGATTGAGTCGATTCCTTTTGCATTTAGTTTTTAGAGATTCTAGGAACATCCCTGTAAAGTTTTATGGCATTCTGAGCCATACTTGATAGAAAATAAGATATTTTGTGACTTGAAGGGCGGTACTGTCCTTTAAATCACAAAAGCTCTGAATAACTGTCGATTTTGTCTCGAATGGTCTCGAGGCTTTGGCATAGATATTTAAGGTGTGTTTGGTAGCTAAGTTGATCAGTGGCAAGGTCTGTTGAACCTTCTGGCTCATGTTTGACTCTTGAGGCTCAAAAGGCTCTTTCAAGCCTAGATTAGGGTTTCGACCAGAAGTGATCGGGATTCGATCTTTTTATCAAACCAAAGCCTTCAAAGGCTTCAAAACACTTTCTTAAAATGTTTTAAAACTTGTTTCGAGAAGAAGAAATGATTTCGAGAACGGTTGGTTAGCAGATTTCAAAACCCTAATTTGGGCCCGGCAGGCCCTAAACAGCTAATTGGTCGACTTTTCCCTAAAAACTTGACTTTGGTCAATGAATTTTCACTTCAAACACTTCTTAAAATATGGAGAATCGAATCACGATCGTTTCGGCTCTTGAATCGTCAAATTTGGACTTGAAACGGGTCCGAAAAGCCGAAATCAGGTCGAAACGGGCTGAGATAGGCCCACATAGGGCAAAATTGGGTTCAAAGATCGATGACCATCCACCAAGGGACGGCCAACCATCCTAGAGGGACGGCCAACCATCCCAAGGAGGATGGTCATCCTTGTTTCATGCCTACAGCTGCTAAATTTCAGTCTTTCTCCTGCCCGAGACTCTTCCAAGCCTTGCCATGTGTCCAATTCGGCCATGGGGACTTTGGGATGATTTTGAAGACCTTGGAAGGCTGGTTTAGAGCCCTTGGATCATTCCTAAGAGATTTAAACTCAGCCATTGATCAAATTCAGGCTTCCCTATAAATAGAGAGCTCTAAAATCAGTTTTAACACACACAATTGGCTTTAGAGAGCTAGCTTGGAGAGTAGAGGCTTGAGCATTGCACAAGCTTCCCCCATAGCACTCTTAGCTATATTTTTGAAGTCCTTGGAGGTGGGAGAAGGAGCTAAGAGCAAGGGAGAAGAAAGTTAAAAGGTTAGTAGTCATTGTGTTTATTTAAAAAGTTTGCATATTTTCTTCTTCTTCTTCTTTTTCTTCTTCTTCTTCTTCTTCTTCTTCTCTTCTTCTTCTGTGACCATGATAGATTATGATTAAGTGTTCATATTAGGGATTAATTTATTAATTAGGGATTAATTGATTAGTATGCATATTAGGGATTAATTTGTTAGCATGCATAATATAGATTAATTTGTTATTTCTTTAGTATGCATGATAGAGATTAATTTGTCAATATGCATAATAGGGATTAATTTATTATTTCTTTAGTATGCATGATAGGAAATAATTTATTTTAGTATGCATAGTATGAGTTTATAGAATGCATGTTAGTGAGTATATTAGGATGTTATTATTCTTACCATAGTTAGTTTCATCACTTGGAGTGTTTAGATATGATTGATAGATGAATTGTGTTCGAGGGAGCATGCAAAGGTGAGTCCCTTCCCTTGTGATTAAAATTAATTATGTGAAGTATGATGCTATGTCTTGATGATAATTTTAGTATGCATATTAGGTTGCATTTAGTGTATTTTTCACCCTCTTTTATTCATTATTTTGGGGTTTTCATCTATATTTAAGATCACTTTTAAATCTGTCCAAGGTCTAAAAGTGGCTTTAAAGTGGATTAAAACTCATTTTTAGGGTCTAAATTAATATAGAAACATATTTAGGTTCACATAAATAACTTAGATTGCATTTAGGACATTTTTCATGCATTGTTTGCATTCTTTATTGCATTTTTATGCATTTTCCAGAAATTCCAGCATGCATTATTTAGTGTTTTAGGTACTTAGATCAACTTAGGCTTAGTTAGGAACCCTAGGATTAGGGAGGTTACTTGACCTCACTTAGGACTATCCTTTGTTGTAAAAATTGTAGTAGCGATTGAGTTTTATTTAATTTAGGAGTCTACTTTGAGAACAACTCCAAACAAAGTGATTTTGAAAGTGTTTAAAATGGAATGAAATTCCATCTTTTATGCAAAGAAAAGTGTTTTGATCAAACCCAAACTCTCGAAGCTAGAGTCCTAGATAAGATAGAATCCTTTTGGCTATATAGTTCATTATAATAGGAGAGTCCTATGTAATCGAACTACGTGGACTTTGATCTTTATCAAGAAATTGGTAAAGTACGTAGGGAGTCAATAGGGCGCAAGTCCAATCTTAGGTTGACTACGAGTCTCCTAAGATCCTTAGGATTGTGTATACTTTTGTACTATCTATTATTATTATTATATATTATTATTCATATTTTGTGGTTGATTAGATAAATAGCATCGTTGTGATAAGATTTTGATAAAGCCCAAACTTAATTAGGAGACCTTTAATTAGGGCGAGGTGGGTGGCTACAAGGAGTTCCTTGGAACCTTCCCACTTCGTAACCTAGCCCCCGAATCCAACTTTGATTCAAAGACTTGCTTTTCCTAAAAATATGGAGTCAATGTTTTATTGAAAATAAAATTCTTTTTGTGGTTTCCTTGTTCCCTAAAAATAAGGTGGCGACTCCCAGTTTTTTACAAACTCTTATCCTTTTTCAAAAACGCAATCTTGAGTGGATAATAGAGAAGGATAAACGTGGATAATAGAGAAGGATAAATCGAGACGGATAATGAATAATCCACAATCCACGATGACTCAAAGTGAACGAAAGGCCTCTCCATCCCTTGGGATATCGAGGTGGCTGGTTCACAGATTGGCGACTCCGCTGGGGATATCGAAGGTTAAACTCCAATTAATTATTTTTGGGCTTTTCAATTTCTTAATTAATAAAATCAACCATTTGCATTTGTATGACTGTGTGACTTGAATTCTGCATTGTGTGTGCATTGACTCTGCATGTTTAGGACGTTACATGCTAAAGCCAACGATGAGCCTAGCCCTGGGCCCAGTCTCTTTGATTCTTGGGTTCCATGTATGCGAAAGCCATTACTCTTCTTCTTAAGTACCCTCGGGTATATCAAACGGACCAATCACGTACTGTCGGACCCACGCGACATTCCTGATGTCACATGTGGTTAGGTATATCGATTGGACCGAGAGAGTAAGGAACACTCAGTCTACCCTTTGCATTAGTCCATATAGACAGTCTCCATAGGACACATACCCTACATCGCCTGATCACACACTATTGTAATGTTATGCTGCCGGATTTATCCCCCGGTTTTGTCTGAGCCTTGATTGTGAAGTATGTAGAACCATTAGGACTTGGATCTGTAAGATTAGACCTTTATGAAATGTCATAAACTCTTAAGAGATGTGTCTTTAAAGAGTCAGGGTACCTAATAAAGACTAGTACCCTATAGATTCATGAGCTTAGGCCTGTGGTAGTGTCATGCTGCCCGAATAGCGGTATTAATATGTGAGTCTTAGGAGAAGACGTGGGATGTAGGCTTTAGACTCATGTCTTTTGGATAGAAGGTTTAGATCTGCTGTAAGTTTGAGATGTGGGCTTTAGGCCCATGTCAATTGGATAGAAGATATAAGCCTGTGGTAAGATTGAGATGTGAGCTGTGAGAATGAGATTCGTACTTAGGCCCTTGGCCAATTTTCATAAGATTGAGATCTGAGCTGTGAGAATGAGATTCGTACTTGGGCCTTAGGCCCATTTTCATAAGATAGAATGTGAAAGAGTGAGATTGATGTGTAGGCTTTAGGCCTATACTTTTGTGAGTATGTGAGATTGTCCTTATTCATCCCTTTTCATACTGGAAGCTCTTAGTTGATTCAAATCTTTTCCCTTTCTTTTCCCAGCATTCTGGCTTGGCGTCATGATTCTAGCGGTCAGTTGTTTAAGGGTTTACCTGTCGATTCAGAAATGTCTAGTCACGAAGATCGTACCCCTATTGTTGCTGAATCTAATGGAAAGACAACTGATGAGAAGATCGAGGCACTCTTAAAAGTGGTCCAAGAGTTAGTTCATTAGAAAGAAGAGGAGGATAAGGTGCGAGCCCGTACTAATCCTCTGTTTGAAAATGTTGATGAGGAAGAATGTTTCCTTAGACTGAAGATAGTTGCTGAGCCCATTAGGTCTGGTTCAGAATTTGTTCAGCCTGTTGATCTGGATAAAGAGTCTAAGCCCAAGACCCTTGCTTTCTTTTCCACTGAGCCCATATTGTTGAGTAGTAAGGTGGAAGCCCTGGAAAAAGTCTTGAGAGGTATTAGGAAGTCTGATGATTTGGTGGACACGTCGTCGTTATCTCTGTTCCCTAAGGCCCGTATGTCCACTCATTTCAGAATACCCGAGTTAGAGAAGTTTGATGGAATGGGTTGTTCTAAACCCATCTAAAGATGTACGTGAGTGTTGGAGGTATGCCCTAAAACCAATCCTAAAGGGCATATCAATTTCATATTATATTAATTTGAAGGTACAACTTCTAGTATATATTTAAATATATATGATAAGGTCCATGAATAAATGATAAGAGAAATATGTATCTCAAGTTGTTGAGATATGGAGACTCATATTTCCCATACACATTTATTCTAAAAGAAGTTCCTGCTCATAGGTTTATTAAAGTGGATATTTAATAAATCGTTAAGAGTAGCACATATTTAAACTGGCTCCAATGGGATGATAGGTAGTATTTCCTATCGGTGTAGTGACACTATAGTTAATCTGTGTGTGCATGTTAGAGAACATGTACACTGAACTTGATCATCAAGAATATTTTTATGGAGTTTAAGTCAAAAGAATATTCTTATGTTACGATCATAATCCTTAGACCTGAGACATCATAGCTATCTTATGCCTGAGTTCTTAGGGTTTGATAGTATCTTGCATAGCCTTAACCTTAAGTATGTAATCGGTATTCATTGGCTCTAATAAGTCATGCATGAAGATAGATGAGTGGTCAATAAGGAATCATCACTTTCATCTTTGATGAGAGAGAATGTCAGGGTTCGTTCACAAAGATAATTCTCAGTTTGAAATCTATGGCCATAGTGATAGTTGAACTGTGAAAGAGTTTCATCGGGATCACCTTATTGAGATTATACTTTGTAGAACATATAACAAGTTGTTAAGATAGGGTTTGACTTAATAACCATGCCCGATTATCTTAACAGTGACATTTGGGGATGAAGGATTAAGTAACATGAAGGGTTCACATAGTTCTACTATTCACCCACACCTAGGGCTCGTCATGACACATTGCTAGACGTCACTCATGACTAGTGAAGGCCTAATGGTAAGTGTTATCATTGAGGGCAAAATTGGAATAGTTCCAATTGAACCATAAATAGAAAGTTTCTATTTTGGGTACATGAGATGTCCCGGTCCACTACTAAGTTGGGGTGAACCCAATGGGTCACACACATTAGAATATAAGTGATCTTCTTGAATTATTGGGAGGGGAATATTCTAGTTTATATATGTATGACTCTTATTATTAAAGGTTAATAAGAAAGAGGTCAAGGATATACATAACTAGGATATTATTATTCTATATGATGATTGGTCAAGCTAGCACTTGTAACCAAACATCATTAAAAGAGAAGAGGACTATAAATAAGAAGCTACAAGCATTAGGGCTGGCCACTAGATGGTACACTCTCCTCTAGCCGTCTCTATCTCTCTTCCCTATCTAGTTTTGCTCTCTCACAAGTGTTGTGAAGTGCAAGAAGGTTCAAGGAGTTTTATGTTCGTGTGGACTATCATTGGAGGCTTCCATACTTTTGGAGCTCGGATGCGATCGAGATTTACATCAAAGGCAATCATCAAGTAAGTATGATTTAAATAAGTTATTTAATGTACTTGTATATGTATTCATGGTTCGATGTTTGATTATGGTCCTTTGTATGGTTGTGATGGAGAATCATGTTATAAAAAGTTTTAAACGACGTTTCCTTCTGCTGCGATTCTCTGTTCACAACCTTTCAGTGAGGACCATGCACCCGCGAGGGGCTGACGATGATTTGTTAGCCCAAATGTTCCACGAGACACTGGCTGGATCGGCTCTGAAATGGTTTTTGTCACTGGATGAGTCTAGAATGAAGACATGGGAGGATGTATGCATTGAGTTCAGCAATCACTACAGGTATAACACGGAGGTTGATGTCACAATGAGGGATTTGGAGACCACTAAACAGGAATCAAGGGAAACTCTCTGTTTTCCTCACCCGCTGGAGAGCCAAGGCTTCTAAAATGGCTAACCGCCCTGAGGGAAGAACAAATCCGCATGATAGTGAAGAACTTGCTCCCAGTTTATCATAAGCACATGTTTTTCCAATATCTTCCAAATTTCTGAGCTCTGGTCGCTGCTGGTACCCAAGTGGAGGACGCTCTAGCCAATGGAGCCCTCCGAACCGATGAACCCTACAAGAATCGCCGACCTGTCATCAATGGGAAGGCTACCGAAGTCAACACCATATCTCAGCCTACTCCATTTACCCAACCCTTTTCCTTAGGAAATAAACCATTCAGAAAATTCACCGAGCTTTATATGCCATTGGAAAAAGTCTTCGAGAAATTAAAAGCTCGAGGCTTGCTCCAACCTTTGGAGCCTAGACCTACACCCAATCCAATACCCAAGAACTATAATGAGAATGAATATTTCAATTTCCATCAGTCCAAAGGCCATACTACAAACCGTTGCATCCGTCTTTGTCATGAAGTTCAAGACCTCATAGACAACAAGACTATTTCCCCACCTTCTCAACCCAATGTCACCAAAAATCTACTCCCTACCCATGCAGCCCCGCCACCCGCAAATATCAATGTCATTCATGCCGACCCTTATGTCCACTGTGAGCCTATTTGTCCTCACCCTTCTTTCCCTACCTCTATAATTGAGATGTTTCACCACTGTTAGGCCCGTGGGCTCATTACCCCGTACAAGTCGAGATCCAAGAAGCTTTACTGCCAATACCATGCCACTTCTAGCCATGACACGGAATCCTGTGATACATTACAAAATATAGTACAAGGGTTCATCGATCAAGGTCCGATTGAAATCCGTCAACCCTTCACTAGCCTAAGGGGGCTTTATCATTCATGGAGACAGTTTGAGAAAGATACATTCCTGGGTTTTAGTTCGAATGGGCTTTCCGAGCCTTGTGAAGTAGATCAGTCATCTAAGAATAGTACTAGTCAGTGGTCACTCAAAGAAAGGTTTGAAGCTAGAGATCCTTGTGTGGATTTGTTGACAAAAAGAAATGGGAGGTTTCATTTCTACGTTCTCTACCCTGAAGATTCTTGTGAAGCTAAGATGGCAAAGATTGAACCCATTAGACCTAAGGCTGGAACCAAGAAAACCTTCTCCAAGACTGGGACTAGTCAATGGGAGTTGTGAAAAAGATATGAGGCCGGAGATCCTGAAGTAGGCCTGTTAGGGGAACCTAGTGGAAAGTTCGACTTCTACGTCCTTTACCCTAAAATGGAGAAGCCCACCTTTGAAGAACCCATTGCTCCTTCTGGTTGGGGTGATAACCCTGACTCACTTAAAGAAGACGTTCCTATGGTTCAGATTGAGCCTGAAGATCCAAATCTCATCTTTTTTGAGAAAGCTAGCCAGAGTATCCTTGAGAAGTATTTTGAAAATAGAATCTTCACGACCAAGATCACCGATATGAATGGAGAAATCCATTACCGAAATGTTTATCCAAGACAACCATGGGTCACCCAATATTTCAGATCAAGTTCGACTTCTGCCGAGTCTACTATAGATGATGGGTCAGAGAATGAGATTGATATCATAGAGTGGGAAGATTTGATGAACACACCCGAGGAGATAGTAGATATTTGGTCCAGTGATGAGGAAGATGTTAACCATGTCACTAGAGGAGGTCATCATTTTAAGCCCGCTAACTTGGAATCCGACAATCCTTTAGGGGAGTTAGAGAGATCCCAATGCATTGAAGTTCAAGAAGAAGAGGAAGAAATATTAAAACAGCTTAAGCGTACTCAAGCCAATATCACTATCTGGGGACGTTTAATGGCTTCTCAAAAGCACAGGCAGACAGTACTCAAGCTACTCAACCAAGTTCATATTCCCATCGATACTTCACCTGAGGGTTTAGTCAGTTTGGTCAGTCCAGTTCAGCATGAGCAATCAATATCCTTCACGGAGTCAGACCCTCCGAATAAGGGACCTCATCATTTGCAAGCTTTGTATGTCACAACAGATACTATGGGTAAGAGGATCCCTACAGTTTTGATAGATAGTGGGTCAGCTTTGAATGTGTGTCCTCTCAGCATCGCCACTTCCTTGGGCATCGAACCTTCAGAATTCAAGCCGTCAGGGCAAGCTGTGAGAGCATTGAAAGGAAATCGATGAACTCGAGATTCGCAGCGGAAGACAGAATATACAACTTTAAAAAAATTTGAATCCTTTCATCGAAATCCTCATAGGATACTTACAAGCATGGAACCACATATATAAATATACAATAATAAATATTTAACAACTTAAATAAATCTTACTTGAATATGCCTTTCGATGTAGAAATCTTCAAGCTTCAAAAGTATAAAGCCTCCGATGGTATCCACACGAACACAAGACCTCAAGAACCCTTGCACTTCTCCAAACAAGGAAGAGACAAGCTTGGAGAGGGGAGAGGGAGCTCACGGCTAGGGTGGGAGAGTAGGGATTTTCGGCCCTAGGGTTTCTCTCTCACTCTTATGTGCCTCCTTCTAATTTGATGAATGGTTACCTTGTGCTAGCATTGACCATCACCTTATATTTATAGAGAACCACTAGGGTTTCTATTAATATTATTTCTAATTAAAAATTAAACTCCTTAATTATTAACCATTAATAATAAGGCTTATGTTTAATTATTAAGTAAGAAATTCCCCACTCTCTTAATTCAAGAGACTCACTTATGTTCTTGTTTGTGTGTGACTGTAGACATCCATTTTTGACCATGAGTATGGTCATGAATGATTGCCTATGTTTAGAAGTGAAATAGGGTGTTAAAACCCTAAGTTCCCAGTTTTACCCTTTATGAGTAATTAGATAGAGGCCATTATCACATGTGTGTTTTTAGGTCAGATTGAGTCGGTTCTTTTTGCATTAGGTTTTTAGAGAGTCTAGGAACTTCCCTGCAAAATTTCATGGCAATCCGAGCCAGGCTTGATAGAAAATAAGGCCTTTTGTGACTTAAGGGCAGTTTGGTCCTTTGAATCACAAAAGCCCTGAATGACTGTCGATCTTGTCTTGAATGTTTTCGAGGCTTTGGCATAGATATGTAAAGTGTGTTTGGTAG
>JAESVK010000903.1:0-60274 GCA_017140935.1 Hamamelis virginiana | reverse complement strand
TAGCCCTTTGGGACATCTACAGTTGCTGAAGATGCTTGGTTTGCAGATCGGCGGAGAATTTGTTTTGCTTGAAGAATACCAGCCAAACGGAAACCCATGGTTTTCTGCTGATTGATATCTTGAGGAAGAGCAAGAAATTTTTTTTTTTTTTTTTTTTTTTTTATGGATTTTGTGGAACAAGGGAAAGCTTTGGCAGTAGATAATGTGTGTTGTGAATACTTGTGATGGCTGTAACCCTAATGTGTGGGTACATATATATAGATAACAAGGCCTTTGTGAAATGCCAGAATTGTGGAGTGTGTGGTGAAGAAACAATTGGAGGGGGTCTGGTGAGAGCCAAACTTCATGAGGGATCACATGATTCTGTCTTCCAACTCATTATCAAGTATTAAAAATTTTGTATGTACCTGTCAAAACACATCATGTCCTATCACTTGAAAATAAACCAAAGGAGGACCCACTAGAAGTTTTGAATGATATGCAGAAATCTCTTGTTGATTTTGAGAGAAACAGGTGAGTGTCAATGTTGGTGATATGTTCTCAAATAATGTTGAGTAAGAAAAGCATAGAACATACCTGACTTTTTCCTATTTCATTTTGTGGTTGTGAGGAAATGAGAAAAAAAAAATACCTACAGAAATCGTGTGATGTTTGTGAGATTGATACATGTGAGGATCAAATACTAGAAACACAACAGTAAATTCTCCCGAAAGAAACAGAACAATATAATAAAATAAATATCCCCTTATGGGATAATTTTCACACAACATTTTCGAACGATTCTCAAGTTTCTCTCAAAACCTGAACATTTGTTGGCATATATATATTGATGAAATGGTGTGTAGGAGTATACAAAATGTGAAGTGAGTGTTCAAGACTTGTGGAAATTGCTGGGTCCTGCTTTTGACATTCCTCATGAGTGTGTCACATAGCTCTGTCTTCCAATTCATTTACAAAGATTGAGGACTGAGGAGTTAGATTGTGTTAATTTGTTGAAGAACATCATGCCCTACAAGGCTTCAACTTGAAAAATAAGCTGGAAACCTGCTGGAAATCATAAGTGGACAGTAGAACATTTAGTATGGATTGAAACACAGGACCAAATGATCCTTAGATTAGGGACATGCTTGAGACATCTAATGTGTGCAGTATAAAGCAAGGCTCAAAATGGCAGCAGCATAGGCCCTTTTTATAAGAAGTACTCAAAATGCAGTAAATCGGTCCTTTTTTCTTTTTTTTTCCCACAAACATGGGTCAAAACTTTGGATGGGGTTCAATGAGACACATTAGTTCAGGAGGGATCACATGGATTTGCCTTCCAACTCAGCATCAAGAATTCAGGAGCGAGTGACCAGACAGTAGATTCGGAGAAACAAAACAGGCCCTACCACTTCTGGGAAACACTTGATATTATAGAGATGTGGATAGGAGAAAACTCTTGGATTAGAGTCATGCTTGATACATCTAAGTCTTTGCTTTCCTATTGGTAAGACAACATGTGACGCGACATTTAATGGTAAGATTAGTATCTGTTGAAACACATTTTAAAATTCAAATACAAAACTCTGCAATTTTTTTTGTAGATCAAATCATTTGGATTAAAGTTAAATGAACTCTGAGTTGGTAAACATCCAAGTTCTAAATCTCTGTTTTGTAACGGTCAATTAATTTTTTTTATTTAACACAATAACTTGTATAACCATGACAGATTTCTTTGTTTGAAGCATTGAAACCTGAAAGTGTAGCTAGGAAAACTTAACTGTATTAAAAATGAAAATTCGTGATCTCCAAACTATGTCAACAGCAAGTCAGCCGGAGGTATAGAGAGATTTGAAGTTATAACATGTCCTGAGCTAACACTTCCTGCCTTTTGTTACTGTTATGCTTCAGCTTGCAAGACAAACCCTATGAAGCTCACATGAAGTATGTCCTACCACTAGTCCTTATGTGTACGTACACCATTTTAAACTACCAAAATGGTATCATAGCCATAGAAGATGCTGTTACCGCCAAAAAAATAAAAAACAAATGATGGAGAATCATCTGTTGCAATTTTCACATCAAATTGTGAGAGTAATGAAGATATCTTTTTCTGTAAAAATATGGAGAGATTAGCTTTTGGGTTAAAATGTTTAAGATTTCATGTTCTTTAACCTAGCCATTTTAAAATCATTCCAATCATCTCTTATGAGCCATACAAATTGCAAGTGAGAAAATGAAGGCTTCTTCCCTGCGTTGGACTGTGTGACCAACCATTGGATGATCTACCAGTCTTGAAATTTTTGGAATAAAGATTCTAAAGTACAAAGTTGGAAAAATGAACTGATTCTTTTGCGTTTCATCAACTTAAACAGCAAAGTGGCCTTTGGGTACATCTGTGGCTTCTGGAGTAAAAAAGATCGCACAGGAGAGCCTGCTTAGCAAGAAATCGAGAATGACCATGGGCAGATAACTTAAAAAAATACCATGACTTCTATGAATTGTAATTCTTGAAAAATTAATGTCAAGAATGGTTTGAATGGATCTCTTCTGAGAAATAAGAAAATTTCTGACATTTTTCACAATAAGGCCATGCATAGGAATTCAATGCATGGAACCAGAAAGGACTTGGCCCTCTATAATGGAGTTTCCATCCATTAATGTCCACCTAAACCTTCTTTTGAATAAGGAAAAGGAATCAACATTGCTCCAAGCCCCCCAATTTAATTATTGTGCAAAAAGTTGGCGCCAAAAGAAATTGATTGACAATGTACATTGACAAGAATTACTTTCAGATTCGTTGACAACTTGAGAACAATGTAATAATTTCTATTTATAATTTTCTCATTGGGGAAAATTTTTATGTTTTCCCTTACTCAATTTCTTCTTCCAAAAAAGGAAAAAAATTGTACATGAAATCAGTGGTCACTGTTTTACAAAACTGTTGTTAAGATATATGTTAGCTTCTTCTCTCATGATCAGTTCAATCGAGAAGTGAGATCAATGAAGATGTCTTCTCTGCACGGAATTGTCAGGCCACCCATCGGGTGATCAAATCCAAATTCTTCTTCGGCTTGACTTAGCAAGTCTAGAAATGAAGGCTGGTTCAAGTAGGATATTGGAACCACAAACCGCTTCTTTTGGCTCTCTCCAACATAGACTGCAAAATAGCCCTTTGGGACATCTACAACTGTTGAAGCAGCTTGGTGTGCAGTCAAAGAAGACTGTCGAAGAATTTGCTTAGCATAAATAATGCCAGGCAAACGAAGACCCATGGTTTTCTAAGAATATACTTTTACAAGGAAGGCCTAAAAGAAATTGCAGAACAAGGAAAAACTTTAAGAGTAGAGAATTTGAAGATTTGTGTTGCTTGCAAACCCAATTATACATGTATATATAGATGGAAGGGTATGTGAGAAATCCTCTGAAATATGTGAGTGGTGAGTAGGCATTTGGGAAGGGGTCCATGTGGAGGCATTAGCACATGAAGGATCACTTGGTTTTGTCTTCCAACTCATGATAAAAAATTCAGGAGTAATTGACCAAACTGTATATTTGTTGAAGAACATAATGCCCTACCACTATTGGGATAGCAGCCTACAGAAGATCCACTTGAAATTAAAAAGAGAAGGATATGAGAAAACCTCCTGTTGATTTAATCACAATACTCACTGATCCCTCAGTTAAGAGAGATGCTTGAGAATGCGTAAACTTAGCCTTGATCGGAGAAATTATAATGTTGAAACCTGTTGAAAATTCTCGAGGACTTTCTCACAGATTAAATAAAGGCCGAGTTAAAAATAAAAAATAAAAATCTAATTGGGTGAATGTTTTGAGTTTTACAACAGTTGTTGAGTAAAACAAAAGAAAGTAACAAATATTAAAACTTATTTGATCATGTCAGATCTCTTTGCAATAAGCATTGGAGCCCAGAATTAGTAGTTACAGACATTAAACAATATTAAACATTAATGCCAGTATTATCCAAAGTTATGCAACAGTTGGAGGCACAGAGACCTCTACAGTTGATGCATGTCCTGAACCGAAACTTCCCATCTTTTGTCACTTAAATGCACCAACTTGCAAGAAATCCACCAAAAAGCTCACATGAAATGTGCCCTACAACTAGTCCCTCTTGGTACCCAAACCATAGTAAACTACCAAAATGATATTGCAGGAGATTCTGTTACTGCAGTAAATGATGGACCGATAATCAGTTGTTATGTCAATTCGAAAATGCATAATTATTTTTAGGGAATCCTTGTTTCGTAATATGCCATATCTAGGGTGTTGTGAAGCTACTGAACATGGGACAGACAAGTTATCTGCTCATGTGATGATGTTTCTTGTGTCGAACAACTGGGGATGAGAGTTGGTTAATATATAAGCTCAGCCGGAATTTGAGGTGGGATAAGGATAAGTAAAATGGAAGTACCAAACCAACTTCACATATGCCATTGTTTTATGATGCTACTACATAGGCCCAAGACCAGAGACTTTTAGACGAAATTAGGCCCATAATTTTTTCTTGAGAACAGAAAAATAAGAATGACAATAAATTTTGGAATGTACATGGGAATTTTAAGCATTTGTATAACTATCAGTAGAGATTTTTGTTCTTTTTTGTGTTTTCTTTAGAAAATCTAAGAAAGTCACACAACCCACTCAGATGGGAATCTAGTTTGATGAAAATTTCTCTGTGGCAAAGAATTGTTAGACTGCCCATTGGGGTATTGAACTCTGACTCTTTTAGCCCACCGCTCAGTCTCCGCATGGCCCAATAATGTGCTATGGAAGAGACAGGCCCATCATTGGAATTTCATTGAGAATTTCTGTGTATCATTTAAATAAAAAATAAAAAAATAATAATAATTTTGAATGTACATCTATCTGTGCAATGCCTAAAAGGCCACTGAATGACCAACCTCGTTTTTGTCTGTGGGCATGTATCTGCATACCACGTTTGACAGTTTTGACAACAAAATGATGCTGTTAAAGAGTTGCATTAAAAACAGCTATATGAAGGAAGCAATTGATGAGAATGAAAGAGAAATGTTGATAGTCCTAGGAAGCAAAATACATTTCAACCGAAAGAAGAGAAGGTTTCATGGAAGGGTCACCCTATTAAAGAACTTGGTTGGATTTTGACTTTTTATCATTAAAAAAAAAAAAATGTTTGTTCTTGTGAAGATGTTTGCTGTAGGTAAAGAAGAGCCAGTGAGCAGATGGGACATTTGTGTAAGATGTGAGTGGTGTAGGTACTATGTGTGGGACATTAATGGTAGAATTATGGAAGGTCCGAAGGTAAGAAGGGAAATTTTGTCACTTTTTGAATCATATCAGTTGTTACCGTTAGTCACTAGACTGGACATCACAGTCAGCTGAGCACATGTCAACAATTGATTGGAAATTTTAAAAACTTATTTTTCTCCTCTGACTTTTACTGATTTTAGGTCAAATTAAACATTTCTGATGCTTGATATTATGATTCTGTGATAATCATACACTAAATTTTGTCACTTGGATGCTCCATGAGACAATCTTTTGCGGTAACAAGGCGATGCTACCTATCATTCAGAAAACGTTCAAACAGAATCATATTTCTATTACCCACTAGGACCTTACATAGGACTCATGTGAGCCACAGACTTGATCTTCTGCAAAACTTATCTTTTGAAATAAAGAAACAGACTGCTGCAAGAACCCCAAAAAATTTCTACCAAAATCTGATCTAAAAGAATATTATGCCCAATTATAAAAAAATTTCAATCAAATCATACTTTTGTTATTATAAATTGATTGAGAATGTGAGAGAAAATACAGTAAGGGCACACATTGATGTCTTATTTTATGTAAAATTATAATCGCAGGGCTATTAATACTTGAAGATCTGGCTTACGGAAGACTATACATAACACAGAATAGTAATGCTACTAGCACCAAACGGTATGGTAAGGTGGGACCATTAGTATCAGTAATGAAGGAGCCAAAATGCCAGCCCTTAGAAGAACTTTTTAATGAACCAAATCTGAAACCACATATGGCAGTAGTTATATGAATGGCCACCATAGAAAACAAAGTCAATGAGAAAGAAGAAACGGCGTTCAGTTTATCAACATGCAGAGATATGACTTTCAATTTTCTATACAGAAATTTGAAAGTTTACATGGGATTTATAAACAAAAAGCTAATTTTTGTATGCACATTGGAGAGATTGGTATTTGGGTCTGTGGTGTTTGAGTCTTCATGTCCTTTGGGCTAGCCATTTTCACATTTTTCTAGTTGTCTCTCATGAGCTATACAAATTGCATGTGAGATCAACGAATACTTCTTCTCTGCATGGGATTGTGAGACCACCCATTGGATGATGAAACGCAAACTCTTCTTCAACCTGACTCAGCAGGTTTTGGAATGAAGGATGCTTCAATTATGAAATAGGAAGCTACAACCGCTTCTTTTGAGTCTCTCCAATGTAAAAAGCAAAGTGGCCTTTGGGCATATCTGTGGACTCTGGAGAGGAAAGAATGCGCTGTAGAATCTGCTTAACGTTGACAACTTTAAGCAAATGGATACCCATGACTTTTATGAGCTAGAATTGCTGAAAAATTGATCAAGAAATGAATCTTTAAGACTTTGAAAAACAAGAAAACTTTGATATGGGTGGCTTGTCTTTGGGATGGGTATATATATTGTGCAATTTTCATATGGCCAGTATTCTCAATCAGACTTAGTGGTGAAGTAACAACTGCAATGAGGTCCCCTGAGGAAAAAGGACACAAGGAATCACATTGATTTTCTCTCCCTTTTGGCGACAAGATTCTGTTAGTTTTATTAGTGTAGTGTTTTTGATCTGCTGCAACTTGTCATGGCCCACCACCTAATGGAGAAAATACACAAGGAATCACATTGTTTTTCTCTCCCAATTGGTAACAAGATTTTGTTAGTTCTCAAAGTGTACTTCTTTTCTGCCACAATTTGTCTGTCTTAAATCCTAATGGAACAAACTATGTGACCCACTTGAAAGTGTATCATGCCTTGCGGATTATGACACATATGTCCAACAGACCACTTTGGTTAAAGACATGGCAAAAATAATATGTGGATATTTCTCTCATTCTAGCACCATATGTTGCTGGGCTACATGTTTATTGATGTGTTTGATTGATTAGACACTAAAGCCACCAGGGACTACATTACAATATGGAACAATGGAACAACAAAGTAATAGGCTCATGTGATGCAGTGATGATGCTTCTTGACACAAGCAAATGATATGTTAATAATGATATAATTAAGCTTGGGCCACAACTTGAAAGGACTTAACCATATTTATAATTCTGATTGCAGTTACACAGAAACTTAGAGCAGCTTAATACAGTAGTGTTGTTACTCAGTTCATCACAAAAATGGGGAGTGAAAGTCCAATGGTGGAATAGCTCTACAACCCCTAACGGCATCACATTGGATAAATGATGACAGTAGCGCAAAGGTGTGCAATAGAATATTTGGGATATTTAATTGGCGGAAAATGCTCCACAAAGGCCAAGATATTTTTGTCTGTTTCTCATAGTTCAAATAGGCACACCAAGAGGCCTACTAGTTAAATATATTGGGGTCTACATCTTGACACTAATTAGTACGTACGGAAGTAGAGGTTTCCTTTTCTAGAGGAACTCCAAAATTATAATCTTTGTCATGGTTAATTGATACTACTTTTTTTCTGCAGGCCCAATTGGCAAAAGACTCCTCTTTTTGCATCAAGGTTATTCTTGAAGGAGTCGGTGAAGTGATCCGCTTTAAGAGAGAGAAAGCCAAAAGATACCTTTTCTTTCCAAAAACAAGGATTAATTATCACAAGCACACTTCTGACTCAGTTTGGGTATGCATTTAACAAACAGGCAGTCTTAAGTTGATTTTCCATTTTATCCTGAAATGGAAGGGAAGAATGTTGTGACATAGTGTGACTATTAATTTTTTTAAAATGTGTTGGAAAACAGAGGCATCTGATCCATCCTGTCTTATTTCTTCCTTAGTATTCACTTTCCTTGTATTTCCTCTCTATATATTGTCAAACAGATGCTTACAGAAGTCATGTCACCCCAAGTCCTTGAGATGCTGTTGGTAAAAACAATGAAGGGCCAATCAATGGTGACAACATCAACTATTCAAAATGCATAGCAATTTACCAGGGATCCATATCAATAGTACTAAATATGCTCCAAATTTAAACAAATTGAATGATCTGCATGTATAAAATTTTACCCAATTGGACCCAGTGCTTGCTCACTACGTTTTATAGATTAAATTGAAAGATTCAAGTGTTCTTACTTAGCAAATCAATCTCTAGGGATAGATGAAATGGGTAGGCCAAGGAGAGAAAGATGAGAGAGATCACCAAGTTAATAAGAAAATGCATTGATGGTTTATTTTTTGTTGTAAAACTGTAACGGTGGAAATATCAGTACTATCTTATAGTTGAAGATATGGCTTCTGGAAAATTATACACAACAAAATGATGGAGCCAATACACCAGTATATCAACCATCAGACGATCTTTTCACTCGAATTAAATCTGATGCCTCATGGTGATAGTTATATAAATGGTAACCACAAATATTATAAAATAAAATCACTGAGAAAGAAGAAAAGCAATCTGTTTATTAATATGAACAGGCATGACTCCCAATTTTCTATACAAAAATTAAAAATTTTATATGGGGTTGACAAACAACCACCTAATTTTTGTATGTACAAAATTGGAGAGATTGGTACTTGGTTAAATGACATTAAGGTCGAGTCTTCACATGTCCTCTGGGCTATCCATTTTCACATTTTTCTAGTTGTCTCTCATGAGCTACACAAACTGCAAGTGAGATCAATGAATGCTTCTTCTCTACAAGGGATTGTGAGACCACCCATTGGATGGTCAAACCCAAACTCTTCTTCAACCTGACTCAGAAGGTTTTGGAAAGAAGGATGCTTCAAATATGAAATAGGAACCCAGAAGCGCTTCTTTTGAGTTTCTCCAATGTAAACAGCAAAGTGTCCTTTGGGCACATCTCTGGACTCTGGAGATGAAAGAATGCGATGTAAAATGTGCTTAGCACTGACAACTTTAAGAAAATGGATACCCATGACTTTTATGACCTGGGATCCTTGTAAAAGTGATCAAGAAATGAATCTTCAGGACTTTGGAAATCAAGTGAACTTTGATATGGGTGGTTAGTCTTTAAGATGGGTATATATATATATATATATATAGTGCAATTTCCATATGGCCAGTATTCTCAAGTGGACTTAGTTGGGAAGTGACAATTGCAATGAGGTCCCTTGAGGAACAAGAACACGAGGAATCACATTGTTTTTCTCTCCCTAATGGCAACAAGATTCTGCTAGTTTTCATAGTGTAGTGTTTTCTGTTGCAACTTGTCATGGCCCACCACCTAATGCAGCTAAAACACAAGGAACCACATTGTTTTTCTCTCCCAAATGGCAATAAGCAAGATTTTGTTAGTTCTCAAAGTGTGTTTTTTTCTGCTACAATTTGTCATGGCCTAACACCTAATGAAACAAACTATGTGACCCACTTGAAATTGTCATTAACGTATCATAACCCACTGATTATGACATCCGTCCAACAGACCATTTGGGTCAAAGATGTGGTAGAGATACTACATTGCTATTATCTCTCACTCTATCAACAAAAAGTATGTCTCTGTCCTATATGTTCGTTGAAGTCTTTTATCAAATAAACAAAGAAGCCACCAGTACTATTTAACACCATGGAACAATGAAACAAACAAGTTGTCAGCTTGTGATGATGTTTCTTCACACATAGAAGTGTAAGCTAATGATGATCTGAACATGGGCCAGAATTTGAAGGGTTGGATATAGATTGAATGGAAGCACAAGATCAAGCAGTCAGCTTGTTATTTTCTTATAATGCTAATGTCAAGACCCCAATTGGCCAGAATGACCAAACCTTGTAAGCCATGGCTTAGATCAAGTATTGTTTGGTTTCAACATGTCAATACAATACAATTGATAGACAATATCTTGAAAATCATACCGATTAAGTATCATTATCATTAGTTTCAAGAAACACATTGAACATATTGAAACATGAACTTCTAATAATCAGAAAGAATGTCGAATGATTAAAAATCTAGAATTCAGATATTTATTTTTTCCCTTTTTTATTCTTTAAAAGCCTTGAGAGAATTCTATCACTTCCTGATTGCCCAGTTTTATTTTTGTTTGTCACCCTTGTTTCACAAGCTGTCCATATAAGAAAAAACTCATCGAAATATTCTTCGCTGCACAGAATTGTTGGGCCACCAATTGAGTGATCAAATCACACTTTCCTCCATCCCACTCAACAAGCCTCAAAAAGTAAAGGTGTTTTGAGTTTGATATTGGAATCACAAACCATTGTTCTGATGGAAAAGTGGCATTTGGGTACTTGTCTTCCACAACTGGCCTAGAAATTTTTTGCTTTGTAGTTAGAAGAGACTGAATAAGGAAATTTACTTTGCACAGAGAACCAATTCAAAGCCACAAATGTCCATGGGCACAATGAAGCTACAAATGTTTCGATTGAACTAGAAAATGCTAAAATTGTATGGGATTGAAGAGTGAATGCTGTGTGATATATGTAGTTACACACACTAGACCAGACTCATGGTCAAACAAGATTTATTATGCTTGGTGACTAAATTATTTAAATTTTGTAAGGATAGTCGAAACAAAGATTAAAGGTATTGAAATGATGAATATCTGGGAATGCTAAGAGTAGAAACAAATGATAATTTAGTGGCTGCATCTCTGGGCATTTAACAAATGCTCCAGAGGCCTACTGATTAAAAGTAGAAACAAAGGTATCACTCACAATTTCAAATAGCCACACCGAGAGGCCTACTGATTAATAATATATAGGGTCTACATTTTGACACCAGCTACTTCGAAATTAGATGTTTCTTTATCTAAAGAAGTTTCCAAGTGATCATCTTTGCCTAGGTTAATTAATATTACAAACCGCCAACTCAATTGTCAGAATAATTGTATTTTGCATAAAGTCTTTTCTCGATAAGAATCAGCTTTGAATTATGAGATGAAATGTAAATTAATACCTTTTCCTCCCTAAAACAAGCCTTACTTGTCACAATCATGTCTCATTCAGTTCCTCATTCACTTGTCATTTCCTTTATATATATGGTCAAACAGATGCCAAAGAAATCATCTCATACCAAGTCCTGGAGATGCTGTTGCAGCAGACAGTGATAGACCAATCATTGGTGGCAGTGTCAGCTATGAAAATGCATAGCCATTTATGGGGATCCGTGTCAGTAGCACTACATCAACTCCAATTTATACAAATTTAATGATCTGCATATATAAAATGTTACCCAGATGGACCCAATTCTAGCCCATTACTTACTTTGAACTAAATTGAAAGAAAACTAACAAGTTGAATGAAGGACTCTGGAATTGTGCCCCTCTCATATAGTAAATTAGTCTCAAGGGGTTAGTGAAATGGGGCAGAAAAACAGAGAAAGATGAAAGAGATTGCCATGTCAATTCTGAGCTTGGAGCAGAATTTGAAGGGATGATAGATTGAAGGGAAGCCCCAGACTTTCAATTCTGATTGTAGTTTCTCAAAGGATTAGAGCAGTTCAATCCAGTAGTGTCATTACTCGGCTTGTCACAACAATGTGGGGTGACAATCCAGCGGAGGAAGAGCTATACAACCTCCCCAGTGTCACACTGGATGGATGGCGACAGTGGCTCAAAGGAGTGCAATAGAATATCTGACAAATTGGTGTTTTTAATGTGCATCAAATGCTTCGGAAAGGCCTAGACATGATTTTTTGTCTGCTTCTTGTAGTTACGTTTCGAATAAGTACACCAAGAGGCTTTCTGATTAAATATATTAGGAACTTCCAAAAGGTCGTCTTTGTCTTCGTTAATTGATATAACAACTTTTTTCTTCCAACACAATTTTCAGAAGTCCTGTCTTTTCGCATTAAGGCTTTTCTTGAAAGGAGTCAGTCAGGTGATCCCCTTGAAATAGTGAAATAGAATGTAAGATAATATATTTTCTTTCTTAAAACATGCATTAATTGTCACAATCATGGCTGTTTAGGTATGCATTTAGAAAAGAGGCAGTCCAAATGTTGATCTTTTTTTCTTTTAATCTCTGAAGCGGAGGAGGAGAATGGTGCTGCTGCAAATATGTAGTGTGAGTGTGTGACTTTTAAATTTTTTAAAAATGATTTGGAAGACAGAAACATTCAATCTCTTATGTCATCTGATTTCGAAGCCTTGAGTTGCTGTTGCAGCAAACAATGAGATCTGTGTCGATACTAACATAGATGCTCAAAATTTAAACCAACTGATTTAACTGTTCTGTGTTAATATAAATTGTTACCCAAATGGACGAGTGCTTGCCCACTGTGTTTTATGAATTAAAAAAAGGTAAAAAATTGAAAGACTCAAGTATTCTGTCCCTCTTTTTTAATTAAATTAGTCTCTAGGGATTGGTGAAATGAAAAGGCCAAGGAGAGAAAGATGAAAGTGTTACACAATCTTGGGTAGAACTCAACCCCCAAAAGCTAGCTCAAGAGGTGAGAGAGCCACTATGCTTATATAAAGCACATTACTTTCATACATGGCGATGTGGGACTTCGCTTCACACCCTCCCTCACACGCAGCATGCTCACTCGGCAGCACCTGCCGCGTGCAGGCCAGGGACACGCACCCTACCCATTCCTCAGTATGCCGGCTCTAATACCATGTTACATGGTCTTGGGTAGAACTCAACCCCAAAAGCTAGCTCAAGAGGTGAGGGTGCCCTCACACTTATATACAGCACATTACTTTCAGACCTAGGTGATGTGGGACTTTGCTTCACAGAAAGAGATCACCAGGTTAATAAGACCACGTATCGATGGTTTATTTTATGTACAATTGTAATGGCAGGGCTAGGAAAAACTGAAGATCAGGCTTCTGGAAGACTAAGCGTACATAACATAACACTTTGATACTACTATTACCATATAGTATAATAAGGCGCTGCAGATTATTAGTATTAGTAGCTAATTTGCCACCCTATTTTAAAACTTCTTAATTGAACTAAATCTGTAACCTCATGGTGATAGCCATATTAACTGGCCATCATTAAAAAAAAAAAAATCCTCAACAAGGAAGAAGAAAACATCGAGTTCATCGATGTGCAGAGACATGACTCCCAATTTTCTATACAGAAATTAAAAAGTTTACATGGGGTTGACAAACACAAACCTAAGTTTTGTAATGTACAAAATGCAGAGACTGGCATTTGGGTGTCAAGAGTTTTCATGTCCAGCCAGCCATTTTCACATTTTTCTAATAGTCTCTCATGAGCTTTACAAACTGCAAGCAAGATCAATGAATGCTTCTTCCCTGCAAGGGATTGTGAGACCACCCATTGGATGATCAATCCCAAACTCTTCTTCAACCTGATTCAGCAGGTTTTGGAATGAAGGATGCTTCAAATATGAAATGGGAACCCAGAACCTCTTCTTTTGAGTTTCACAAATGTAAACAGCAAAGTGGCCTTGGGGCACATCTGTGGACTCTGAAGACGAAAGAATGCACCATAAAATCTGCTTAGCACTGACAACTTTAAGTAAACGGATTCCCATGCCTTTTATGACCTGGAATCCTGAGAAAAGAGATCAAGAAATGAATCTTTAAGACTTTGGAAAACAAGAGAACTTTGATATGGGTGGCTTGTCTTTAAGATGGGTATATATATATAGTGCAATTGCCATATGACCAGTATTCCCAAGCGGACTTAGTGGTGAAGTGACAACTGCAATGAGGTCCCTTGAGGAATAAGAACACGAGGAATATCATCGTTTTTCTCACCCTAATGGCAACAAAATTCTGTTAGTTTTCATAGTGTAGTGAAAAGACGAGGAATCACATTGTTTTTCTCTCCCAGATGGCAACAAGATTTTGGTAGTTCTCAGTGTACTTTTTTTCTGCTGCAATTTGTCATGTCCTAACACTTAATGGAACAAACTATGTGACCCACTTGAAATTTTCTTCAGTGTATCCTAACCCACTGATTATGACATATGTCCAACAGACCATTTGGGTCAAAGATGTGGTAGAGATACTACATTGATGTCATCGCTCACCCTATCAACAAACAATATGTCACTTGGGTCAGAATTTGAAGCGCCAGATTGAATGGATGCACCAGACCAAGCCGTCAGCTTGTTATGTTTTCTTATAATGCTGATGTCTAGACCCAAATTGGGCAGAATCATCAAACCTCGTCAGCCATGGCTTATATTGAAACATAAAATTTTAATAATCGCAAAGAATGTTGAATGATGAATGATTAAACATATAAAATTCAGAAATTTTTTTTTTTTTTTCTCCATTTTCTTTTGTTTCTTCTTTAAAGAACTTGAGAGAAGTTTATCATTTCCTGATTCACCCTAAGTCCTGGTGTGAGACCCCTTTCACTTTAATTATTAGGGAAAATGATCAATTACCCCCTATGTAGGATCTTATTTATCAATAAGCCCAATGAAGTTGATTCTATACCAATCCCCCCCTCCAGCTCATTTTCGAAGTCAACTTTTAATTATATTAGTCGATAATACCCCTTCCTTCTTTTTAGCAAGTTTTTAATTGTACCATATTAATGATGCTCTATTTTTTCAAATTTAAGAAGATAATTAATTGGATATAGTAAGTTTTTTTGAAATCAGATTGCCTCATCTCAGCCGGTATCTCTTTGATTTGTTGGATATGGTAGGTTTTTGAATTCGAACTGTGTTTAGATATTGAACAGCAGCTCATCAGCCGGACTCTGATTTCCGGTGTCTACTGTGTCTGATTTCCGGTGCCTTTTACCCATTTCTCACTTTCCGGTGTCTATTTTCCTTTGAATACAACATTTTTTATTGTTTCGTAAGTTCTTATCATTTGATATCTCACTCCGTTCATCATTCTCACTCCGGTGTCATTTTGATATATCACTCCGTTCATATTTCTTCTCCGGCAACTCTTGCTGTTCAGGTAAATTTTAATTTTTATTTCCTTTATTCTATATATATGTTCTGTAAGATTAGTTGATTTAAGTTAATATCTTTCGAAATTTCCTCTCTTATTTTCGAGAATATGTATATATTGATCATTTTACAAGATTCTTATAACATTTTTATCACCTATTACACAACAGTGTTTATGAATACAAAAAACAGAGCATCGGTTTCAAAAAACAGGGTCCGGCTCCATCTCATGTATTAATGCTTTTTTAAAGCAGGGAATCATATTACATGTAGACATTATTAATATATACATATTTTCTCATCTTTTATTAACTTACAGATTTGAATGTTCAGGTTATATTTATTTTAATGTATACCTATAATTTCCATTCCAGTTGTTTGAATGAAAATTTTATTTTCCTGTATACATAAATGTAACCATGTATACATATTTAGTAATACATGTTATGCAACGTGGTTGTGTTTATACATGTTAAATTCACAATGCCATAAGCTAAATCATCGTTTGTGTTAAAAATACTTCAGAGAGCGTGAAGGTTGAATGTATCACTGTACACATGTATACATCTGTAATGCAATGTATACATCTGTAATGCAATGTAAAATATGATTTTATTTTCATTTTATTTAGATGTATACATTTCTTGTTTTTTGTCTTTGTTGGGACATGGTAGGTTTTCATTTGAATGTTCAACTTAGTTCGGACATAGGACCAACAATTTTTAAAAATGAATTCACAACTCATGTATACATCTTGATGCCATGTGTATGTTGAGTTACTGAAATGGTTAGATGGGCTATGTCACATGCTATGATTTTTGAAATTGTTAATGGTGTAGGTATGCATTTTCTTCAAGTTGAATGATGTTTTCTAGGCTGTGAAACTGATGCATGTAACTTCTCATTAGCTAATTTGTTTGTACTTTCAATATAGTTATGTACTTCATTTTTTCTCGTTATCTTGAAGTTGATTTTTTTTTTTTTTTTTTAATATACCCTTATTGATTTTTGTTTTTGTTTTTTCAGATGGATTTGAATACGTCGGTTTTGCTTTTATGTAAATTCCATTCGAAAACCACATTATTCCGGGTTGACAATGTCGAACCAAGTCATGGGAAGATAGTTGACCATTTATGTATGAAATGGTGCAATCTTGATCGTTTTTCTATCAAACTTAAATATTCTTTACCGGGTCATGATAATTGCATGCTTGATGACGATGATGATTTGGATAACTTGTTGTTTGTAGCTTCACATATGCAGATTTCAACCTTTAATGTAACTGTGATTACTGATAATGTTTTAGATGATAACAGTGAGAGAATTTCGTCTTCTGTAGTTCCCCATTCAGATTTCATTGATACTTGTGCTCCAGTTGTACCTGAGGTTGATCGTTTACCAAATTACTGCCCTCACAAGAAAAAACCTCTTTTATCCGATCATTGGGCTTTTGGTATTAAAGATGTCGGGCAATGTTTTGATAGCGGTGCAAAAGAATTTCGTTCTACTCTTTGCAAATTTGCTGTGAAGCTTGGGTTTGACTATGAATTTGTGAAAAACGAGCCTAGGAGGATCACTGTTGAATGTGCTCTACGTGAGGAAAGAAATTGCAAATGGCGTATACATTGCTCTGGTGAAGAAGGGGACAAGATGATACAAATCAAGACGATGAACAAAGTTCATACATGCGGAACGTATATTCTTACCAACAAGAATAGGAGAGTGACTGCTGAACTTGTGTGTGAGTGCATTATTGATATTGTTAGAGTCACCCCTGAGATTAGTCCTGTTGCTGTTTTGAAGTACTTGAGGACGGACTACGATGTTGAGGCTACATACCGTGTAGCTTGGTCTGGTCTAGAAAAGGCCAAATGTGTTTTATTTGGGGACGAGTCAACTTCATTCAACGAGTTACGATGGTACATTGATGAAGCATCTCGAAAGAATGTGGGAAGTTTCTTTAAACTTGAGTTGGAAGAAAATGAAACATGTTTTAAGAGATTATTTTTTACTTTCTATGCATGCATATATGGTTTTAACAATTGTAGGCCAATGTTGTTCATCGATGGTACCTTCTTGAAAGGAAAATACAAAGGCATGGTATTGTCCGCAACTGCCAAGGACGGGAATAATGGTATTTATATTTTTTAAAATTTGTTATTTTCTAAATAGAATTTGTTATTTTTATATTCTTTCTTGTATATCTATCTTAGAATCTTTTTTTACTTCAGAATTTTTTTATACTTCAGGATAATACAAAGTTTAAATTATATCTACAGTATTTTGTTTTCGATTTTAATAATTTCAACTATTTTTCTTTTGCAGGTATTTTTCCTGTTGCATTTGCTGTTGTTGATGCAGAAAATGACGATAATTGGTCTTGGTTTATTGAAAACCTTCGAAGAATCATCGATGACGAACGTGTATACACAATTGTTTCTGATAGGCATGGAGGTTTGGTTGAATCCGTCCCTAGAATGTGGCCTGATTGTCACCATGCATTCTGTATTGTTCACTTGAAGAACAATTTAAGAGACAAACTAAGGAAGATTAAGGGAGAATCAAAGGAGGCGATTGTATCCAAGTTTGGTGATTGTGCATATGCGCCTACAGCCTATTCATTTAATCAACACATGGAGACTTTGAAGGCATACAAATGCAAAGATAAAATTAATCAATTTCTGTCAAATTTGCAGAACCCTAAGCATTGGTCAAATGCTTTTTTTGAAGGACAACGCTATGGGGAGATGACTTCCAATGCCGCTGAATCGTTCAATGCGTTCATAGGGAAAGCAAGGGACAAGCCTGTGATGAAGCTAGTCGATACAATTCGTTCGAAAATTATGGAAAAATTAGCTAATTCGAGAAAAAAGTCATCGTGTTGGAATTCAGTAGTATGTCCAGTTATTGTTGAGAAATTGCAAACATCTCTTGAGGAAGGTAGGACATGGGAAGTTAAAGTAGCAAATCTCGATGTTTATGAGGTGTGCTCTTTTCCATCAGTCATGGTTGATATAGGGCGGCGTACGTGTTCTTGCTACCAATGGCAATTGAATGGTATTCCTTGTTCACATGCAGCCGTGGCCATTCAGAAAAGTGGAAAAAGCTTGGATGATTTAGTTGATCCTTTCTTTCATGTTTACACATATCGTGAGGTTTATGCTGAGACTATTTTCCCTGTGCCTTCCATTGGTCAACTCTATTGGTCATGCAATGAAGAATTTATCCGTCCGCCCAACAGTAAAACTCAGCCTGGTAGGCCAAAAAAACGGAGGTTTCGTTCTAGAGGCGAGAATGTTAGAATGATTACGTGTGGGAGATGTGACAAACCAGGAGATCACAACAGGAAAACTTGTAGGGCGCCATTGTTTGATCAATGAAAAAATTATCATTTTTTTTTACCAATTTCTATAATTTTTAATGTTAGAATAACTTATTTGGTTTTTTTCCCCATGTTGGCATTTTAAATTCATTTTAATACTTTGTCTCCATTATTTTTTTGTTTTTAATTTCAATTCTAATATTTATTTTTAAAAATGTATACATGTTACTTATTTTAAAGTCTTAAGGCTAGGTTATGAATAAATGTGATGATGGTTTTAGATCTTTTAGAGCATTTATGTATACAGTAATTGGATATTTTGAAACATTCGTAAAGGACAGAAAGCATGTTGGATTTGATTGTGGATTGAATACATTCATTCATCGCCATGTATATGGTTTACTATAATTCTGATTTTGGATTACAGACAATTTTGTGATTTAGTTGTTATCTTCATCCAAAAATACATGCTTATTCGAATTTTGTGTTTTTAAGATCAATTAACATTTTTTCTTTATTGGAAAAGGCCTACTATATGAACTGTGCATTTTGTATAAATCCCAAAAATTAAAGGTGATCTTCATTTTAAATTCGCATTAACACGATCGTTTATGGCATAAATCTAAGTCTATGTATACATGTATACATATCATTACAACATTCATTAAAATACAGCCCATACCGATAGAAATTCATTTATTGATGTCTTCATGTATTTTGCATTGGTTGTACACATTATATTAAAATAATGAACACAAATTTATGCCTTTGCATTTTCTTCAATGTATACATAAATCCCAAAAAATATAGTCCGGACTGAAAATTATTGAGAGTATAAGATTATGCAGTTTTTGACATTATATACCTGCAATTTGTGTGTCAATATACTGAAAATTTGATCTCATATCTAAATAAGCCAATAACATTTCACCCAAAAATGAAAAAAAAGCCCATATTCCCATTTCTCGAACCTGTTTTGGACAAATTAATATACATAAACCCAAATCAATTCTCCAAACTAATCCCAACAACCAACTAATTCCAGCATAAAAATTTAATTTATAATAATTCAACATATTTTTGACTCTATAAATCCAGTGCAAAACTAAGAAATTATCAAATTCCTAAAGGCTATACAAAATCATCATCTGTAGATATGTGTTTATTTCTCCCGTGTTCTGGACAAGCTTTCAATGGATCTTCAACAAATGAACTTATCATTTCAGCACGAAATTTACGAACTTCTTTAATAGAGATAGATTCAGGGAGGATAGTTCGTGTAGTCGGTTCCGGCACATCTGATGATTTTGCATTGAACACATTTCCTCTCTCTTCCAAATGTCCATGTGCACTCAAAATTTTCATATTCATGCACACAAACAGTCCACAATCCAACCTAACAAAAAATATAAAAAGGATTATTAGATATATGTACTTCCTCTCAACCACCAACAACAACCCAAACAAGCCAAACATCCCTATCATATTTGCAAAATACATGTATACATAAACTGCATCTTTGAGTAAAAGTTATATATGCCAATCATTTATTATGATGATAAACAAGTACGAGAATACCTATAAATTCAAATTATGATAGAGATTTTTTATGTGTTTCTACAAATCTAATATTGAGAAACAAACATTCATTTATGATAAAAACTACTGTTTCTTTCATGAAAATGTGATAAAGTTAAAAACTTTTATTGTACAGAAATCAACAATACCAAAATTTCATTTCTATATATATATGTATACATTTTTAAAATAAATGTATACATAAACATGTATAGCATAAATATCAAGAGTGTTCAAACCAAACCTGACATTAACCCAAATAGCTTGTTTTCAAAGCAGATTCAAACTACATATGTCAATCCTAATTGCATGTATACATGATGATGAATTTAAACCAAATAAGTATCCACATTTAACTATATTAGATTATCACTGGACAGATGTATCTCCATTTTTGTAGATACAATCACCGCAATCCTCAATACCCAAGTCCCCACCACACTGATTCATAACTCCCAGTGTAAAACCAACCACCACTTTCCACACCCTACCCAAAGTTGTGTATAACACCATTCCATAAGCATATTTTACTCATAAACATCTGTTTACATTTGACAATTGTAGAACATGCTAAATCATTTAAAATTGGCAAAATCTCCCTTTTTAAATGTATACTTACGATCCATATATTTGTTGCGGGCATTTTAAATCATTAAAAATTGGCAAAATCTCCCTTTTTCCATCAACCTCTTCCGTATCATGACAATTGTAGAACTCCTCCACATATATTTTCTGAAAAGTTAAAAAGGAAATAAAAAAAGGTCATTCATCAATAATATTAATCTTGTTTAAAAAATATGAAAATGTATACATCTTAACACTAATTTTCTTACCACAGTCCCACAATTCTCAAAGTATGGATCCCTTGTTTCCTTCGTCCTTGGCAATAAAGAATTGTAATGATACCATTCTCCGTTTATTCTATCAAAGAGTAAAAGGGTCCAGTGGAAGTTATTGTGGTTCATCGGGAAAAACAATAAGTTGTAACCATTCCTTGCCCTTTCCAAATGTTTGTTTAAAGCATGAACTTCATTATCCTTATTCTTCAAATCAAACATCTCCTATTCACAAATTTATTACGTTAGATTAATATGAATTAATATCAGTAAATATCACAGTAATATTTTTATCACTTGAAAAAAAAAAAAATTGCAATTTAAAGTATGCATTACCAATGAGAAGCATGGCAAATAGTATGATTTATTCATCAAGTTTCCTCCTTGTTTTTCCATTTCTGTTTGTTTGTCAAACAATTGTATTGCGTATGCATCAATTACCTTCAAGAAAACAATAATGGTTCAGTTATTATGGAAAGGTATCATATATTGATTCGTAATGCATAATATTTGTTTAAAGTAATAAAAATTTTATACATTTTTACAACTTACAAAGTTTGAAACTTCACTTTCTCGTAATAAGGAATTGATATCCTCTAGTGAAATGATTACTTCATTAGAACTTGCTCTCCAGACTGTAGACCTGTTTGAATTAATTGACAATCACAAATTTAAAGTATGCAAATAAAATTAAACAAATCTAAACTGTCAAGCTTTGATTATTGACAATTTATAAACTAGAATGCATTTGATAATCACAATTTTAATTTATCCAAATAAACTATAACAATTATAAATTGTCAATATTTGAACATCAAATAACTTACAACAAGCCGCCTTCTTTATGTATATCCTTTAGCTTGTCACGAACTTGTTGAGATAACAACCTTGCAATTGCGGTCTTCAGGGAGAACGGTACTGTTTTTATTTTTTTAATTTTCTCAGTACCATCATATTCAGTTACATCAATGACTATTGGTTCGGGATCTTGTTCTTCAACAGACGCCTTTATCCCTTCTTGATTACTTAGCTTCCTTTTATTTTGTTTACCTCTATTCCTTTCAAATGTGAAATCTTGCATCTCCACATTTTTTCTCTCTTTAAGCTTTATTCTTTTCACAAGGGACGAAGGTGTCACAGTCTTTGATCCCTTCATCTTTTCTTCTTTCCCTGTTAGCTTTGGTTTTTTTTCCTTTGTTCCAATGTCTTTCTCCAAATCTTCAATCACAGCTGGTATTTCTGCAACAAAATTAAACATGAAATGATATTAGATTACTTCACATAAAATGTGTTCGAAATTTTAAGAATATTGTATACTTTCTAAATTTAAACATGGGGAAAAATTAAGACATGTATCCATAAATTATAATAAGTTTATTGTATACATAATCAGATTTTTTTAAAAAAATATTAACGTATACATACTCATACAGATAATAGATTAGAAAAAATGTATACATGCTATTATGCTGTTCATGCATTATATAGTTTTTAGATTATACAATATTATACATTACCTTGCTGTATGTCCAGCTTATTTCTCAATTGATCAATGGTATTTTTTTTGCTCATCTATCATCTTATCCCTCATTAACAATAAAGCTTTAAAATCATCAATTCTTTCCTTCTGTTCCTTTGTCATTAAGTTGATTTTCCGTTCCAATTCCTCTATCTTCTTATCTCTGATGTCACAAGCATGCTGAGTGACATTATGAACTTCCAATTCTAATATTTTTTCATCCAATTTGTTCAATTCTCCGGTTAGAGATCTGATTGTGGAACTCTGCGCTTCTTTCTCCCTCTTCAAACCCTCAATTACTTCCTCCAAACCATTTATTTTTATCTTCATTTGATCAGCTTCATTTTTTGATTGGTCTTTCTCTTGGCTTTCTACATCATCTGTCCCCTTGAAAGGAATTAATGCCGAACATGTATTTGTGTCCATCTCAAAGTCACTACTTATCTCCTCCTTAATTTCTATGTTTTTTTGACCTTCTTCTTCTTCATCCTGTTACATATACAATCAAGTAGAATATAAACCCTTGTAAACTGTATACATAGTATCTATTCCCCAAACATATCAAATATATTATATCACACTATATTCATAAATTCAAAATGCACAATTTTTACCTGTATCAGCACACGATTTATATCTTCCATGTCAGCCAGCGTTGCGTGCACCACGCGTAGATCCCATTTAACAATTAATGTTTCTG
Source organism: Hamamelis virginiana (assembly GCA_017140935.1). Classification (NCBI taxonomy): domain Eukaryota; kingdom Viridiplantae; phylum Streptophyta; class Magnoliopsida; order Saxifragales; family Hamamelidaceae; genus Hamamelis; species Hamamelis virginiana. Next base: position 37,272 of record JAESVK010000903.1, on the reverse strand, counting down.
TTTGATTAGCTTCTAATAATGGTTCTACGATATTTAAGTGCTCACAAGCCCAATACTGTTCACAAAACAATGTATGGAATGGATATATGTAAGTATTTAAAATAAACAATTTATATTTAAAACACTAATAAAGGTATTTAAGTGCTCACCAGAATAGAAATCACGCAGCCTACTACTTTCTCTGGCGTGTTCACGTTCTCAGCTATTGAGTCCATAAGAAAGCCATGGATCCTAGCACTCCATGCATATTCCCTAATTTGACTCAAGTCCTCCACATATTTCAATATATTCCAACCTATGTTAGGGGCTGTGTTTGTGAAGAACAAGGATATCAACGTATGAAGCACTAACAGCCTTGCAAAATCCTCTCTGTCAGTTTTCTTCTTCCCTGCTGCAGCACTCAAAGCCTCAGATCTAACTTTTGATGCTACTATTCTGTCAACATCAGCTAGTCTTCTAGCAACAAATGGGCTATTAGGCTTTCTAGATGATGATTTTTGAATCGGATGAGTTCCACATTTAATTCCAAAAACGGATGAAAAGTCTCTCTCCTCAAATTTCCGCTCCGTATTCCCAAGCAAGAATACGCCTTTAACACCGTTGTATGTCTTCAAAATCTTTATTATATCACTGTCGTGCTTCGAGCACATTTGACTGCTTAGCTTTCCATTAATAATTGCATTATATAGACTCCAGAAAGGTGTTTTCTTCAACACCTCTTGATGCTGAAGACTGGGAGCAGCATCATTCAACAAAGCAACAGTCGCATGAAGATTAGATCTGAAGTTAGTCTGAACTGTCTGTGCTTTTTCTGCATTGTTTCATGTAAATTTTATAATTATATAAGATAAAAATGAAAATTGAATTCATTTGTTGATTAAATTCTCATGTATATATATAACAATCCAGGAACAATCATGATATATATGTCTCCAAACCAATCATTTATAAACAATTACTAATCAATCATTATATAATGTATACACGTCTCTACAAAACCCTAAAATGAAACATGCTTTCTGATTAGTAGATCACTCAATATCAAAATTATTCCAAACCTAAAAATAAGCCTAATAATAGCTACTATTCAAAGATGAAACAAATGTAATATGAAAATCCTAATAGCATGTACACATTGTATTCCAACTCATGAAAAAACAGTATATTAAAAATGAGAAACAAAAAATTTAAAACCTAAAATCATCAATATCAAATCTTATCACAAATGTATATAGTAAAGCAAATTAAGTGACACCCAATCTCAAATTTGTTGATCATCCAATCTCGCAATCAAACCAACCCTAACCATAAGCCTAATAGCTTTTTTTCAAATCTGAATCAAACTAAATATGTTAATCCTAATAGCATGTATACATGAATTTTTAATGTTAAATCATAAAAGTATTTTCATTTTACTATATTTGTGCATTATCGAAACTCACATTCAACCCTACCCATAAGCCTAATAACTTATTTTCAAATTAGAAACAATTTCAATAAGTATAACAAATTTGAACTACACAAGTATACACAAGTTATCCATTACGCTCTATTCAAAGATCATGTCTACTGTAACATGTGAGAATAATTGTTGATCAACCAATCTACCATTCAAACCAACCTTAACCACAATCATAATAGCTTTATATCATGGTTAAATTGAAAACAATTTTGAACTATATGTTCTATTCAAAGTTCAAAATTAACATGAGATTAGGCTTAATCAAACACAATTCCATTAGCATATTTAACTAATTATTCATTTTTATATATATATGATGCATTAGATGTATACATGGATTAGGACTACATGTTATGCAACATGGTTGTGTTTATACATGTTAAATCCACAATGCCATAAGCACTGAAAGCATATGTATACATCTGTACAGTGATACATTCAACCTTCACGCTCTCTAAAGTTTTTTTAACACATTAACCACAATCCTCAATGCCCAAGTTCCCTTCACACTGAACTCATTTTTCAATTGTATACATATGATGATTGAGATGTATACATGGTATACATCGTGCATGTTAATTTCACAATGCCACAAGCACAATTATCATATGTATACAAATGAGTCAATCTTCACGCTCTCTAAACTAATTTTAACACATTCACCGCAATCCTCAATGCCCAATTACCCAACACACTTTAAACATTTTTCATTTGTATACATAAGATGATTGACATGTATACATGGTTCTCTGAAATGTATACATCTAATATTGAGACGATTTAATGGTTCTCTGAAATGTGATTATCAAATTATAATATTAGGATAAAATTCACTAATTTGTTCTCATAAATGTGCTAAACATCACAACTTCTCTTCAATTAAAATCCTCGATTAATAAAACATCCATACATTATTTGAAAATTTGTATACATAAAATATATGTGTTTTAATATGATTTATGAGATCACCTAATATATGAACCGATGTTTTTCCTTTTATTGAAGATTTTTTTTGCAAAAACACACAATAAATCTATTGTAAAACCCAATATCGATAAAAAAAACGTAATATATCCAATAATGATCAAAAGTTTAAAAACCTAATCACAAAAAAATTAAAGCTTTTCATAATATCAGTTCGATAAAACATAATTAAAAAAAAATTTTAGTGTAAATGCAACAGAAAAATATGTTGTATACATGTTCACATTATCATCCATGACAATATTGTTTCAAAAAACTCATTTTTCTAACAAAATAAATGTTAAAAAAATAAGATTCACACACACAAAAAACAGAGGTTTGGAAGAATCAAATTTTTTACCGATAAATAACCACAACAAATATATTGTATCCCCCAAAATCGTTTGAAAAAATCGTAATATACCCATTAAATATCATAACTTTATAACCCTAATCACAAAAAGATTAAAGCTTTTCATAATATCGGTCCTACAAAACACCAAAAAAAGTCGATTTCAGACAAAAAATCAACTGGAAACATGTTGTATACATGTATACATGTCCATCCGTACCAATATGGTACGAAATACCCATTTTGGAAGGTTTGAACAAAAAAAAAAAAAGAAAATAACCACAAAAAAACAGAGTTAAGCATGTATCCCAAATAAAAATCGAAAAAAATCAAACAAAAATAGTAAACAAAACCCTATACAAACCATTTCTCGCCGTCTGCATGTTCTTAACCTTCAAAACCAAGTTTGAAGGTTTCCTCAATGCCGATTTCTTCTTGTTCGTCATGCCGAAATAGAGAGAATGAAGGTATTTGGAACGATCAGGAATTTTTGATTCGAGCTCACGCCGGATGGGTTTCTGAACGTGTGAAGAATCCGTTCCTAAAATCTAGCTTCGTGTTTTGGTAGTGCAATATCTATCAAAATATCGGTTTCCTTTTTTCACGGCTACCAAATAGGAAGCTGAAAAACGGGTTGCCCCTTTTCGAAATTAAATGCATACATGGATGGGCAATTTTGTCCATTATAACGAAATTAGCTGGTTTATATTAGATTCAAAATGTGAGGGGTCTATTGGTAATGGACTACTATATAAAGGTTCTTTTAGTATAAAACCCTAATTATTAATTATATAAATACATGCTAGCTTATTTTTTGTGGTATTAATTTTATGTTTATAATTATTTAAATTGGAGATAATAATATCCCCAATTGATTAAGTTGGGTATGATAAATTTTATTAGCTTATTGAGTTATAAAATAGTAAGTGTATAAATAACACTTTATGTGTGTGGTTTTGATTGTGGATGGTTAGCCCTGTGTATGATTTTAAATGTGGGGTGTAGGGGACTAGCATGGACCCTCGTCACATGGGCAAAAGATAAGCAATAGGGTGCCAAGTGAATCAATTAGATTGGAACATGTGGCAAGAGGTGATGACTCATCGCTTGAAGCGATGACATGTGGCTTGATTATGCGGTGACATGTGGCAATTATGGGTGAGGTGGCAAAAAGGATTACATGTAAAGTGACATGTGTCACTTGGGACACATGGCTATCATGCATTAAGACACCCTTTTGTTTCATGCAATATATACATATAGCAAAGAGGGATTCGGCTGGGAGCTTTCCAGCAGCTAAGATGGATAGAAATTGAGAGAAAAAGAGAGAAAAGAAAGAGGGGAAAGAGAGAGAATCGGGTGGAGAGAGAGAGAGTTGTTTGGGGAGAGAGAAAATTTGGGAGATGGAGGTTTTGAGCATGGAATGCCTCATGGCTATGGAAATTTCGAAATTGGGGTGAGGTTCCTACTCTCTTCTACCTTGTTTTTAGCTTAATTGATGAATTTATATCATGATTTGGTGAAATTGGAAGGAAAGAAAGTGTGTTTGGTTGCCTAGAAAATTCTAGGAAAATCTGGAACCAATTGAGCTCCAAAACAGAGCATTCTGTTTGGGTATTTTTGACTTGTTTAGAAGCCGAATTGATCTAAATCTTATTCAAGAAAGTTGTAGGTATTTCAATTATCTTTCTAACGAACCCGACCTCGCCTTATTTGGAATTTTGTGTGAAACTTTATGGCTGTTTTACTCAAACTGGTTTGTCAGCGAAAAATATTTTCGTTCAAAACAGAAAGGCTATTGTAATTGCTTATTTTGGTTATGAAAACGTTGGATTTGAGCTACGGTGGTGAAACGTGAAATTGTAGAGCTTCGAGTCTTCTTTTCAGAACACTAAGGTTCATTAAATTTGGATAAATGAACTAGAAGATACGGCCTAAATACTAAAAACTGTTTTTGGATGGGTTTGAATCATAAACATGGAATTTTGGGTGTTATACCTATTTGAGCTTAAATTGCTCCAAATTTGTTTATTATCATTTATAAACATGTTTTAACATATTTGAAAAGAAAATTTTGGATTGGACATATATAAAAGATTTTATATAAAATTTTTGGGAGAAAAATGCATATTGGGCTTTATTAAAAACTTGTGTAAATGTTTAATTGTTCTCCAAACTTCATGAAACTTTTATGGGTACTTTGTGTACTGTTTTGAAGTATAAAAATATAAATTTTTATGATACATGAGTTGTGAAAATTTTATTGGAGTTTTATGTAATTATAAACCTCAAATTCAAAGTTTAATCACTAAATTGAGACTTTTTCTTTTAAAATATATTTTGAGCACCTTCAAATGTGCTTATAAAATTCTTATGAAATTAAAATAATTGTTTTGCCATTGTTTTCATGAAAAATTAAATTCTTAAGATTTTTATGATGTAAAGCCTTTGAAATTGATTTTCAGACACCAAATGGTACTCGAATAAGTCCGTTAGGATTTCTGTGAAAGAAATGAATGTTGTGGACTTATGGAAATGTTTGGAACTATGTGATTAGTATATGAAATCATATAAAGCCAGTAAGAATAATAATTTCTATTATTCTGTTACATTATGAATGTATCAGTGATTATCTTGATTCTTTTGAATTCAAATATGCGAAGTAGAAAAGCTCATAACATGCTGTTATTATTCATTATGAAAAACATGATATTTATATTTGGAGCATGTTAAGTTATTATGCATAAAATTATATGCATGTGGTGGATTGTTGTGCATAAAAATATATGCATGAGATATTTGCCATACTTGTAACACAATACATTGGCATATGGCATTGGGCACAGTTACATACGATAGCTCTAGTTAAGTGAGCAGAATGATTCATATGCATATCACTTATATAACTGTCATGCATATTATGTAACTGTGGTTGAGTTCCCAAAAAGGGGGACTGAGATGAGATGAGATGAGAATTATGAAGCATTCGTTGCTATTTATATGCATGCCATGCATATCATAATGATTTTTGTACTAACATTGTGAAATGGGATGAGATGAGATGACCTGGGCTGTGTTCCCTAGTTAGTGCACTAATATGTTATTTACTCATGAGTTGGGTTATAACATACACACTTCATTCGTTGGGGTGTGCTAAGGTCGTAGATGCTTGCTTTTATGGCAATATTTGCATCTTAAGGCTTAAATGCCTTAGTCTTGTGTAGACTTAAGCCCTGCGGGCTACCTATTTGGATATGGGTCATTTTCTGTTTTGCAGGTTGAGCAGGACAGAGCCTCACAGGTATAATTGCATAAAGCATAGCATAGATACCTGACATATGCATAAAACATGCATGAATTATTGGATATGATTAAATTGAATCATGCGGTAATGAAACAATGTTAATAAAAAAATATATTTTCATTGTTTATTATTTGATATATGATCTGTGGAAATATTGAGTATGTCTTTTAAGTTATTGACATTGTAGAAAAGATTAGAAAACTTCACTGGGCATAGTGATTTGCTCACCCCTCATTTCCCCCCCAGGACATTCAGAATCTTAGCTGGATGGAGATTGTGGGGATAGAGTTGCTCGCCTGGTTTTTTTTTTTGTGGATCGCTGGAGATACTGCCGTGGAATATGTGTTGGAAGTTGTGGTTTGAAATTTCTGTATTAAGACTTTGGACTGGACTGTATGACTATAAGTTTAAATCTTATATTAAGTACTTTACGGGACCGGTACTTGAGGCCAGCTAGTACTTGTGCTTATCTAAATTTCTTTACTCCATGGTTTGTTAAAGCTTCCGCATTTCAAACTATTATCAAATCAATGGTTTCAAAGAGATAAGCACCGAGTGTTTGTGTATGTGACACCTAGCAGATTGGGGATAGTCTGTTAGGGGTGTTACACCTGGAGATGCTGTTGCAGAAAACATCCATGGACAATCATTAGCGGCAATGTCAGCTATGAAAAATGAATAGCCATTTACAGGGGAACCGTGTCATTTACCCTGATGGACCCAGTACTCGCCCAATACTTGTTGTTAACTGAAATTGTGATAAACTAACAAGTTGAATGAAGGACTCTGGTATTCTGCCCCTCTTAGGGCATCTCCAATAGTGCATCCATTTTTTTTCCTTCAAAAGCCAAATTTTGAAGGAAAAAGGTGTTTTTTTCATTTTTGGCTTTGGCTTTGAATGAAGTTGCTCCAATAGTGCATCCATTTCTTTTTGGCTCAACCACCTTCTTTCCACTTCTACCCTTATTCTTTTTTATCAATTACATCAACTACCCTTCATTCATTTGCAAGACTCCAACTACCATTATTTTAATTTATCAATAAACTTTTAATATTAAATTGATATTATTAAATAATAAAAAATAATTATTACATATTTTTCATATTGCTGTACATATTCCAAAAATAATAAAAGAAAAAAACTCAACAAAATTTTTTATAAATAAGAAAAAAAATTAAAACCCCGTATGTTTCACGGAATAGTAGGATCGATATTCATAATCAAATCATCCTGAATCTGCTGCTCCCTATCTTCTGCAGCCTTCATCCTTGCCTCAGCAGCCTTCATCCTTTCCTCAGCTTGCATCTGTAATTGTAGTCTTGTCATCTCCAACTGTGAATTACCCTGCATAATTTCTAGCTTTTTCTCCTCAAATAGAGACTTTCTCATTTCACGGCGATCTGAAATTTTCTCTAGTTGTTCATTATACGAACTCGAAGATGGACTTGACTTTTTATTTCGTCGTGCTTCTTTTGTAGCTTTCTGTCCCGGTGGCCTTTTACTTTTACCTCTAGGAGAGCTAACACTACCGTGACTAATTGGATCTTGATCCGAGTCTAGAGATATTGGCGTCTCAGGAACCTGGGAGAAGACAGGGGATTCGGGGGTATGGTTGATTGGATGCCCCGGAATAATCATCCACTTATCACATAATTTAAGGACCTCCCAACAATGCTCATAAATGAAAGGTTTGCCAATATTTGTCTGATATAAACTTTTTGCTTGATCAGCCTACACATAGATACAAATGAGAAGATTAATACAGTCGAAAAATAAATTATGACCAACGGTGAAATTATGAAACTCACATGGTCAGCTATCCCATATCCACTTTGTTGTCTATGCTCGATCTGTGCCAAACACCCACGATATTTGCTACAGTAATGTCTGATTTTGTCCCAACGATTTTGGATTGAGCATAAAGTTCGAACATCGCATCCAACCGTTGCTTTTTCATAATGATCGAAAATTCGATTCCAAAAAGTATTATCTTTTTGTGCAACACTGATCACAGGATCTTGGCTTATGCTTAACCAAGCTACGCACAACGCATTGTCTTCTTTAACTGTGAATGCCTTTCCACGCTTAACCCGTGTTTGGGAAGTTGACATTTTTTTCCCTAGCAAATATAATAAAACTAACTAAAATTTATAAATAAGGTAAACTCACAATTTTTCATATTATAAGGTTCATGAAATGCAGTGATGATTTTGAAAAACCAACCGTTGGATCGTATTACATGCTTATGAATTTCATGTTCGCCAAAAATCACAATGATCCAACGGTTACTTTATAATATATCAATGGGAATAATTTGGTGACAGTTTAAAAAAATATAAAGTCACAATTTTTCAATGTGATTGTTTTAAGAAACTGACCGTTAGATTTCCATGAATTTTGGTGAACATAAAATTCATAGTATTTCCTTCTAATCCAACGGTCAGTTTTTTTTTAAAATGCTATACAATGGGTCCTATATAGCACTTTATATTAAACTTTATGTTACAAATATAATTTTAAAGTACAACGGTTAAATTAAATTCAAACTATAGACAAATATAACATGATTCTTAAAAAATTAATAAATAAAACAAATTCTCACCTTATAATTTGTGTTGAAATTCTACAAATAATTGTTGATAGCAAATGAGAGGAAGTTGAAATTGAAGTGTGAGTTATGTATGACAATATGTGGGTATCTATAGGAAACTAGAGTATATATCCGTTAGAATATATCCGTTGGGTGTGTGCAGCTCCTGCTAATTTTTTTTTTTTTTTTATACCTCATTTCACCTGAGACACAAATCCAAATTCGGGGTACTCCCTCTCCTCATATCTCTCTCCTCGTGATCCTCTCCCTCTCCCTCTCACACAGATCCAAAACCCACTGCCTCACCCTCTCCCTCTCACACAGATCCAAATTCTCTTCTCCCTCTCCTCATATCTCTCTCCTCGTCATCCAAACCCACAAAACCCACTGCCGCACCCACATTCTCCTCTCCCTCTCCTCATCTCTTTCTCTCCTCATCTCTCTCTCAGCAGCTTCGAAACCCACAAAACCCACTTCCACCCGAGACAAAACCCACTTCCACACCCTCTCTCTCCTCATGATCGAAACCCACAAAACCAAGCCGTCAAACTCGCAGTCGTCGGTGGCATGACTGGCGGCCGATGATCGGAGTGGGGGCCGATGATGCTCGCGGCGACCGTTTTGGCATGACTGCGGCGCCTACGATGATGGTTCGTCGGTGGCATGACTGCGGCGACATGGATGATGGAGGTCTTCGCAGGCGACAGCACTGAAGGGAAAGAGGTAAGTTTGCAAAATTTTTTTTTGATTTTTATCATTCCTGATTCTTGGCATCTGGTTCTGATTCTTGATTTTTTTTTTTCATTCTCTGTGACTGTTTGTTTGCTGAGAAAATAGCTGGGAAAATGACTTCTTGAGTTTTTTTGTTTTAAAATTTTTTTTTCCGTTCTCTGATGCTGTTTGTTTGCTGAGAAAATGATGGGAAAGTGAGGGAAAGTGAGGGGAATCATCCAACCGTTTTGTTGGTTGATGAGGGCAGTATGGACTTTTGATCCACTTTGCTGAGTTTGGATGCTGCTACAGTTTCCTTCAAATTTGCCCAAATTTGAATACCTACTGTAGCTCCTTCAGATTTGGAGGAAGGGTTTGGATGCACCACTGGAGTGGTGTTTTTGCTTTAAAAGCATTCAAATTGGATTTGGTTTTGGCTTTGAATGCACCATTGGAGATGCCCTTATAAATTAGTCTCAAGGGGTTAGTGAAATGGGACAGAATACCAGAGAAACATGAAATGGATTGCCCGTTCAATTCTGAGCTTGGACCAGAATTTGAAGGGATGATAGGTTGAAGGGAAGCACCAGACTTTCAATATTTCTGATTGTATTTGCTCAGAGGCTTAGAGCAGTTCAATACAGTAGCGTTGTTAGTTTGTTACTCAGTTTGTCACAACAATGAGGAGTGGCAATCCAGTGGTGGAAGAGCACTACAATCTCCAGCAGTATCACATTGGACAGATGGTAACAGTAACTCAAAGGAGTGCAATAGAATATCTGACAAATTGTGGTATTTAATGTGCATCAAATGCTTCGGAAAGACCTAGACATTTTTGTCGGCTTCTTATAGTTTCGAATAAGCACACCAAGAGGCCTACTGATTAAATATATTAGGAACTTTCAAAAGGTAATCTTTGTCTTCGTTAACTGATGCAACGACTTGTTTCTGCTGACAGAATTTTCAGAAGACCTGTCTTTTTGCATCAAAGCTTTTCTTGAAAGAAGTTAGTTGAGTGATCCCTTTGAAATAGTGAGATAGACTGTAAGATAATATCTCTTCTTTCTTAAAACAAGGATTAAATTTTCAGAAGCACGGCTCTGATTTAAAGTTTGGGCATGCGTTAAACAAACAGGCAGTCTATTGTTGGATAAATAAATACCTGGTGTAGTCTGACGAAACTCCAAATTAGAATAAAACGCCTCAAGTCACGTTACTGTGTCGCTTTCCTAAAGACAATATTTGCCCCCACCAAATGTGTGCACCGGGTTGACAGCAAATTCGCCTTAGGATAAAATGAGGCTGACCTGTTGATCCTCTATCTGCGTATGCACAACGAAAACAGAGCAGAATACCGATGTATAATCCGAATGAACAAAGACACTGTGCTTCAAATTCTGCAGCAATCAGAAGCGCAGCAATGAAAGCCTGAAACCCACGAGAGGAGAAGGAGAGAATTTCTGGATTCTGTAATCTGAATATGAATGTACTCTGGTCTTGGACGGATCCTCTATTTATAGAGTGATCCGTGCCTTTTGGAAACGGTATGCACCATTTCGCAAAAGACGTGTGGGTTCGGAGCACCATTTCGGCAAAGGACGTGTGGGTTCAGATCATCCGAACAGTTGTGACGGTTTGGTTCGCGCGCGGGTCGGCAGATCCGCTCCGCTCCAAGCTCCAGACCCAAGTCTGCGCACCCGCTCCAGATCCAGATCCAACACCCAGGCCCAATATGATTTTGTCTAAAAAGAATAGGGCCCATTGGATCTAATGACCCAACCCAGCCCAGGACGGGCGGGCGCGCGCGTGTGGTTTTTGGGTCCAAGCCCATTCTTGCTTAGGTCCTCCCTCCTCACAAAACATGGGTACCCCTTGGGGCCCAACCCATAAGTCCAAACCAATGACTTATAAAGCCTTTAAACTTCTTCTGATTTTCCAATGTGGGACAAGTGCAAAAATGCACTTTCAAGCTTTCTATAGAACAAAGAAAAGTTTTCAAAAAACCCAAGTTATAACCCATTATAAAATACTTTATTTTGGAAATATTCAACATCTATAAGATGATCTTTTTTCTTTTTCTTTTTTCTGAAGTGGAAGGGAAGAATATTGCAGCAGATATATAGTAGAACTTTATTTTTTTTTTAAAATGAGTTGGAAGGCAGAAGCATTTAATTCCTTATGTCATCTCACTCCAAAGCCTTTAGTTGCTGTTGCAGCAAACAATGGTGCACCAATCATTTGTGGCAATGTCAAATACTAAAAATGCATAGCCATTTACAGGAGATCTGTGTTGATAGTACTACAGATGCTCCAAATTTAAACAACTGACTTACTGTACGTGTTATGTTAATATAAATTGTTACCCAAATGGGCCTGCTTACTGTGTTTTATGAATTTAAAAAAAGAAAATAAAATTTGAAAGACTAAAGTAATCCGTCCCTCTTGTCTTATTAAATTAGTCTCTAGGGACTGGTGAAATGGAAAGGCCAAGGAGACAAAGATGAAAGAGATCACAAGGTTAATAAGACCACACATCGGCTTTATTTTATGTAAAATTATGATTGCAGGGCTATGAATAATTGAAGATCAGGCTTCTGGAGGACTATACACAACAGAACAATTTGATGCTACTATAACCAATAAGGCGCTGTGGATTATTAATATCAGTAGCCAATTTGCCACCCCATTTTAAGACTTTTTACTTGAACTAAGTATGTAACCTCAGGGTGAGAGTCATATTATCTGGCCACCTTAAAAAAATCAACAAGAAAGAAGAAAAACATTTAGATTTTTAATATGAAGAGACATGACTCCCAATTTTATATACAGAAATTAAAAAGTTTACATGGGGTTGACAAACACAAACAAAGTTTTGTTATGTACAAAATGTGTAGGTTGGCATTTGGATGTTAAGAGTTTTCATATCCAGCCAGTCATTTTCACATTTTTCTAGTTGTCTCTCAAGAGCTATATATACAAACTGCAAGTGAGATCAATGAATGCTTCTTCTCTGCAAGGGATTGTGAGACCACCCATGGGATGATCAAACCCAAACTCTTCTTCAACCTGACTCAGCAAGTTTTGGAATGAAGGATGGTTCAAATATGAAATAGGAACCCAGAACCGCTTCTTTTGAGTTTCTCCAATGTAAACAGCAAAGTGGCCTTTGGGCACATCTGTGGACTCTGGAGAAGAAAGAATGCGCTGCAAAATCTGCTTAGCATTGACAAATTTAAGCAAACGGATTCCCATGACTTCTATGACCAGGAATCCTTGGAAAAGTGATCAAGAAATAAATCTTCAAGACTTTGGAAAACAAGAGAAATTTGATATGGGTGGCTTGTCGTTAAGATGGGTATATATATATAGTGGAATTTTCATATGGCTAGTATTCTCAAACGGACTTAGTGCTGAAGTGACAATTCCAATGAGGTCCCTTGAAGGACAAGAACACGAGGAATCACATTGTTTTTCTCTCCCTAATGGTGACAAGATTCTGTTAGTTCTCATAGTGTAGTGTTTTCTGTTGCAACTTGTTATGGCCCACCACTTAATGGAGCAAAAACAAAAGGAAACACATTGTTTTTCTCTCCCAAATGGGAACAAGATTTCGTTAGTTCTCAAAGTGTACTTTTTTCTGCCTCAATTTGTCATGGCCTAACACCTAATGGAACAAACTATGTGACCCACTTGAAATTATCATCAGTGCATCATAACCCACTGATTATGACATATGTCCAACAGACCATTTAGGTCAAAGATGTGGTAGAGATTCTACATGGATATTGTCTCTCACTCTATCAACGAACAATTTTTCGCTGTCCTATATGTTTTCTGAAGTTTATGATCGAGTAAATAAAGAAGCCACCAGTACTATATATGTCACACCATGGAACAATGGAACAAACAAGTCATCAGCTTGTGATGATGTTTCTGCATGCATAGAACTAGTTAATGATGATATGAGCATGGGCCAGAATTTGAAGGGTTGGAAATAGATTGAATGGAAGCGTCAGACCATGACATCAGCTTGTTTTATTTTCTTATAATGCTAATGTGTAGGCCCAAATTGGCCAGAATCACCAAACCTTGTAAGCCATGGCTTGGATCAAGTATTATTTCTTGTCGACGTGTCAATACAATTCAACTGATAGAACATATCTTAAAAATTGTACTGATTAACTGTCATCACCATTAGTTTAATGCTACATATTGAAAAATACTGAAACAAGATATTCGATTAATCAGAAAGAATATCGAATGATGAATGATTAAAAATCTAGAATTAAGATCGAATTTGTTTTTTCTCCTTTTTTTTTCCTTGTTTCTTCTTTACTTGGGAGAAGTTTATCATTTCCTGGTTCACCAAATGTTCTGGAGATGCTGTTGCAGCAAATATTGACGGACCACTCATTGGTGGAAACTTCAGCTATGAAAAATGCATAGCCATGATCCATGTCATTTCCCCAGATGGACGTAGTACTATCCCAATATTTGTTGTGAATTAAATTGTAAAAAACTAAGACTGAAGGACTCTGGCATTCTTCCATTCTTATAAATTAGTCTCCAGGGGTTAGTGAAATGTGGCAGAAGACCGGAGAAAGATGAAATAGATTGCCAGGTCAATTCTGAGCTTGGACCAGAATTTGAAAGGATGAAAGATTGAAGGGAAGCACGAGACTTTCAATTCTGATTGTAGTAGCTCAGAGGCTCAGAGCTGGCAGTTCAATACAGTAGAGTTGTTAGTTTGTTACTCAGTTTGTCACAGCAACAATCCAGCGGTGGAAGAGCTCTACAATCTCCAGCAGTATCACATAGGACAGATGGTGACAGCAGCTCAAAGGAGTGCAATAGAATATCTGAAAAATTGGGGTATTTAATGTGCATCAAATGCTTCGGAAAGACCTAGACATTTTGTCCGCTTCTTATAGTTTTGAATAAGCACACCAAGAGGCCTACTGACTAAATATATTAGGAACTTTCAAAAGGTCATCTCTGTCTTCGTTAATTGATATAACAACTTGTTTCTGCCAACACAATTTTCATAAGACCTGTCCTTTTGTATCAATGTTTTTCTTGAAAGGAGTGAGTGGATTGACCCTTTGACATGGTGCGATAATATATATCTTTCCTAAAACATGAAGTACTGGCAGAAGCACAGCTCTGATTCAAAGTTTGGGTATGCGTTCAACAAAAAGGCAGTATAAGATGATCTTTTTTACCTTTAAACCTGAAGTGGAGGAGGAGAATATTGCTGCAGATATATTGTTTTGACTTTCAAATTTTTTAAAATGAGTTGGAACTTGGGAGACAGAAGCATTCAATTCCTTAAGTCATCTCAGGCAAAAGCCTTGAGTTGCTGTTGCAGCAAACAATGATGGACCAATCATTGGTGGCAATATCAAATACTAAAAAATGCATAGCCATTTGAAGTAGATCTGTGTTGATAGTACTACAGAAGCTCCAAATTTAGACAAACTGACATAACTGTTGTGTGAATTTAAATTGTTATCCAAATGGACGTGGGTGCTTGCCCACTGTGTTTTATGAATTGAAAAAATAAAAAATTGAAAGACTCAAGTATTCTGTCCCTCTTATTTTATTAAATCAGTTTCTAGGGGTTGGTGAAATGGAAGGGCCAAGCAGAGAAAGATTAAAGAGTTCATCAGGTTAATAAGACCACACATCAATGTTTTATTTTATGTAAAAGTGTAATGGCAGAGCTAGGAATAATTGAAGATCTGGCTTCTGGAGGACTATACAGAACAGAACACTTTGATGCTACTATTACCATAGAGTATGATAAGGCGCTATGGATTATTAGTATTAGTAGCCAATTTGCCACCCTATTAAGACTTTTTACTTGAACTAAATCTGTAACCTC
The DNA here is from genome assembly GCA_017140935.1 of Hamamelis virginiana. Lineage (NCBI taxonomy): Eukaryota > Viridiplantae > Streptophyta > Magnoliopsida > Saxifragales > Hamamelidaceae > Hamamelis > Hamamelis virginiana. Next base: position 22,005 of record JAESVK010000903.1, on the reverse strand, counting down.
ATGGTGATAGTCTTATTATCAGGACATCATAAAAACAAATCAACAAGAAGGAAGAAAAACATTTAGTTTATCAATATGAAGAGACATGACTCCCAATTTTCTATACAGATTAAAAAGTTTACATGGGGTTGACAAACACAAACCTAAGCTTTGTTATGTACAAAATGCAGAGGTTGTCATTTGGGTGTTAGTGTTAGTGTGTTACAAGTTTTCAAGTCCAGCCAGCCATTTGCACATTTTTCTAATTGTCTCTCATGAGCTATACAAACTGCAAGCGAGATCAATGAAAGTTTCTTCGCTGCAAGGGATTGTGAGACCTCCCATTGGATGATGAAACCCAAACTCTTCTTCAATTTGACTCAGCAGGTTTTGGAATGAAGGATGCTTCAAATATGAAATAGGAACCCAGAACCGCTTCTTTTGAGTTTCTCCAATATAAACAGCAAAGTGGCCTTTGGGCACATCTGTGAACTCTGGAGGTGAAAGAATGAGCTGCAGAATCTGCTTAGCATTAACAACTTTGGGCAAACGGATACCCATGACTTTTACGACCAGAAATTCTTGGAAAGATGCTCAAGAAATGAATCTTTTAGGCTTTGAAAATAAGAAAACTTTAACTTGGCTGGCATGTCTTTGAGACAGGTATATATAGAGCAACTGCTATATGGCCGTTATTCTCAAATAGAGTAAGTGGTGAATAGACAATTGCAATGAGGGATAAAAACACAAGGAATTGCATGGTTCTTCTATCCTGAATGGCAACAAGATTTTGTTGGTTTTCTTTGTATAATTTTTTGTCATGGTCTACCACCTAATGGAACAAAGTAGGCAATCTACTTGGAACAAACTATGTGATCCACTTGAAATTATCACCAGTGTCTCATGACCTTCTGATTATGTCACATCTATCCAATAGACCATTTTGGTCAAAGGTATAGCAGGGGTCATATGTGGATATTTCTCTTATTCTAGCATCATATGTTTCTGAGCTACATATTGGTTGACGTGTTTGATTGATTAAACACTGAAGTCACCAGGACTATGTTATGATATGGAAGTGATATGTTAATATTTATATAATTATGCTTGGGCCAAAATTTGAAGGGAAGCACTAGATTTCCAATTCTGATTGCAGTTACACAGAAGCTTAGAGCAACTTAATACAGTAGTGTTGTCACTCAGTTCATCACAACAGCGGGGAGTGAAAGTCCAAAAAGAGCTCTACTACCACAAATGGCATCACATTGGATAGATGGCAATAGTAGCTCAAAGGTGTGCAATAGAATATCTGACAAATATGTGAGGTATTTATTCAGCGTAAAATTCTCCGTAAAGGCCTATACATTTTTGTTTGTATCTCATAGTTTCAAATATGCACACCAAGAGGCCTACTCATTAAATATATAATTAGGGGGTCTACATCTCGACACTAATTACTATGGAATCAGAGGTTTCCTCTTCAAGAGGAACTCCAAAATTATAGCCTTTGTTTTGGTCTATGTTACATAGACTCGGGTAAGGGTGGGTATGTGTCCAAGTGTCGGATTCGTCTATTTTTCATAGACTTTCCACTATTTTAAATTATTTGGCTAGAGTACCCTTATCATCGTCCAAGTATTGGGTTCAGGGTGAAGTGAAGAGTCCCTGTATCATAGGTTTTGGTTAATTGATACTACTACTTTTTTTTTCGACCCAATTATCAAAAGACTTGTCTTTTTGCCTCAAGGCTATTCTTGATAGGAGTCAGTGAAGTGATCCCTTTGAAATAGTGAGACGGGAATTCCAAAAAACAAAAAAAACCTTTTCTTTCCTAAAACAAGGCTATATTAATTGTCACAAGCACACTTCTGACTCAAAGTAGGGTATGCATTTAACAAACAGGCAGTCTACGTTGCTTACTTGATTTCCCTTTTTATCCTTGAAGTGCAAAGGAAGAATGTTGCATCAAGTATATAGTGTGCCTATTAAATTTTTAAAAATGAGTTGGAAAATAGAAAGGCATATGATACCCCTTGGGTTCTTAATTATTATTTTGTATTCACTTCCCTTGTCTTTTCCTTACATATACAGTCAAACAGATGCAACAGAATTCATGTCACCCCAAGTCCTTGAGATGATGTTGCTGGAAATAATGAAGGACCAATCAATGGTGGCAACATCAAATATAAAAAGTGCATAGCCATTTACAGGGGATCCGTGACAATAGTACAAGAGATGCTCCAAATTTAAACAAACTGAATGATCTGCATCTATAAAATGTTACCCAATTGGACCCAGTGCTTGCTCAGTACATTTTATAAATTAAATTGAAAGACTTAAGTCTTCTGTCCCTCTTTTTTAGTAAATCAGTCTCTAGATATTGGTGAAATGGGGACGCCAACGAGAGAAAGATGAAAGAGATCACCAGGTTAATAAGAACATGCATTGATGGTTTATTTTTTTGTGAAACTCTAATGGTGGAAATATCAGTACTAATCGTAAAATTGAAGATATGGCTTCTGGAAGATCATACATAACAAAATGATAGAGCCAATATGCCTGTATATCAACCATCAGAAGATCTTTTTTCTTGAACTAAATCTGTTGCTTCATGGTGATAGTTATATTAATCCACAAAAAATCAATGAGAAAGAAGAAAAGAAATCAATTTATTAATATGAACAGACATGACTCCCAATTTTCTATGCAGAAATTACAAAGTTTACATGGGTTTGACAACCAACCACCTAATTTTTGTATCTACAAAATGGGATAGATTGGTGTTTGGGTCAATGGCATTAAGAATCTTGATGTCTCTGGGCTAGCTATTTTCACATCTTGCTAATTGTCTTTCATGAACCATACAAACTGCAAGTGATATCAATGAATTCTTCTTCTTTGCAAGGGATTGTAAGACCACCCATTGGAAGATCAAACCCATACTCTTCTTCAACCTGACTCAGCAGGTTTTGGAATGAAGGATGCTTCAAATATGAAATAGGAACCCAGAGCCGCTTCTTTTGAGTTTCTCCAATGTAAACAGCAAAGTGACCTTTGGGCACATCTGTGGACTCTGGAGATGAAAGAATGCGCCGTAAAATCTGCTTAGCATTAACAACTTTGGGCAAATGGATACCCATGACTTTAATGACCTGGAATTCTTGGAAAGGTCAACAAGAAATATGGATCTTAAAGACTTTAGAAGACAAGAAAACTTTGACATGGGTGGCTTATCTTTGGAATGGGTATATATATATACAGAGCAACCGCCATATGGACAGTATTCTCAAGCAGACTTAGTGGTGAATAGATAATTGCAATGAGGTCCCCCAAGGGACAAAACACAAGGAATCACGTTGTTTCTCTCACCCAAATGGCAAGTAGATTTTGTTAGTCCTCTTAGTGTACTTTTTTCTGTCACAATTTGTCTTGCCCTTGTTTTTCTCTCCCAAATGACTACAAGACTTGGTTAGTTCGTGTTGTGTAATTTTTCTTTCACACTTCTTCCATGGCCTACCACCTAATGGAAACAAACTACATGACCCACTTGAAATTATCGTCATTGTTTTAATTTATTGATTCTGACATATGTCCTATAGACTATTTGGATTGGGGCTTTACAAATGGTACGAGAGTTCACAAGTGGTACGCACACCAAGAGGCATCACATCATTTTTCATTAATAATATTTTTATTTTCTTGTAATCACTCCTTGTTTCTTGTGGATTTGGGAGTTTGTGATCTTAGGGAGAAGACATGATCTTCTTCTTGCTATATGCACACCAAGAGGCCTACAATTTAATAATTTATATGGATCAACTTTGTCATTTCATAAATTATGTCAGTTGGGACCGTTAATCAACAAACTTGAGATCACATAAGATACAGCTCACATAGTTAAGAACACGTCAACAATTGTTTGCTTTACTATTAAAAACTCCTCTTTTCTCCTTTTTTTTTAGTTAAAGAGAAGACGGTGGTAGGCATCAAAGAGGAATCAAGAATCCCAACTAGGCTGGCACCTTAGACCCTCGGAATCATGTGCTCCTTTGACTTTTACTGAGACCAAACTAAACCTTTCTGATGCTTGACATTACGATGCTCTGATGCTCATACACTAGATTTTGTCACTTGGATGTGCCAAAGGACAATCTTGTGCAATGAGAAGGTGATAACACTTGTCATTTAGGTAACATTCAAATTTGGTTGTCTTTCTATTTCCCATTAGGACTTCACATGGTCTTATGTGAACCACAAGCTTAATCTGCTGCAAAACCTTTTTTTTTTTTCTTTTTTGTTTTTGTTTTCAAAGAAAGAAACAGATTCTGCTGTAAGAACCCCTTTAATGCAAAAAAAAAAAAAAAAAAAAGGTTTAAAAAATTCAATCTAATGATGCTTTTGTTATTCCAGATGCATTGAGAATATGAAAGAAAATAATTTCTTATAGAATGATCTCATTTAGGGCATCTTTTTCTCTCCCCAATCTCTTCTACCAAAGCCAAGAAACAAAATGTACATGGAATTGGTGGTCAGTTCTTTACAAAAGACTGTGTCTTGTTTACTCAAAAATATTAGTGATTCCACCCATTGGATGATCAAATCCAAATTCTTCTTCTGCTTGACTCAGTAAACCTTGAAATGAAGGCTGGTTCAACAATGTTATCGGAATCACACACTGCTTCTTTTGGACCTCTCCAACATAAATTGCTAAGCCCTTTGGGATGTTATCCACTGCTGAGGCTGCTTGATTTGCAGTCAAAGATGACCTCCGAAGGACTTACTTAGCATGAATTAAACCAGGCAAATGGATACCCATGATTTTGTGTGTGTGTGTGTGTGTGGATATTTTTCTATAGAGCAATAACAATGAGATCTCAAAGGACTTACAGAACAATGGAAAAGTACAGGATGTGAAAACTTGTCTTGGTTGTGAAACGAATCATGTGTGTGTGTATGTGTGTATATATTTATATTTATAGATAGATAGATAGATAAAAGGTTAGGTGTAAAATCCTCAGGAATGTCCATTGAGTGGTGAAGAGGCATTTGCATAGAGTCTATTGTGAGACATTAGCTCATGGGGGATCACATGGTATTGCCTTCCAACTCATCATCAAGAATTCAGGAGTTGGTGACCAAATTGTCTATTTGTGGAAAAAACATCTTGCCCTACCACTGGAAAACAGCCTACAAGAGACCCACTTGAAATGAAGCTGATATTGAGACTTCTAATTCTTTTCTTTCCTATTCATAAGATAACATGCAAAATGAGCATCAGAATTTTAAATTAATACCTGTTGAAACGCATAGGAAATTACAAAGATAAACCTCTGTATTTTTTTTTTTATTTTTTTTTATTTTTACACAAAACATACAGTCATGGAGTTAAAATGAAGAAATCTAAGTTGGTTCACATTCTGAAAACTTTATAAGCATGACAGATTTGTTTGTATTAAGCGTCAGAACTTCACAATGGTAATTAGGAACACAAATATGTAAGAAATTTGAAGAGAAGTTATATCCAAAGTCAAGTCACAGCTGGAGGCACAGAAAGATTGACAGTTACAACATGTCAACCAAAACTTTCCACCTTTTATCACTCATACTCCTTAACTTGGAGGACAGACCATGTAAAGTTCCCATGGAGCATGCCCTACTATCAGTCCCCACTGATTTTGTTGCTACAAACAATGAAGGATCAATTATGAAAAATGCGTAGCCTGTAGCCATTTACAGAAGGTCTGTGTCCATGATACTACAGATCCTCCAATATACAAACTGAATGATCTTCAAATATAAAATGTTACTCAAATGAACCCAGTGACTGTCCACTACTTTTTTTTCAATCAAATTGGAATAATCAGGTACTCTGCCCTCTCCTGTTTAGTAAATTAGTCGCAAGGGATTGGTAAAACGGAAAGGCCAAAATCATTCAGTTTATCAATATGAAGAGATATGACACCCAATTTTCTATAGAAATTAAAATGTTTACATGGGGTTGGCAAACAAAAACCTAATTTTTGTATTTACAAACTTTGAGCTGTTGGTATTTGGGTCGATGAAGTTAGAGTCTTCGTGTCCTCTGGGATAGCCATTTTCACATTTTTTTTTTTTTTTTCTAATCATCTCTCAAGAGCTATACAAACTGCAAGTGAGATCAATGAATGCTTCTTCTCTGCAAGGGATCGTGTGCCCACCCATTGGATGATCAAACCAAACTCTTCTTCAACCTGACTCAGCAGGTTCTGGAATGAAGGATGATTCAAATAAGAAATAGGAACAAAGAACCGCTTCTTCTGAGTTTCACCAATGTAAATTTGGTCACATTGCTGTGGACTCTGAAGATGAAAGAATGTGCCATAGAATCTGATTAGCATTAACAACCTTGGGCAAATGGATACCAACGATTTTTAAGACTTGGAATTCTGGGAAAGGTGACCAAGAAATGGATCTTGAAGACTTTAGAAAAAAAGAGAACTTTGACATGGATGGCTTGTACTTGGGACAGGTATATATAGAGCAACTGCTATATGCCTCCTAAATTCTCAAATAGAGTAAGTAGTGAAGAGACAGTTCCAATGACCACATCTTGACACTAATAACTATGAATCAGATTTTCACTGTCCAGAGAAGCTTCCAAATGACCTGCAATATAAGGCCAAAAGCTTTTTTGCTAAACAATCAGGAAAAGCCTTTCTATGTTATTAGTAAAGCGCGCTAGCTGCAACTTGTTTCCACTGACCCGATTGTCAAACAGACTTGTTTATTTCATCATGGGCCACTCTTGATAAGAGTAAGTCTGATTGATCTCTCTGAAATGGTGAGACAGAACGTACGATTTTGCTTTTTCTTTCCTAAAACAAGCATTAATTGTCATGAGCATGTCTTTAATTCAAAGTTTGGTATGCATTTAACAAACAGGCAATAGGTTATTTTTCTTTTCCATCCCTGATGTGGCAGGAAAGAATATTGCAACATATATATATGTATAAGATTACTCAATTTTTGAGAATGAGTTGGAAGACAGAAGCTTAGATAGTTCGGCTTACGAAATCTTTTGAGAGTTATTTGTTTTCAAGTATATGGAGAAATGAATAGTGTGGCTGAATTTTTGGCTAGTTTTTGTACTATGATGGAGCATACCATGGTAATGTTGAGCCAAGAGCTTCCCAGGAAGGCCATGGAATTGATAGAGAAGGATGTAATGTAACATCCCCAGAATACGCAGATTCAGAAGCTGTGACAGTTCATATTTCGTCCTGTGTTGCTTATCACATAAAATTCATAAATTTAAATAAACATACTTTAATATAAAGTCCATATGATAAGCAATACATATCTATTAAAAGTTTAGTCATATCAGAGTCTAAGTATCATAATGTCAACCCACTCTCAAACCCCAAAATATGCATTTACAATACCACGGAAAATAGTCCATGGAAAGATAAAACTAAGATCAGCATCCTTAAGGCAGCTGCCTGACAACTCTGCAAGCAATCCCTGAACATGCTTCTGCACCTGAAAAATGTTGATCTTTGGGGGGGTGAGCTCGACAGCTCAGTGAAACTCATTTACACTATCTCGTTTCATGTTAGATTTCAAAATAGTATATGCACACAGCAATAGATAATACAATCTCATACATTATCATATACCTTGGAAACACATATATGCACACAGCAATAGATAATACAGTCTCATACATTATCATATACCTTGGAAACACATATATGCACACAGCAATAGATAATACAGTCTCATACATTATCATATACCTTGGAAACACATATATTCATGTAAGGTTTTTATTTCAACCTATAACATATTTGCATGTAACCTATGCAATATCATGACAGATAAAATGTGCAACACATGCGTTCGTACCTGTCTTACAATTGCCCATCACCTGCAAAACAGAAAACAACCCATATCCAAATTGGTAGCCCGCAAGGCTTAAGTCTACACAAGACTAAGGCATTTAAGCCTAAAGATGCGAATATTGCCATAAAGGCAAGCATCTATGACCTTAGCACACCCCAACGAATGAAGTGTGTATGTTATAACCCAACTCATGAGTAAATAACATATTAGTGCACTAACTAGGGAACACAGTCCAGGTCATCTCATCTCATCCCACTTCACAACGTTAGTACAAAAATCATTATGATATGCATGACATGCATATAAATAGCAACGAATGCTTCATGATTCTCACATCATTCCAAAATGAGCATTTATCATTATTTGAACACATATACATGTAAGGTTTTCAACAAAACAAATATCATATCGCATAATCACCATGCTCGTTAGCATTTCAACACCAAATTTCATAGAGGAAATTTTAATTACCGGAAATATTTCAACTACTCTGCTCATCATAGCAATTTATCATTTTATTAGGTCAAACCTATAATTAATATTGTAACACCTTTGGAGATGCTCAAAAATATATTTTAAAAAGTAAAATCCACAATTAAGTGATTAAACTTTGAATTCGAAGTTTGTAATTATATAAAATTCAAATGAATATTTCCACAACTCATTTATCATAAAAATTTTGTATGTTTATACTTCAAAACAGTCCACAAAGTGCCCATAAAATCTCCATAAAGTTTGGGGAATAAATAAACATTTACACCAATTTATAAGAAAGCCGAATGTGCATTTTTCTCCCAAAAATTTTAAATAAAATCTTTTATATATGTCCAATCCAAAATTTTTATTTCAAATATGTTAAAACGTGTTCATAAATGATAATAAACAAATTTGGAGCAATTTAATCTCAAATATGCATAGCACCCAAAATTCCATATTTATGATTCAAAACCCATCCAAAAACAGTTATTAGTTTTTAGGCCATATCTTCTAGCTCAATTACCCGAATTTAATGAGCTTTAGTGTTCTGAAAAGAAGACTCGAAGATCTAAAATTTCATGTTTCACAATTGTGGCCTAAATCCAACGTTTTGATAGTCCAAATAAGCAATTACAATAGCCTTTCTGTTTTGAACGAAAATACTTTTCACTGAAAAACCAGTTGGAGTTAAAACGGCCATAACTTTTCACACAAAACTTCAAATAAGGCAAGGTCGGATTCGTTAGAAAGCTAATTGAAAGACCTATAACTTTCATGAAGAAGGTTTAGATCAATTCGGCCTCTAACCAAGTCAATAACACCCAAACAGTATGCTCTGTTTTGGAGCTCAATTCATGCCAGATTTTCCTAGAACTTTCTAGGCAAACAAACACATTTTCTTCCCTTTCAATTTCACCAAATCAGGATATAAATTCATCAATTAAGCTAACAAAACAAAGTAGAAGAGAGTAGAAACCACACATGCTCCTAAATTGACCTAGTTTATGGAAAAAAAATAGTCTCAAGTTTCCAGAATTTTGTTATCATATAAAAATGAAAACTCAAAATTTGACAACCTCCATTGATGAGCTTCAAGCTCCCTGCAATGTTCTTACTCAAGGGTACACTACCTATTTTGCATCCATATTCTACCAAAACTAACAATAAAATGAGAAAGAGAAATGAATTTCACCTTGGTTGGGAGAAATTCAAGTGTAGGAAATGGAATTGTTCGATCTGCTTCCTCTACTGGTTCTGTTCCCTTTCTTCTTTCCTTTCTTCTCGTTTGTTTTCTTTCAGCTAACTCTCTCACTCTCTCTAACTTCTTATGTTTTATAAGAACTCTCTTCTCTCTCTCTAATTTCTCTTCCAGCTGGAGAGAAGACGTGCGAGAAGCTGGCTCGGCAATGACACGAGAACCCCAGGTGTCTTCAGCATCTAATGCATGGGTTTTCTAATCCCATGCATCCCAGCTCACAGTAAGTATGTTGATCCTAAATTCTAATTGGCCCATTTTCTATAATTCTTGCTGTTAGTCTCCATACAATTCTTACAGTACTTCTAGAAAAAAAAAAAAAAAAATGTAGGATTTCACATGTAAGTTGTACATTATTTTTGTAGTTTCTTACAAAATTTTCAGTTACCCAAAAAAACAAAGAAAAAGAAAGAAATCAAGTAGAAAGAAGAAAAACAATCTGTTTATCAAAATAAAATAGATGACTCCCAATTTCCTATACAGAAATTAAAAAGTTTATATGGGGTTGAAAAGCAACCACCGAATATTTGTATATACAACAATGGAGAGACTGGTGTTTGGGTCATTGGCGTCAATTTGGCGTCTTCACGTCTCAGGGCTAGCCATTTTCTCATCTTTCAAGTTTTCTCTCATGAGCCATACAAACTGCAAGTGAGATCAATGAATGCTTCTTCTCTGCATGGGATTGTGAGACCACCCATTGGATGATCAAACCCAAATTCTTCCTCAACCTGACTCAGAAGATTTTGGAATGAAGGATGCTTCAAATATGAAATAGGAACCCAGAACCGCTTCTTTTGAGTTTCTCCAATGTAAACAGCAAATTTGCCTTTGGGCACTTCTGTGGACTCTGGAGACGAAAGAATACGCCGTAGAATCTGCTTAGCAGTAACAACTTTGGGCAAATGGATACCCATGACTTTTATGACCTTAAATTCTTGAAAAAAGTGATCAAGAAATGAATCTTTAGGACTTTGGAAGACAAGAAAACTTTGACGTGGGTGGCTTGTCTTTGGGACCAATATATATAGAGCAACCACCATATGGCCAGTATTCTCAAGCAGACTTAGTAGTGAAGAGACAATTGCAATGAGGTTCCCTGAGGGATGAAAACACGAGGAATCACTTGTTTTCCTCTTCCTAATGGCAACAAAATTCTGTTAGTTTTCATAGTGTACTTTTTTCTGTCGCAATTTATCATGGCCTTGTTTTTCTCTCCCAAATGGCAACAAGATTTGTTAGTTAGAGTAGTGTGCTCATGGCCTACCACCTAATGGAACAAACTATGCTACCCACTTGTAATTTGCAACCCACTTGTAATTTGCAACCCACTTGTAATTATCATCAGTGTTTCATAACCTACAGATTATGACAAATGTCAAACAGACCATTTGGGTCAGGAGTTGCCTCGCAGTGGTGTGGCTGGAAGTCTGGAACCACATAGGGACATGTGGCCCTTAGAGTGTGGATTATGTGGCTATGCTTTCCAGAGATGGACTGTATGATCATATACTTAGTCCTGCATCACTTGGTTAGAAAAGTTTTTTAAGCTATATATGAATGCCAATCTCCCTAACAGGCATGGCACGTTTTAAAGCAATGAGCACACGGGACAGCGGACAATATTATGTTTTGTGGGGCAGGGATGTTACATCTACACCTTCACAATGACATTAGTTCATGGCAGATCATTGACATTAGCTCTTGGCAGATCACATGGTTTTGTTGTCCAACTCTTCATATAGAATTCAGTAGCTATTGACCAAATTGTATATCTGTTGATAAACCTCTTGTGCTACTACTTCTGTCTAAAACAGCCTACATCAGACCCACTTGAAATTAAGGTGATATGGAGAGGAGAAAACCTCTTGATCTAAGCACAGTACAACTGGATCGAGACATCTAATTCTTTTCTTTCCTCTTGATAAGATAACATAAGATTTTTAGCCTAACATGTAAATTTTTATTTTAGCTTTTTATACAGACAAACAGTTGAGGAGTGAATATTTAGAAATTTATGTTGGTGTGCATTCTGAAAACTTTATAAGAACAACAAATTCTTTGTATTAAGCATCAGAACTCTACAATGGTATTCGTAGTTACATCACAGCTAGAAAAGCGGAAAGATCTACAGTTATAACATGTCCTGAACTGAAACTTCCTGCCTTTTATTGCTGGTATGCATGAAACTGCTGGACAGACCCTGTTAAACTCACATGGAGTTAGAGAGAGAGAATATTACCCAAATGGACCCAGTTTCCCACAACCTTTTCTGAAGCAAATTGAAAGACTCAAGTTTTCTGCTCTCTTATTTAGTAAATCAGTCTCAAGGGATTGATGAAATGCTGAGGCCAAACAGAGAAAGATGAAAGAGAACACTAGGTTAAGAAAAGCATACATCGATAATCAATTTTATGTAAAATTGTAATGGGTGGTGAGCCAACAATAATTGAAGATCTGAATTCCTGAAGACTATACATAACAGAACATATTTATGCAACAAATCTATGTACAGAGGATCATTAGTATCAGTAATGATGGAGCTGATATGCCAATCCTCAGAAGCCTTTTTGAACTTGAACCAAATTTATAACCCAACGGTGATAAATATATTAATGGCCACAATAAATTAAAAAAAAAAAAAAAAACAAATCAATGAGAAAAAAAGGCAATCTGTTTACTAATATAAAGAGATAAGACTCCAAATTTTCTATACAGAAATTAGAAAGTTTACATGGGGTTGACAAACAACCACCTAATTTTTGAATGTACAAAATTGGACAAAATGGTATTTGGGTCAATGGCGTTGGGATAGCCCCTCTTTCTAATTGTCTTTCATGAGCCATACAAACTGCAAGTGAGATCAATGAATGCTTCTTCTCTGCAAGGGATTGTGAGACCACCCATTGGATGATCAAACCCAAATTCTTCTTCAACCTGACTCAGCAGTTTTTGGAATGAAGGATGCTTTAAATATGAAATTGGAACCAAGAATCGCTTCTTTTGAGTTTCTCCAATGTAAACAGCAAAGTGGCCTTTGGGCACATCAGTGGACTCTGGAGATGAAAGCATGCGCTGTAGAATCTGCTTAGCATTAACAACTTTGGGAAAACGGATACCCATGACTTCTATGACCAGGAATTCTTGGAAATGCGATCCAGAAATGAATCTTTACGACTTTGGAAAACAAGGAAACCTTGACGTAGGTAGCATGTTTTTGGGAAGGGTATATATAGAGCAACTGCTGTAGGCCAGTATTCTCAAGTGGATTGAGTGGTGAAGAGAAAATTGCAATGATGTCCCCTAAAGGACAAAAACACAAGGATTCACATTGTTTTTCTCTTGTAAATACCAACAAGATTTTGTTAGTTCTCATAGCTAGTGTACTTTTTTCTGTTTCAATTTGTCATGGCCTTGTTTTTCTCTCCCAAATGGCAACAAAATGGTGTTAGTTGGAAAAGTGTACTTTTTTCTGTCGCAATTTGCCATGGTTTACAATCTAATGGAACAAACTATGTGACCCACTTGAAATTATCATATGTGATTCATAACCTACTGATTATGACATATGTCCAACACACCATTTTGCATAATGTTACTGTGCGATATGTTCGTTGAAGCCATTGATCGAATAAGCAAAGAAGCCACAAGTACTATGATTTGAACAACAGTAAAGGAGTTATCAACACATGTGATGATGTTGCTTGGCACATACAAGCGACAGGTTAATGATGATATGAGCTTGGGCCACAATTTGAAGGGAAGCGCCCTCACGAATTATTTCATTTCAACTGTCAGTTCCATTTAATTAGTAGACCATATTTTGAATATCATACTGATCAACTATCATCATCATCACTTCCAAGCTATCTCTTGGAATATATATGGAAGACCCTATATGGAAAACCTTCGACACCTGCTACAAGTAATAAGAAAACAACTACCACAACTGAAAAAAATTCAGAATTGAATGAAATTCTAGAACGTAACTCAAAATATGAAATCAACACTAACCTAAAAGGAACAAAATCGAAAGCCTTTAAAATGACCTCAAACAGAAACTACTGTAAATAGTAAAAAGTGCCTAAAGCGGACAAACTGCATTTAAATGGACTTTTTGAGGTCAAAATTCATATTTAATGGTGTAGCAACTTTGAATGGCGTAGATCTCAAAAAGATCTTTTTGGACTAGTGTGCGTCGCAAAAATCTCTACCACTCCATATGCTCCAAATAAGCTTCTACCACATGTTCTACACCACTCTTCCTTCAAAAGCCATTCATATAAAATGTCAACTTATGGAAAATTTCATCACTGCACAAAATTGTTAGGCTGCCCTTTTAAGTGGTAAAACTCAAATTAACTCTTCCTCCATCCCACTCAACAAGTCTCAAAGGGAAAAAGGTGTTTCAAGTTTGATATTGGAACAATGAACCGTTCTTCTGATGGCAAAGTGAGATAATATAAGGGAAGTAAAGAAAGCATTCAATGGCCACTTGTTTGTACTTTGCTAGCATCTCTCGAACTTGTTTGTTCACAAACGGTGTCCCATTGTCTGATAGGATCCTTTTAGGGATCCCAAACCTGCATATAATGTGTTCTTTGATGAAATTTGCGACTGCACCACCAGTTGCCCTCCTAAGTGGGACGGCTTCAACCCACTTCGTGTAACATTCGGTCACGGCTAAGATCCAAATATTCCCACGCCCTGAGGGTGAGATTGGTCCGATGAGATCCATTACCCAAGTGTGGAAAGGCCAGGGTGTGTTGAGGCTATGGAGGTCGACCGCAGGAGCTCTAATCCGATTAGCGTGGGTTTGGCACGGTCGGCACTTCTTCGTGAAGTCTTGGGCATCTCTCTCCATTGTGGGCCAATAGTACCCCAAGTGTAGCAGGTGTCTGAACAATTTCGCGCCCCCTTGATGCTCGCCGCAGTCGCCCTCGTGGGCTTCTCTGAGGATTATGGGTACTTCGCCTTCTGATATGCACCTCAGGGGCGTGCCATGCCACCCCCTGCGATAGAGTACACCTTCCCTTAGGAAGTACCTCGTAGCTTTCTTCTTGATTAAGATCGCATCTTTCACTTCTGATGGTAGTGTCCCTTCTTTCAAGAAGTCGATGTAGGGTTGTTACCACTCCACTAATTCGACCGTCCCTCTTTCGAAAGGGTCAGGACTACCGTGACACTCTAGGCACCGACCCTGGACTCCGCTCGCGTCCTTTGCCATCATCGGCCAATAGTATCCTTGCTGTTGAATCCTCCTGTATAACGGTACCTCATTTCTACAACAATATTGTTCATGAGCGGTCTCGAGTAATTTCTTGGCTGCGATCTGCCCTATGCATCTTGAAAGGACACCGTCGGATCCTCTGAAATATAGCTTGCCGCCCCTGTCATAGTATTTCTCCAGACTTTGCGGTCTGGCAGTGTCGAGTTTTGCTTGCTCGAGCTTTTCCAAAACCTGTTTTCGCCAGTCATCTCTCTCGGGGTCGTCTTCCGGGACAAGGTTCAATATTGGGCAGGGGAGGGGTCGCTGTCTAATATCGATATTCAGTTCTTCCTTGTCGCCCATAGTAACTTTCGAGGCCAAGGTCGCAAGGGCGTCGGCGTATTTGTTGTTCGACCTCGGGTGATGCTCAACCCTTACATCCTCAAATCTTCCCAGAAGTTTTTGGACTAGGGTTCTGTATGGTGCCAATGAGATTTTTTTGACAGCGAATTCTCCGGATGTTTGCTTTACGACTAGGCTAGAGTCTCCTAGGATACAGAGTCGAGTTACTCCCATTTCGCGCGCAAGTAAGAGTCCTAATATCAGGGCTTCATATTCTGCCTCATTGTTGGTCACTCCGAAAGCGAGCTTGTAGGCATAGGAAAGGGTCGTTCCTTGAGGGGTCGTGAAAACAATCCCAGCTCCACCTTCATTTCCTCCTGCTGAGCCGTCGGAGCTCATTTTCCATTCTTGTTCAGTAGTCGATCTTACCTCTTCCATATCTCCTGGGATCTCATCCATAATGGGTTCATGGTTATGGCTCGGGAAGTAAGCCAGAAGATCAGACAACGCTTGGCTCTTAATTGCCTTCGAGGACATGCATGAAATCTTGAATTCGCTCATCATGAGGAGCAGGGACGTAGCCAGGATTTGTAGTTAGGGTGGGCGAAACTCTAAAGAAATGAAATTTAAGGTTTCATTTTTTAAAAGCAACATGAAAAGTATCTATTTAAAATTAATAAATTATCTATATTTAATGCACAAAACACTACTGAATGAAACATAAATCATCAAAACATAATTCGTATTAATAAAATATTCATTAATCGATTACAATTGTCCCATTCGAGTCTTTATTTTTTGAAAGTGTTATATGATAATCTCATTATCAATGTCATCAAGTATATTTTTCTCAATATATCCAATCAAGCTATCATTCATCAATTGATTGCCCATCCAGTTACACAATCAACTCTTTACAATTTTCATTGCAGAAAATGCCCTCTCTACAATGACAATCTCAACTGAGAGGGTAAGTGTCAATCTCAAAATCAAGTAAACTAATGGATACACTATGTTTCTTTTTGTTTCAACTATTTTTTGAGCTAAAGCACCAATCTCTTTCAATTTTGAAAAGTCACTAGAAGAGCGCATATCAACAACATAATTCTCAAGTTGACTGTCAAGCATAATAAGATCGAATACAAAAAAATCTGTTGGATAAAGTGTAGCTAAGCGAATCAATTGTTGCTTGTTAAAAGTAGAAAAAGAATCATTTGGCCTCAAGCATGCCACACTAAAAAACAATTCAGTGTTTGACTCAGTGAAATGACTATTAAGCTCAAGAAGTTATACATCAGTGATGGAATAAAATAGCTCAACGCAATAGTGGTGTAGATTTTTTTCTTTTTTTTTTCAAAATGTCAGGGTGGGCAACTGCCCACCCTTGCCCCATGGTGGCTACGTCCATGATGAGGAGCCATCTTACCATTCTTCCTGACAGGGCAGGTCGCGTGAGAAGGAATCTGATGGGGTCGCATTTAGTGATGATCTGCAGCGGATGGGCCAGGAGATAATGTCTGAATTTCTGGCATGCAAACACAAGGGCGAGGCAATGCTTTTCGACCCTGGGGTATCGCACCTCTGCCCCTCGTAGGATGCGACTTACGTAGTAAACCGGTCGCTCTTGCCCCTCTATCTCCTGGGCCAGGAGCGCACCTATCGATTTTTCCATGGAAGTCAAATACATGATGAGTGGGATCCCGGGTCGCGGAAAGATCATGGTCGAGGTCGAGCTTAGGGCCTCCTTGATCCTATCGAAAGCTCTTTGATGTTCGGCCGTCCAGACAAACAATGTCTTCTTCTTTAATAATGAGGAGAAGGGAGCGATAGTCTCTGCGAGGGCAGGAACGAACCGTCTTACATATGAGACCTTCCCTATGAAGCTCTTTAACTACTTCTGCGATGTGGGGGGAACATTTCTTTTATTGCCCTTACTTTGGATGGGTCGACGTCGATCCCATGCCTGTGTACCAAGAATCCCAAGAACTTGCTTGCTGATACCCCAAAGGCGCACTTTAACGGATTCATCCTTAGGTTGTATTTTCTGCACCTCTCAAACACTTTTTTGAGGTCGGCTACATGATCCTTTTTTAGCTTTGATTTTACGACTATGTCATCGACATAGTCTTCCAAAATGTCATGCATCATGTCATGGAAGATCACAGTCATGGCCCTCTGGTAGGTCGCACCTGCATTTTTAAGACCGAAAGGCATGACGAAGTAATAAAAGTTTCCCATGGGCGTTCTGAAGGCCGTTAAGGTCGCGTCGTCCTCATCCATGCGAATTTGGTTGTATCCGCTGAACCCATCCATGAACGAGAACATCTCGTGCCCCTTAGTCACATCTATGAGAGTGTCTACATTTGACAAGGGGAAATCGTCTTTGGGGCAAGCCTTGTTGAGGTCGCGAAAATCGACGCAGCACCGGATTTGCCCATTCTTCTTTTTGACCGGGACTATGTTTGCAAGCCAAGTGGGATGCTGGATCGGCTTGATGAAACCTGCCTCGAGCAATTTCTCAATCTCATATTTAATTTGGGTTTCAAGCTCCGGGCGAAAGACCCTTGGTGGCTGCTTGATGGGTCGCACCGTTTTTTATACTTCCAACCTGTGGGACACGACCTTGGGATCTAGGCCAGGCATCGCGGAATATTCCCACCCAAAAACATCCTGAAAATCCCTCAAAAGAGACAAAAAATCACTTTTCTTGTCTGGGGAGAGGTTACTGCTCAAGAAAACTGGCCTGGGGTCGCCTTTCCCATCCGAGAGGTCGACCTTTTCTAACTTCTCTTCTTAGGGCTTGGGCGGGTCTTGGAGACACTCGGGCGCGATGGGCAAGTGGTTGCAGTCAGGTGAAGGGTCTACTTCTGTTGGGTCGACACGTCTGGGGCGCACCCCAGCTTAGGGCGAGGCTGCCCGGCGCACCGTCATCAGTGATAAATGATGCGGCCACTAGGCAGCTGTACTCGCTTGACAGAACTTCCTTTCTCGGCCTAGACTCTTTCTTTCTCTGTTCGACCTCCGTGATTCTCCTCACCCCACTTTGGTAGCCGGAGGGACCTAGGTGGTGAGATGACCGATTCTTCCTCGGGGGATAATTCATTATATCTTTCCGCATCGGCCAGATACGTTTTTTCAGGTTCGAATGGGGTGGTCGAGGCAGGGACTCTGACGACCCCGCCTTTCCATCGACATTTCACGCACTGGTGAAAGGTGGAAGGCACCACCCTATACTTGTGCAGCCAAGGTCGTCCTAGGAGGATATGATAGTTCGTGTTTACATCAATAACCTGAAAGCGCCAGCTCCCTCTCATTGGCCCGACTTGTAGGTCGAGATCCACATACCCTAGGGTTTTATGATGAGCTGCTGCGAATCCGAGCACATTCATGGGTATCCCTGCTTTCTCCAGCGTACAAATCGACACGATATTTATGGACGACTCTGTGTCGATAAATGCACGCCTTAGTTCGACCCCATTAACAAAGGCCGTCAAGAACAGAGGCCTGTTATAATTGAGGTAAGGCATCTCAATATCCTCATCGGAGAAGGTGATCGAGGTTTCATGGAGCTTAACCTTCCGCCTGATTGATCCTCCTTCAGCAAAAGCTACTTCGTGCTGCTCGTGCGCGACCTTGGCAAGAGCTCTGGAGGCCTCGAATCTAGCGATCTCGCTGAAGCCCAATTGATCATAGAAACGCTTAAACTTAGGGGTCTGTTGCAAAGACGCAGCGATCCCATCATATTCTCCTAGCGGATCGACCCCGTCCTCTTCATGTGCTTCGCCTGTGTGAGAGGCCATATGGGCTTGACCCCCCGCGCTATTATGGGTTGGGAAAGGGACATGGTTCACGTTTATCGCTGGAGCCATTACTTCGAGCTCCCCTGCCTTCATTTTTCTTTCGAAGATCCTCTTCAAGGCCCAACAGTCCATCGTCGGGTGTCGCGTATGCTGGTGAAACGCGCAGAAGTTAGGGTGGGCTCGGTCGTTAGCCGTTGGTTCGATATCGACCGATGGCAATGAGATCGCCCCATCTTTCACCCATTGCTCTAAGAGATGGAGGACTTCCTTAGCTCCGCAAGGAAAGGGAGGGAGGTCAGTGGGCTCCTTCCTCTGTCCTCTTCCTCCTTTAACCCTCTTTTGTGGCTTTGCGGCCGCGACCTCGGCGGTAGCTGGCCTCTTTTATCTCTTCCATTCGAACTTTCGGGCGGGAAGAAGCACGCTCTTGCTGGTTCCTCGCGCTACTTCGTACAACTTAGAGAATGAGGAGAGGGGAAGATTCTCGTGGTACACTCTATAGGCCATATTCATCCCTGCCACACAGAGGCTCACCAATCCTTCTTCCGCGATGGAATCGTAGCATTCCATTTCCCTTTCTCGGAATCTCTTGACATATTTGACCAAGTCTTCGCCCTGGTATTGGCGTTCTTGGCTGAGTGTGATCGCGGTCACGCGCTCGTCGACCCAGAAGAATTTTTTGTAGAAGGTACTGACCATAGTGTCCCAGGTAGGCATCGATTCTGGAGCAAGGTTTGAGTACCAGGTGTAGGTGCCTTCTGTGAGAGATTTTGAAAATTCTCTAAGCCTCAAACCCTCATTCGACCGGTAGGCTCCTAGGGCGTCGAGAAAACGCACCACATGCTCTCTGGCGTTTCCTTTCTTCCCATTAAACATAGGGAATTTTAAAGGCGGTACATACCCTACAGGATAAGGTGCGCTAGCAAGCTCGAGGGGATAGGGAGGGCATAGGTCGCAATAAGTATTGGTGGCAGGGGCCAAGAGAACCTAGCACGCTCTTGTTGCAAGAGTTTTTCGAGATCTTCCCTCGTAATGAATGAGCTTGTTGGCGGTGGGGTCGCTTCTACAGCAGGTGGAAGTGCTGCTGCCTAGCCAGCCCCTTCTCTTGGTCACGAGGCTCCTCCTTCTCCTCTAGTGGCATCCGCGCCCCCGTGAAGCTGAGGAGCGTTAGATTCGGGGGCCGTGGCCTGCGACCGTAGAATTTGCAGCATTTTTTCTTGAGTTTCCTGCATCATGGCGGTGAAAGTGGGGGTGAGCGTTGCCATGATCTCGTTAATGATGGACTGATGGGCGCTAGCATGTGCTGAGTCGGCGATTTCTTTTCCATTAGTGCTGGCACCCCCGCCTGCACCTATTCGATTGCTACTGCGCGTTCGGGCCGCCATCACACGTACAACCTCCCCAGTAGAGTCGCCAAAATGTTTACAAATGAAATTGAGGAGGTTTTTGCAACCGTGAGGACTGTAGTGAAATGACGGTTTCGGACACGTGGAGCTGTATATTGCGGATTGTGGGAATGGATGGAAAGGGGAACAGAGTAGGTCGAAGTGATCAACCTCAAGATACGATCTGGGGGTTATTCCTCGCGATCTTGCCTTCAAGATCGCAGGGAATAACACTTGCAATAAATTTCCTCTCCTCCCTCTTATCCTGGTTGTTGAGATGCTTAAATGAGATTAACACCCTCCCTTTACAGGGGAAGGGTGGCGAGTACAAAAAGGGTCAAATCACTAACAGAAAGGCCGGGGCGCAGCCAAACAGACATTCTGGCTCCCTGCCATTTCCTAATCATGAAAATGGGCATATGATTTGACCGGTTTTGTACAGTTGGTGCCGCCGCCCTAGGTCTTGGCACAACAGTGCCCGACCTAGGCCCTGCAATGTCGGCCATAACCCGCATTACAGGTGCACACACTGCTCGAGGCAAAAGGTCAATAAATGAAGAGAGAGAGAATGCATTGCACTGCCCATGTGCCGTTTCTTAGGTTACCAGGTCAACCTGGCCAAGACAAAGGGGAGACCCTGCTTTCTCGCAAGGGCGTCCCTTCGCATTGACGCCCTTCTGTCCCAACCACCAGTCCTATCCCCCACATTTCGGCCTCGTATTGGCAGTAAGTTGCATGGTCTCTCATAACTTGTACATATAAACGCACAGGAAGGAAGAAAAGGGGGAGAATGCCGACAGCATTTCGTCGCCCTTGCCATAAGCAGAAGAGTCGATGGAGGTTGCCACTTTCGCCCCACCTTGTACAGAGGGTAGGTTCGAGAGAATTCTTCCGTCGTGGTGCCCTACTTGGCGTCCCCTTCGACCCCATCCAGCAAAGAGGGCGACGCAAGTGCAACCATTCTAGGGAGAGTGAGAGTCCTAGGACCGCGACCTTGCGAGATAAGGTCGTGATCGAAGGGACATGCTCCCCTTTTCAAGAGGATGGACGACCGAGGTCGTTTGTCCAACTTCTTTTATAAACAGTGTAGTGAAAACACGAGGAATCGCATTGTTTTTCTCTCCCATATTGCAACAAGATTTTGGTAGTTCTCAGTGTACTTTTTTCTGCTGCAATTTGTCATGTCCTAACACTTAATGGAACAAACTATGTGACCCACTTGAAATTTTCATCAGTGTATCCTAACCCACTTATTATGACATATGTCCAACAGACCATTTGGGTCAAAGATGTGGTAGAGATACTACATTGATGTCATCTCTCACTCTATCAACAAACAATATGTCACTTGGGTCAGAATTTGAAGCGCTGGATATAGATTGAATGGATGCACCAGACCAAGTGGTCAGCTTGTTATGTTTTCTTATAATGCTGATGTCTAGACCCAAATTGGGCAGAATCATCAAACCTTGTAAGCCATGGCTTATATTGAAACATAAAATTTTAATAATCGCAAAGAATGTTGAATGATGAA
The DNA here is from genome assembly GCA_017140935.1 of Hamamelis virginiana. Classification (NCBI taxonomy): domain Eukaryota; kingdom Viridiplantae; phylum Streptophyta; class Magnoliopsida; order Saxifragales; family Hamamelidaceae; genus Hamamelis; species Hamamelis virginiana. Next base: position 146 of record JAESVK010000903.1, on the reverse strand, counting down.
TGATTAAACATATAAAATTCAGAAATTTTTTTTTTCTCCGTTTTCTTTTGTTTCTTCTTTAAAGAACTTGAGAGAAGTTTATCATTTCCTGATTCACCCTAAGTCCTGGAGATGCTGTTGCAGAAAACATCCATGGACAATCATTA
>JAESVK010000902.1:1022899-1048998 GCA_017140935.1 Hamamelis virginiana | reverse complement strand
AAAAAAAAAAAAAAACTATAAATTTATCTTCAACTAGTCAAAATTTCTTATTTGTCTGGTTTTCATATTTGCCTCATTCCATATAAGATTACAAATTTCTAGTTTCATGATTGTTAGTGGGTTAGTAGGATAAAGACAAGTACTCTCAAACCCAAGTGTAAAGTGTGACACCCAATCTTTTTGCTATCCAATATGAATGGCAACTTTATATTCTACTATTGTCTATGCAAATTATGTTCTATGATTGTTTGTAGTGAAACTCTGAGCTCTTTCTTTGGACAACCTAGATTTGCTGTTTTTTGGGCCACTAGAGAAATGCCCTGTTTGCAACAACACTTTGGAGGTCACTCGTAGAAACTATTCCTGCAAAGGAGATTATAGTGAAAGGTCTACTTGCACGTTTAGGACAAGGGATCCACCAAGGAAAAAGGAACCCCTCAAATTACCAGATTCGATTCAAAACTCTGTTGTAATTCTCAATCTTATCTATCCCTTTTTCATCACAGTACTTGAATATATTCATTACCTTTCTCTCACTCTGTGGTATTAGTTCATTAAGAATATATTCATTACCATGTATGTTGCATTGCTATTATAATCTTGCTGTTTATCATGCAGGGATGTCCATATATGTGTGTGTGTGTGTTTAAATGTATATAAATGATTTATGCAGGATTACTGGAGAAGAGAGATTGAAAAACATGGAGGGAAAGTAGCCAATTCGGTCGCTGGTACTTTTATTTATGAACTTTACTCAAATGAAAATTTGAGCTGCCATAGATGTATTGTCCACTGTTTTTACCTGCATTGTTGGACAAAATCTGCAGGTGCAACTTGTCTAATTGTTTCGCCTGCTGAGCGTGAGCGTGGTGGCTCAATCAAAATTGCAGAAGCATTGTTAGGTCAAAGTTTATATATACACACACATATTACATGAGTTCGTATTCTTAATGAAAGTTTGTTCTGTTCTTTTTAATCATTGTTGCCAAGTTCATGTGTGATAGTTTGTTAGAAAATTTTCTCCTAGAATCTGCCGTAGCATTCTGTAAATATCCTTGAATTATTTTTTTACTAAACTAAAAGAATTTCCGTATAAACAAACAAGGCTTTATAGATTTTCACTTATCATGAATGCTTATATGAGACTAATTTATCACTTATAATTGAAATCTCTCTCTCTCTCTCCACAGGGACAGAGGCATACCTGTAGTTAGTGAAGCATGGTTGGTTGACAGCATTGAGAAACAAGAACCACAACCCCTGGATGATTATGATATTGCCACCGACCTTGTCGTGGAGGCCAAAGCAATTCTACCAGATAAAGATCCTACCTATCTAAATATAATAGGCAATGGTTTTTGTTTGGTGAGTATCTTTATAAGCATGGTTGGTTGACAGCATTAAGAAACAAGAACCACAACCCCAGTACTTTACATTACTTATGTTAAACAATGTTCCAGTTGTAGGGCTTAGTTATGTGAAATCAACTTTGCAGGAGGACCACTGGTCCTATTAGGCGTGCGAAGGGGGGTTGGACTCAACAGGAGGTTAGTAATTTTTCCTACCTATCTAAATATATTTGTGTTGCAGGTCAAATAGAAACTTTAAATTTAAATTATATTCATCCCATTTGTTATGGAAAGATTTGATATAGTGTTTGGTTCACCGAAACTTCAGGTGGTACCACTAGTTTTTCCAGTAATGTACAAGTAATGTACATGTGTTGCTTCTGTTTTCATTACTCTTTTGGGGGATTGTTGCCTTGGTCACCAACAACCTCTTTGATTTGCCACAGGATGATACATTAAGAAATGCTGTTGCAGCTTATAAGGGGAAGTGTTGGAAGAAAATAGGTTTCTTTCTTTCCTCAGTAGTGCCTCTGTAATTGATGATAATGCTGTTTATTTTTAATGTTATGCTGCATATACTAGCCCTGACACAGTCATGTGATGCATTTTTTAAAGGAGAGATTCAATTTAGCTAACTTCTTTTTTTAAAAGAAGTTATCCCTTAAATATCTTTAAGGGCCTTCACAACTAATCCATTCCTTTAGATGTCATAACATGTTATTAAGTATACAGCTTTTACTTTTCAGAATTATTCACTAGCTTCTTCTTCTTTTTTTAATGGAAGGTTGTTGGAGCTTGGAACTGTGGCATTTGGCATGGGACTTGATAAGAAGGACATTGGAGCTGTGTGAATGAAAACCAGACTCATGATTTTAGTTTGATTTGTGTCATTTTCACATGAAACGATGCCCAAAATTTAGTGTTTCTGTGGCGAGCCAGTACTCTGTTTTGGATGCTGAAAGGATTGAGAGGATTGATGATAATACTTTCAGGTGTTATGTGTACAGGTTTAAGTTATTTGCTTTTGAGGTCTACCCTGTTTTGTTAGTAAAAGTGGAAGAGCAACCCAATGATTCAATTTTTGATCAATTGTATTGACAAACATATTATGGATTACATTTTGATCTATGATATTCATTACTATATCATGGTTTAAACTTTGAATGGCATGTTTTGGATTCAATTTTGAATGTTATTATGATTGTAGCATGTAGGATATATGATACAGGTTTTCGAAAACAGGAAAATTGTGAAACAATGTGCGCTACTTAGAGTATTAGGGACGGTAATTACCATCGCTAAATGAACTCATGCAACAATTTAATAGTGACGGTAATTACTGTCGCTAAAGGTTTGAACAGCGACTGAATTTTTTTTTTTTTGGATAATTGAACAGCGACTGAATTTACCATCCCTAAAAGTCTAAGTTATAGGGATAGTATATACTGTCCCTAAATGTGTGTAATAGTGACAATCTTTACTGTGCCTAAAAGTCAAGCAAATAGCGACAAAACACCTTTATTGTCGTTAAAGCCTTTAGCGACGGGGGCAGTGGCAACAGAAATTTAGGGACGGAAATTATGTCGCTAAAGGGCTTCAGCGACAGTATTAAGAGTTTTAGCGACAGTATTTTTCCTTCGGCAAAAGTCGTATGTTTTGGCCATTGGATGAACATTGTGCAAACAAAATTATAATGTCATGAGCTTACTACCATAAATAATATATATGAAAATGATTATGTGAGCATATGTTTACTTTAGTTAAAGTAAGCATGAAACTAACAGGTAATTATGAAATACGTATTTTGAACTAGATTAGATACTATATATACTTATACATATCATATATGCATGTCAAAAATCAGAATGATCCAACATGCAGTTGGTGTCTTAAAAATGTCACTAAGAAAAATTGTGATAATTTCAATGGTAACAATTTTTACAATCTATATTTTGAGACGCTGACATTGGATCATGTTGGTTTTTGACATTCATAATATCTATAAGAAGATTATCTAATCCAACGTTCAATTTTTCAAAATATATATCCCACAATTAACTATTAGCTTTGTGCTTTACTTTAGCTAAAAATAATTAATCATATGTTGACAAGATTAGGACTATATATATATATATATACACACATACTCATATTATTATAAGGTCCCATTATATTCCAGAATAAAGTTTGAAAAACCGACTCTTGAATTAAATGAACTGGTTATGAATTTCATGTTCGCCAAAAATCACAGTGATCCAATAGTTAGTTTTTGAAATCAACTTGGGAATACTAGTGACATTTTAAAGAACAAAGAAATCACAATTTTTCACCGCAATATTTTTCAAAAACCGACAGTTGGATCACTATGATTTTTGGCAAACATGAAATTTATAAACAGTTCATCTAATCTAACAGTCGATTTTTCAAATTTTACCATGCAATAGACTCTACATAAACCACCTTAGATAAAATTGCATAAAATGCACCTTATTATAGCATGAATATATATATATATATATATATATGCATGGAGATGCTAGTATAAGATGCACCTGACACAATTGTAAGACTAGTTCATATTTTCAAAGTAAGCATACATATGTTGACAGAATAATTTCCATATATAGAGAGAATGTATATACACAGCATTGCTCTCAAAGTGTCTAATATAATAGCTACCATTCCTTTGTAGTCTGCTAGGAAACCTTTCAAACTATGTCCGAATAATCTTATGTACTGCTAAAAATAATTACTACAAAGAGAAATAAGCATAATTTTAAAAATTCACACCATTTTGTTTTTATAACGATACTTCTTGCAATATTTTATAATGGTATGTAGTTTTAATTATTTTTTTTTTTCTCTTTATTGGAAGCTGACATATATATATATATAGAACTTCTAATATCAGATGCACCTGATGCTTTTTGCATCAGGTGCCCTCTTGTAAAGTTACTTGCAATGAAAATTTTGAAAAACTGACCGTTGGATTAGATACTCCTATCATGTATGTTATGTCTGCCAAAAATCACAGTGATCCAACGGTTGGTTTCGGAAAAATATAACTTTGAAAAATTATGACTTTTTTGTTCTTTAAAATGTTATCATTTTTTAGTAATAAGTTTTCTCAGAAACCAACCATTGGATCACTGTGATTTTTGGTATATGTGTCAAAATTGGCAACGTCACTCATTGATCATGGGCCATGTGCATAACTACGTCATCAAAATTAATAAATGATGAGGTGCTTAGTATGGGCCTTTTTTCTAAACGGAAAAAATCACTGCATGTTGGTTCTTTCAGCCAGAATCATAGCTATAAACAGTTGGCACACCCTACTAACAGCCATAGGATAGATATTTTGAAAAACCAACGGTTGGATTAAACAATATCTTTTTATGTATGTCGTTTGCAAAAAATCAGAGTACTCCAATAATAGGTTTTCAATAGACATTCTGCGAAATACTTATTTCTGATCTGATAGTGTTTCTCTCTCTCACTCCAATTTTGCTGGATGCATGTCTCCGAAAACAGCTCTTAGATATATATGCGTAGAGTTAAGGTGGTTGGCATTGCCTTTTTTTTTTCTATTAAAAAAAAAAATACTATATCTTTGAAAAATTATTCCAAAAATGTATTCTAAAGGTGTATTCGATTGATGTTCCGATGATCCAATTCTTCTATTTTTTAGCAATTTTTTCTTAACTAGTGATAAATAAAGAAATAAATAAAGTTATTTCAAATGATCCAATTCATTTGAAATACTTTTTTGGAACAATTTTTTAGAATATATAGCATTTCTGCCTACCCAAAAAATCACTGCAAGTAGTTTCTTTCAGCCAGAATCACAACTATAATTAAACAGTTGGTCTAGCTTTAAAACTTCTTTTTATTGGGGTGGGTCGGTTTGTATCAGATTGGACCCAGGTTAACCTCAGGCTATTCTTTTAACTTAAATAGATTGAGCTAATCTTGTCCTAGCTAAGCCCATCCCAACCATCCAGCTAATATGGTACGATGCGATAACATCAGAGCATTTTCAATTATAATATAAATGTAAAAAGGGCTGCAATTTATTTTTTTTTCATCCAGATTTAGATGCAAAAATGGTCCTCTAATAATGAATGTAAAATGCATAGAATGCAAAATTTGATTCCAAATTGAATTCAATTTTACATCAATGCAAATCTTGCCATGTCACGAATTTATGATCCATGTGTAAATTTGAAGTCACAATCTTTTTAAAAATTCCATCTTTATCCTTCTTTTTTCCTACTTAAAATTCTAACTTTGTTCCCATTTTTCATTTCAATACCCATTTTGTCCTTAAAAATGTGGTGAGCCAAAAAATGGATATATATTGCACCTTGGAGGACCTAGATCCAAATAATTATCCATTCACTATAGTCAAAAAATGGATTTGACTATCCATATTTGCATTTTGTCATTGAATTGAACCAATTCAACCTCAATTCGGTTCGGATCGATTTCATGTATGATTTCAGTCCTAATTTAGCACTAGCAAAACCAACTTAAATTAATCACACAGAAAGTATGTGTTGTCTTATAATATATATATATATATACTGAAATGATCAAGTAGGCACCTTTTGGATTTGTTTTTTATAAGTACTTATTTGCTTTTTTAAAAATTTGTAATATGTAATTTCTTAGAAAAATTTTAAAAATGCAAATAAGTACTTATAAAAAATAAATCCAAACGATACCTAAGGTAATGATCAAGTAAGGTATTCCTTACTTGATCATTTCACTATATATGTATATAGTCTCATTTTATTTTTATAAAGATGTCCTAATATAAGCTTATGTGAGGAGGTGACTTTTTGGCCAATGTAGGATGATTATTTTGAAAAACCAACGTTGGATTGAATATTCTTCTTGTATATGTCACATATGCCAAAAATCACAGTGATCCGACAGTCAATTTTTAAAATTTGAACTGTGAAAAATTGTGATATTATCTAATGGTGAAAACTATCACAGTTTTTAACAGTCTGTGTTTTAGAAACTAGTCGTCAAATAACTGTGATTTTTGGCATGCATGACCTACATAATAAGAATATCTATTCCAACATATTGTTTTTCAAAAAACTAATTTTACAATGGCCAAAAGGCCTGACATAAACTTATATGAGCACGTCCTCATAAGAAAATTATTGTATATGTATATATACATAAATGATCATGTCAGCATATGCTTATTTAAGCTTATGTAAGTATAAAGTCCATAAATAATTATGGAATGCATATTTTGAAAATTTGACAGTTGGATTAGATACTACTTATGCATGTCATGTCTATTAAAAATTACAGCCAACTAACGATCGGTTTTTCGGAAATGTCATTGGGAAAAACTGTGACAATTTTAAGCGGTTACAGTTTTTCATAACTATATTTTAAAATTCTGACATTCTATCACTATAATTTTTATTATGCGAGGCATCCATAAGTACAATATCTAATCCAACTGTCAGTTTTTCAAAATATGTTAATCTCACAATTATTAATTTATGGGCTTTATATTCATACTTACATAACTATGTAAACATATACCGACTAGATTGGGACAGTGTATATGTAAACTTAAAATACAAATAAACGAATCAAAGTCAATGGTGTTTGTTGTTCGTGGGCTGTCCATCTTAGGAATTTTAATATGGACAGTTGAGTACGTCGACCTCAATTAAAATCCATCAAATTAGTCCTTTATTTCTTTACGGGCAGTGGAAAGTCATTAATGTGTTCACCTGAAAAATGCGCACCTTATATTAGTATCTTGCACGCACATCAGGGTTTTATATTATACACAAATCAACGATCCTATCTGCATAGGCTGAGTTTAACTAAAGTTTACACAGTGCCTTTAACTAATTGTAAAATATGTATTTTGAAAAATTGACCGGTAGATTAGATACTGTTTTTAGTTGTAAATGCCAAAAATTATAGTGATTTAATGTTCAGTTTCTTAGGTCACTCTATATTTTTCACGTGCAAAAAATAAGGGCACCGCTTGATTTAACTTTTTTAAAGTACTTGTTTGCTTTATTACTTTTCTACCATTAGCAATATTTGATTTTTTGTTAAAAAATCAAACATTATCTTTTAATTTTTTTGCATTTTTGTTAAGAAAATATACCTTACTAATTTGAAAAAATCAAAAAACATTTCTAATTTCTTATTAAAAATATTAAATATTGCAAAATTTTAAAAAAGTAAATAAATACTTATAAAAAGCCAATCCGGAGCCTAAGGAAAAAAAAAATTGTTAATCTCTACCTTTCACAAAATTGATTAAGGTTCCGTTAAGTCCCTGATAACTTAATTAGTTTGTTCCGATCCCCTACTTACATGACTAATTTCTAATGATTGATGTTGCTTCAAAATCGTTTTAAACACGTTGGCCCAAAAGCGGATGCAAATCTCCTTCATCCCAATTACCAAAAGAAAAAACTCTTTCATCCCAACAAGCTGGAACATGGCAGTAAAGTAAAGGCAAGTTTTTTTTTTTTTTTTAAAAAAAAGAACAGTCCTCATTCGATGATTACCTTCAGTAGCTCAAAAACGAAATTAACATTAAATAAAGTATCTGCCTACATACATAGATACATACATACATTCATTCAGAGAGAGAGAGAGAGAGAGAGAGAGAGAGAGTGAATATGACTATTCATCATCCCTCCATACCTCCCGGAGGAGTTTATATCTGACAACATTTCTTCCACCTCTGGCATTTGGCATCCAGTTGGGTCTTGTTGAGGAGACAGAAATACGTGAATTATCAGTAATAATTGAAGTTATGGGTGAATCCAATTCATCAAGCTCATCATCACTGGTGTATGATTTTCTAAGTAGCGATGACCCACTCCTCGACAGAGTTTGGGTTCCAACTTCTCCTATAACTCCTACGAGTGAAGCTGTTGAAGGAGGTGAATAGACTGTTGGTGTTGCATCAAGTGGGAAGCCTGTGATAGACTCTTCAGCAGCGTCAGGAGAATCCTGTATCAAAATAAAACCAAACAAATTGGCATCAAATGATCTTTCAGATAAATTAAAGGCTGCTTCTGATAGTTTCATGCATATTGTATTTGTTAGCCAGATAGTTAATAGTCATGGGGATGATCAAGGGCATGTTTGGTTGTTTCATGTGAATTGAATTGTTTCATTTTGTTTTATATATAATTTTGTGAATGAATTCATCTTCGTGAATGGAGAAACTGAAGAGGATGGCAATCATTATCATAAATGAAACTAAGAAATAAAATAAAGGCATTTCATGGATGTCTAAAATTTGGTCGGTATAACACCAATCATGATGATGATTCTAACTTTTTAAAATGGTCCCATTCAACAAACTGGAGGTCCAAAGCTCGAGTCTCTACTCTCACTTATTGGATGCATGGGCTTATGGGTGGATTGTGCATCGCATGGGGATTAGTCAAGGCTCAAACCTCAGCGGAAGTAGGCATAAAATCCCCACATTTGGAGGGGAAAAAAAAAGCCTAAGCATTCTCAATGAGATGACATATTGGTGGGCAAGCAAATATTTGCTCAGAAATCATTAACTTCTTGGTGGACTAACCTCAGAATCCAGGGCCTCAAGAATGGACACTGGAATTAGGTCTGGACAAAACTCATCTGGGACAAAATTGCTGAGAACTCTCTTTATCAACGGCGCACCAAATGTAGGGCATACCTTCAAACATAAAAATAAAACAGTAAACAGTGAAAATGAATATATGAACCAGCCGACCAGGCAAGCTTTAATGAAAGGATAGGAGTTACATGATTTCACCTCTTTTCTTGTGGACCTATCTGCAAGCATTTCCAATGGAAGCATCATGAGATCGCTCAATGCATTAAGGAGTTCGAAAGCCTTGAAGGATGTCTCACTTTCCAGCATCGTGTCAACATCAGGCTTATCTTCATCGGCAGGTGAGTCACTATCATCAATACCAAATAGATCTGTCAGCCATCTGGACCAGTTCCCCACCTGGAAAGACAAAGAAACGAGAGCAAGATCCTTCAATCTAGAGCCACCAAAACTGTTAACTACGTAGTTGATAAATGTTTAACACTATTTCTTGTATGTAGGAGTGATTTGATCCAAAGGGGAATGAGGCCAAAATATATATATATATATATATATATAGATAGATATATATATGTTATTTCCAAGTGTTTTAACAGAAGATATGGCTCTAGACAGTGCTACAATGGTACTGCTAAATGAAAACAAGGATTTATGTAGGATGTAGCCAAGCCCAAGTAGTTGGGATCTACACTTTGTTGACTTGAGTTGAGTTGATTTACAGCTATCCTTTGTTGTCACCAATTATTGAGAATTTAGCAAGGCCACTTTATGGAAAAGTGAATTCTAACCTTTTACAAAAATTTATACAAGTTCATAGCCATACTTGTTTTGATATACTAATAAGTATATAGTGTTGAAGTGGACTCCTAATAGAAGCTAAAAGTGATTTAAAAAGAGAAACTATCCAGTAGGGGCTCCCGTCTATTTTCAACTTCACTATTTCCTTATATAACCACCTGAAATTGGCCACACAAATCATTATAGTGACCATCAAAGTCATTCTTCTTTGAAGTTTCTTCCAAGCATGCTCTTTACGATGGGGCAACAAAGGAGTTACTAAATGAAACCCATGTTTTGTACACTCTTAAGCGGCAAGGGATCAATGAAATCAGTAATCCACAACTGAGAGATTTTTCTATGGAAATGTCCAACATAATAATCTTCCCATTCTAGTAATCAAAATCATTTGGTTTGTAAAATTCAATTTTCCATCCAAGTAGTATGGTCAAAAGTCCAGCAAGAGGGTATTTGACATTGTTTTTGGCAACAATGGTATTTGATATTCAAAGCTTGAAATAATAAAGTTCTATCACTTGTTAATACAATAATTCAAGTTTTAACCAAGAAGATTCAAGTTCAAATGCCCAACACTAGATTTTTGGTTCTTAGTGCCCATATGGAAGTAAGCTTGCGCTCGTGATTTGTCACCATGTGTCTCCAAGGTCATTGATTTCAAAGAAAATCTCGCATAAACATTAAACTAATGGAAATTTATGAAATATAACCAACAAATATCTGTTTCATACAAAAATAAAATTAAAATTAAAATTAAAAAAGAAAAAGCATGTTAATGAAGAGAATAAAAGTAAAGACATGCCCTGCAACTGGAAATAAAAGAACAGGTATTGACCATAAAAGCGGACTTAAAAAATAGCCCCCACATAATAAGGAATTTATTACTCACAGCATTTTTCAGTTGTGCACCAGCCCCAAAGCTTGACTTTCCTGCTGGAATAGGAAGGACTTTAGAATCACTAATGGGGTCAGAAACAGGATCTGTAGGTATCTCATCAGCGGATTCACGAAGAATAGCATTGAACATCGCCACATCTAATCTGCTCACCAACTGCTCCATTACCTAGAAACAAAACAGAAAAGCACCATAGATCTTTCTGACTGCATTTTGACAGCATTATAAATTAACCAAAAAATCACAGAAATGCCTAATGAAAAGAAGTGCAATAGAATTTCATTATAACATATTTCGGGAACAAACTGCTCAAGATCCAGCCATGCTTAAAGTGTAAAACCCTAAATACACCATAAAGAGTATATTTTCATTGGAAAGGAGGGAAATTTTAGGATACCAGCATGGCTGAGTAGCTGACAGCAGGCACCTATGCATAAACATCCTACACAAAGCAGTTAATCCAGATCCTATTATCAATTAACTTCACTAAGGCGGTATCCCTGACTAAATCCCACCCTGGCCAGATAACAGAAAACATTTAACCAACTCTTTTGTTTGGATGGTCAAAAAAGAAAAATGAAACAAGAATTTCATTGATGAGAAGGTTCAGATCATTCTCAGGCAATGAAGTGAAGTTGGAATTAGTGCTGTTGGTGTAGGTCTGAACGCAGATTGCACTAGACCACATAAATGCAGCACACCATCACTGAGATGATTTTTTTTTTTTTTTTTTTTTTTTTTATTTCAGTGCTTAATTAGGGGAGCGGGACAGAAGCTGAAGACTGTGTTCAAGGCCACAAGGAGATTTGAACGCCAAATCTGCGCTATTACCACCAGGTACCAACAAACCATACCGGTGGGCTAGATGACATCACCAAATAGAGATGCACATAATAATAATATGCATATTGTGCCATAGTACTGACACACAATTATAAGTCTAGCTGCAAGATTACTTCGAAGTTTGAAGGTACTCACCACTTGACTAACTTTTATTGTTTACATACAAATAAATGGTTGAATGTATTCAATCAGGAATAAAGAATCTGTCCTAGGATAAGCATATTGCCTGCCTGTTTTAAGGAAAATGTGTTCACGTGTAGATGTTTAATTATGATACCAATATACCATACATATTCACAATGCTAGAGATTTGCATGTCCATCGACAAAGTAAGAATGTATAATGTGAGATTGTCAACCCTGTACTGCACACCGAGAAATGAAACTGTGATGAATAAACATACCAATCTAGCCAGCACAGGCAAGCAGCCACACTCATGCCCTCCAGCTCGAATAGGACAAAGCCTTTCACAGGCATCCTTGAAAGCCTTCTTCCAAAGATCAATGGAAAAATTACCCTGGTTTTGATCACCCAAGCCATTTCTCCTTCCATTGGTTTTCCTTGAGTTTGAGCCCTTCGCAGCTGCAGACTGCATATGTGGAGTCAGGGTCTGGAGAGCACAAAATAGGAAACCAAATTAGCCACAAAAATTGAGGACATTCAGATTGAAGCTACAACTTGCTATCAGGGAGAATCAACAGCAGCACCAGCAGAAGAAGAAGAAGAATTAATATTTGACCTGCCACCACACAGACTCAACAATGCGGGAGAAGATCCAAGCTTCAATCTTTTCCAATGCAACAGTAAATGTTTGTGGGTCCTCCCAGTCATCGGAACTCCCTATCAAATTATTCTTCTCTTCCTCGTTGGGAGAGGACTCATTACATCGCAATGGAAATTTCTCATCCAATTCCTTTCCTCCACCATTAAAATTGATGCATGGTGCAGCAGCAAGTGACATTTCCCCAACAGCCTGACTGACAATTGCTCGCAACACGATTGAATTTGACAACCAGAAAGTTAACCTGTTTATAGAAGAGAGCCAATTCAACATAAAGTCCAAATAAACAGAGGACCATTTCAATAGCACCTGGGAAAGCTTCAAAAAGTGATGAGTTGGTCGAATCAGATCATCCAAAAAAAAATTATTTCTGCAGAAGATTTCCCAGGTGGTACCCATTGAAAGGTGATTCCCAATCCCTTGCATGAGTAACTTGTATTGCCAAACTGACGGTTAATAGTCCTCACAGTCATTTATCACTGGGGCCTTCAGTTTGTACAATGTGCATACAAGATTAATATTTCATCTATCATGGGATAATGTCAATTAAAATATTTCTCAAGTTCAGCTAGCTTCAGATTGAAAAATGGATGAGTTTCTAGTTATTACATACCTCGGAACATCATTTCCACAAGCCTTAGAAACCAAAACTAATCCTGAAACAGCAGCTCTAGCTGCACTTGCCCTCTTAGCTTGGGACCTTGCTTTGCAAGCATGAAGATAAAATCTAGAAAGGCGTCGAGCTGGAGCATGGACCTTATTCATAGAACTTCCATGCTCAGCAACAACTGAATAAAGGCCAACCTCAACAGCAGCAGTTTCCCTCAACTCTTCCTCAAGCATCTTGATTCTAGACTCCAAATCAACTTTGCTCTCAGAGAAGCCATCTGTTGTTTTTTTTCTTTCATTCGTTGCACTTGTAGCATTGTTATGAGCATCTTCCAGAATATCAATCACCTTAGCTTTTTCCATAACCTGATTATTGTCAGACAACCCATTGCTCTTAGCTGAGTCAAAAGGTAACTGAACAGACTTCACACGCCTTAGTTTATCAATGGTTATATTATTGCCCTGCACTCCAAGCGCTCTCCTACTGAATGTAAAAGTACCACTCCTTAATGTGACTTGCTTTTCGGCAGCATCTTCCGGAATTTCACCAAATAATTTGTTTTCTGAAGAATGTTTCTTCTCCTCCAAGATCTGATCTTCATGTCCATTTTCTTGGTGCTCCTTTTTCTCTTTGTACTCCGGAAGACTAACATTTAAATCAGTAATTATTTTAGCCTCCTCTTGGCCAATATTATTCTGCCTCCAAGTTTTTTTATCATCCTCTCCATTGTCTTGACCGACCATGAAGCTTGAATTGTCTGAGTTCATACCCACCCGAAAATATGAATCTGAGGATGTAACTTTGGCAGCAATGCTGTCGATGATATTATCTCTAAGGGATTGTTGGGCACTTTCTTGAGTTTCAGCACTTCTATCAGCAGCCTTTCCATAATACTCGTGTACCATGCTTTCCTGTTCAAAGCTTCTTGTGCTGTTACCAGAACGTAGAGCAGGCTCTCCATTACCCTTTCCTATGCTATCCTTTGATGATTCTGATACATTCTGCAACTTAAAGGCAATGGGGTATTAATTAGCTATACAAAACTTTAAAACTGTATCTGCTAGGAGAAAATGAAGGCATCTCATCAGGTTCACCATAATGAGGTGGCATAGCAGTATACAGAAAGACATGCAAGTGCCGTCCACCATATTTGATTGGCCGTAAAATATGAATGATTGCAACCATATCATCTATAAACTCCTGTCTGGACCTTTTGAAATTTAGCCTTGAAACGTCTAGAACAATGTAAATGATACATTTTGGTTTGACTCGTAAAAAAGAGGGATCAAACCCAAAAATTTGCTTCAATCATATGGCAAAGTGGAAGTCGACCATTCTACAATCTAACAGATAGATACATTATGTTTTCTCATCTGATTAAAACCTAACAAAAAGCCTATCTTGAAAAAACTCCAGAACAAAAGAAAGAATCACATTTGTATAGAGAGATATAAACCTAGAATCAAATATAGGACCCAAAATTACATAGAGGAATATAAAAACATTGATAATTTTTCACATACCACCGCCAGAATGCTCAATTCAAGCAGAGCAATTCAATTAAAATAGGATTGAAACTTAAAAATACAAATGTGAGAGTGATTAGAAAGTAATGACCTTGATTACCTCTTCATTATGAAGTGGTGAAGCCCCAGTAGCCTCAAATGCAGAAGAAATGGTCCGTGATGAACGTGAGGAAACATCATCATCATCATCACTGAAAGAGGCAATCTCAGTTTCCTCATCATTCTCTTCATTAACAGATTCTGAAACAGATTGACTTCCATCCTTGTCCAGAGATACAACTTTTGATAAACTGCCCTTTGGTGATGAGCCAGAGCCATCCTTATAGAATGGATGAATTTTAACAAACAGAACTGGTTGCGCCGTGTTTCTAAAACTTCTCTTGCAGTTCACTGGAGCATTTATGCTTGTGGTTTCCTGGATAATTCCATAGTCTGCGAGGTTTATTATGGCTGATCCCAAGAGTTGACCTTTCACTGCCTTGTCCTTTCGAGGTTCATACAAATAGAACTCTAAGCAATTCTTCTGAAAACCATCACGGGCCCGACTTTTTCCAGACGCTTCCTTACATAAAATCGCAGGAAGCCTAAATGACTCATTGACCTCAATTTTCCCATCCCTAACATCAGAAGTAAGAGACCCAGAAATCTGATCACCATTTTCCCATTGAAGTAATACAGATTGAAGGGATTTCAGAGACTGTGATGGGGGCCAAGGTTTAATCTCTTGTACATGGACAAGATAATCTACCTGAATCGAAATGCCTTTTCGATTCTTTGTCCTGAGCCCAAGAACCATGGTTCAAGATATACTTGTAGTTGCTCTGAACCTCAGTGCGTATATGCAGTATGCAGCACCAATGTGCCTTAACAGTGATCAATTCCAATGCCTCTAAATCCAAGAACCAAAAATCCAATTATAACATAATCAAATAGATATACAAGAATATAAGGATGTTAATTAGTAATGTGCTGCGAATCAGTAAATTAAGGAGAGAGAATATAAATCTCGATGCAAAAGCAAGAAAGAAAAAGAGCAGATAACGTGAGAAGGTCACTCATGCATTGTTCGAATCAAAAACACTTTTGGGTATGTCCCACCCCACTCATTCAGCTTGTATTCTAAATAAACAACATGAAGTAAACCCCAGATGGCCATTATTATTTTATATATATATATATATAGCCTGAAGAGGACTTCCACAAATAAAGAGCCAAGGAATAAAAGGAAGTTGTTCGGATTAAGTTGAAATCAGTAAAAAAAATTAAACAAATAAAGGGTAATTGAGCTCATAAGTTAAGCCTTACGATCAAACAACTTCAAAAGAAACACTCAATCATCACCATAAAGAGTGTTTGTGTGTGTGTGTGTGTGTGTGTGTGTATATATGTAGATAGCATCAGATCCAGAGAGAAGCAACAGAATAGAAGCTAAAACAACCAATAGTAAGCTCAATTCAACACAACGCAACTACTTTATGAAAAGATAAAGAAGACCAAACTGAATAAATCTTAGCAAATCAAACGGTCAGCGAAAAAACCGTCAATCAAATCTCAGCTTCAAAAACTCCGGTAAATACAGAGGAAAATTTACAGGTTCAGTAATGAATGTGTGTTTGTGTGTGTGTGTGTGTGTGTATATATATATATATCACTTACCGAGGAAGAAGAGAGCGTTGGCTAAGAAATCTAAGGAGGAATGCAGTAGAGAAGAAGGGGCGAATCTCTTCTTGAACAATGCTGACCGATTTTTATTATTTTTTTCACTTTTTTCTCCTTTTTAAGAGTTTGTTTTTGTTTTGGTGTCATATGTGAATACGTAATGAAAAGTCGGATCAGCGCGAAAGGTGGAAAAAAGGGTGGAAAGACGTATTGTGTACTGTACGCTGTATAGCTCAACAAATAAAACTTCCCTTCCCTCGCCCCGCCCCGCCCCTGCTCCCTGAGGGTAGTTTAGTAATTTCAATTTTATATTTACATTTATTATCTCCATGTATTTAAGAATTTTCTAAGAGCCACACAAATACACAATGGGATGTTATTTGACAATCTATACCAACCGGTGTTAGTTGAAATGCTGAATTTTGACAATAACAGTAAAAATTATCAAATTTGACACTTCATATGGCAATTATTGTTTTATGTCATATTTTACTTTCTCTTCAAAAATGTGAAAAATAGTCCAATATAATATTAATGCATTTGAGTATGTAGGTGTCAAATTGGCATTAATGTCATTTGATGCTAATTGAGATGGCAAATTTTAGCATTAGCACGTCAAATAGCATGAATGCATTGGGAGATGTTCTCATGCTATCAATCTTATTCCTTACTTTTGTATACCCCTATTTGTAGGGATCAAACGGTAAAATCAACAACTTAAAGAGACGTCCGCACTACATAAGAAAGTAACTATTCATGTATATTCAAAAATGGTACTTCGTCGTATAAAGTTCATCTAAAGTTGTGTCAAGTGATCTAAATACAACTTATTTATCAAACATATTTTTAAAAATCGACCCCATTTATGTATGTCATGTTGCCAAAAATCACAGTAATCCAACAGTCGGTATTTGAAAAACCCGACTATGAAAAAATGATGTAATTTTGAAGAACGAATAAGTTATAATTTTTTACATTAATATTTTTCAAAAATCGAATGTTGAATTACTGTAATTTTTAACAGGCATAACATACATAAAAGGAATATCTAATCCAACTATTGCTTTTTCAAATTTATTTTGCAATTGGTGCTACAAAGGTCACCTAATCCAACTTTGCGTGAGGTGCACCTTATACTCATATCTCCGAATGCATGTTTCTATACTATATATTTGTTTATTTATTTTTGTATTTATCTCATATGTAAAGTGTGAATCTTTTTTAAAAAAATATTTAACTAGTCGAAATATATTTATATAATTGTAAAAGTATAGAAATAAATATATTCCTATAAAATTATACTAATTAAAATAGTAATTGAATTAGAATTATTTATGAATACCAACTTGTGTCTAAGTTGATTTTGATTTCTGAAATATAGATTCTATCAAAATATTTCTTCTTAAAAAAAAAGAGACGGTTTATTTTTATAAGTTTTGTTTACCGAAAAGTTCTCTCATCTTTTTGCTTTATCAAAAAATTCTTTTTATAAGTTTTGTTTACCCAAAAGTCCCTTCCACAATATCTACCAAATTGAGACATTCCGACTGTCTTCTTCTCTTAGACAAGTTCAATCGCAGAATTAACAACCAGAAAGATTGTGAGACTTTTGGGTAAAAAAGAACTCAAATTGAGACTTTTGAATAATTTTCTCTAAAAAAATTACATGAACAACGCATATGATGCACTTCTAATTAGCATGAAGTATCTTTAAAACCTAAAATACATTTAAACAGTTAATCATAATTTGAAATGTAAGTGTTAGTATTATTGTCAAAATTGAAATGGTTTTATTAGGTGATATTATTAGGTCAGAAGATGCACCCTTGATCTTGTTTCTCCAACCAATCCCTACCCTAAATGCTAATGTTTCAAACTAAAGATAAAGAGAATTCTTCAATTACTAGAGAGGGCAAATCAGTCTACCAATTACCAGTTGCTATGTTTTTACTTCAAATAACATGCATTTGAAAATTCCAGTTTGAATTTAAGTTTTGAGCCTATATTTTAGTAAATAAGCAACAACTTACCCTTTTTTTTTTCACCTCATTCCAAGATTAGGTTGAAATGGTGACCTTTTTTTTTTTTTTTTTTTTTTAATCACCAAGAGGGATACCTATCATAATTCAATGATAATTTAGGTGATGATGGGGCCTAGTTCACCTTATCATAAATCAATGTGATTTAATTCTTACTATTATTACTCTTCCATTTTAAAGGTATAGTACAGGTGTCAAATCAGGTGGAGAGGTATTGAGATAAACTCATTGGTCCATATTTGTCTGTGTGTTGTGCACATGTAATTTGTCACTTTCCCTTTGTTATTATTGATGATTATTGTCATTTAGTACTAGGAAAAAAAAAATGGCAGTTGGAAACCATTTTGAATGCCCAATTACACTATTGTGCATGCACCTCCCTACCTTATTCATGATTACCATTTTCCTTTTTCTTTTTCTTTGGGTAGAAATTAACATAATCCTTTGATAATTGTAATGCTTGGCCACATATATATATATATATATATATATATATATATATATATATATAAAGCAATATTTGTCATGAAAGGAAAAATCATATTAGAAAAAAAATGTTAAATGAATCATCATTTGTATTTTTTTTATTTTTTTTTAATCTATCTTATATGACAGTATATAGAATTTTTGTATTCGTACATTTTTAAAATATTATATAAAGTGGTGGTTCATTTAGCACTACTAAAAGAATAATTATCCAAATTATCGTATCGATTAGTGCAGTCAAAAAATAAAATATACGTGATAGAACCTTTGTAGAAATGCAGTGTTTCTATTATACTACCACACCAAATGATATAAATATATATATATATCCAAATTATCATGAGTGCACTCATAAATGCATGTTTGAGGGTAGGATTCAATTATAATTATACCCTTAAGAAGGAGTGAAAAATAAATAAATTGAAATATTTTCATTTTCTTAGATTACGGTTTTCACATCTAACTTCGATCAAACATTTTTTTTTTTTTTGCTTTGTGTGGAAACTTCTATCAAACTTTGAGTTTGGGACTTTTGACTGTTTCGTGGTCGTGGGATAAAATTAATAATTGAATTATAACTAATCCATTTGAAAAAACAGAAGAAGAAATTCGACCAAAGGCCAAAGGGGTAGGTTGAAGTGTCAGCGTTGAGTTTGAATGAAGGGAAAAGTTATTGGTGGAGATAAGATGAGGTGAGATGAGATGAGATGCGCGTTGATGGTGGGCGTTTTGAATTTTTAAAATATGAGAATTGAACTGTATCTACTGTGCATTAAATTAATAAATTATTACTTCCCAGAATATAAATTAACAATTAATTATCATTTAATATATATATATTTAAAAGTCCTCTGTACCCCTCTCCATATTTTTCCTTTTTTAATTTTTAGAGCCTTCTACTTTCGTAACATAAAGAATAAAGGGCACACAGGTAGACTAGTAGGGATGTTAAATGAATCGTTCTGCTCCGAATTCATTCACCATTCAGACAGACCTTCTAGAGTACAGGTTTAGTAAAAATGTTATTCAATTATTTATTTTAAAAAAATTCTAAGGGCCTGTTTACTTTGTGAACATTTTTGCAATTTTTATTTTCATTTTCAATAAAAACATAAAACGGTCTAAAAAATGCGTTTACTTGTAAAAAATAAAAACTATTTTCAAGAAAATGAATTCAGTTTTTAAGAAATGTGAAAACATCAAATAGAGGTTTTTATATTTTCACGAAAACTGAAAACAATGATTATATCTTGGCAATGCTTATAAACATAGAAAAAAATATATGTAGACCAACTGTAAAACCAAAAAATAAAAATAATAAAACATATAGAGATAATATATAATTTTAGTAAATACATTTACACTATTTTTAGATTTTGAAAATAGTTTTAATTTTTGCAAAGTAAACACATTTTCTAAATTTTGAAAACTGAAAATGAAAACTGTTTTTAAAAAATTTTAACAGAAAATAAAAATTGTAAAAATTTTCACAGTGTAAACAGGCCCTAATTGTCCCGTATTCTCATCCCGTTTTTACTTTCGTAGTGTGCCACATCATAAAACTATTCGTTTTTATCTCATATTTATTATTGATAAAGATGAGATAATTTAGATGAGAATCCCGTCTTTTCTTCTTCTTCTTCTTCTTATTACCGGCTTCTTCTTCTTCTTCTTTTTTCGCTTCTATTTTCATTGTTCTTATATTTTTACTATCCTTTAGAAGACAGTGAAAATATACCACACAGTAAAAACATAGTGAAAAAAAAAAAAAAAAAAAACAAGGGGAAAAAAAAAAAAAAAAAAAAAAAACACGGTGAAAATGATAAAACCATAGTGAAAAAAAAAACTGTGAAAATGATAAAAACACAGTGACGTTTTCAATGTGTCCAACATTTTCACTGTCTCCAACATTTCATTGTTAGACGGGAAATGGAAACTAGAATGCATGCGAGACGCCTAGCACAGCTCTTTATTTTAACCCGTCGTCATTTTGCATCATGGTCCTTCTATATTTAAAAGCAGACTAACCTCTTACACATGATTGATGTGGGATCCATGCTAAGGAGCCAATCATGAAAAGACATACCAGGGCAAAAATTAAAGAATGGTTAAAATGGGTGGTTGAATAACACTATTTTTCTTAAAAATAAGTTTAACCAAATTTACTTTCATCTTATTTGGTAAATCTGTATTTTTTTTATATATATGTTTAATCTTGTATAAAAAAATAAGCTAAAATACTTTTTTTCAACCTAATTGTGACTTTGTTTACTTAAAATCAAATAGCATTTAAAAAAAAAGGGTGAGAGGGGAATGGGTTGGCTAGTAGGTTCAAAACCTTCTTCTTGTTGTAGTTTGCACTGAAATTTAGAACTAAATTTATCCAACCAGATTCAAAACCTTCTTCTTCTTGTTGTTGTTGTAGTAGTTTGCAGTGAAATTTAGGACTAAATTTACCCAACTAAATCAAGTTGACCTAGATGGTAGTGAATTCGGTTGTTTAACCATGAAGCTTGAAGATGGTAAGAAACTAGATCCAAGTGAGCAAGTTTTAGCCAAGAAGGTGAGAAAGGCCTCTTGCGATTCAGATTTGGAAGGTAGTGTTATTGAACACCCAATAAGATATTGGCAGGCATGCAGAACTTGACCCAGTGGATGACAGGAACGTAAGGCTTCAGCCTTCAGCTACGACAGTTGCAGGAATCACAAAAGAATTAGTAAAAGAGGAGGAAATCACCATTTTGGAAGCAAAGTTTTCTGAAGCTCTCAATGCTCGAGGTTCAAAGGAAATGGGTTTTGAAAAGAAAAAGGTGGAGGAGCTGGAGAGAGATTGCAATGAGCTTACAGATGAAAGCCTAGAACTTTATTTAAGCTCAAAGAATCAGGGAAGGAAAGATCTTCAAGCCCATGTGGTGCCTCTTCTAATTCTTTATTCATTTGAGTGTCCCCATGATGCTTCTCCTAGTACCTCTGAAACTGACGTGACCAAACTAAACTCCAAATATGCGAGGTCCAACAGGAGACTGAGGCTTTGTTGAACAATTTGGTCCAGCTGAACAAATTATTTGAAGCAAAAATTACTGTTTGTGAAGATGAGTTTCAATGTAGCGAAGATGAGATCAGAGAGAGAGAGAGTCACAAATATTAATTTAGTCCGAAAGAAAATGGTGGATAATTATTTGACGGACAATACTCTTTGTTTTCCTAGTCAAGGAATCGAGAGTTCTAATATGGAATTGGAGAGTAAAGTCACAGATCTGAGAGTGGAATTGTTGGCAAAAAAATTCTGAGATAGGAGAGCTTAAGGCTAATCATTTGATGAAGGAAGAAGAGATCAAGGCTCTAAGGCATTGCCAGAGGGAGTTGGAAATTCAAATTTTGAATCTTCAGAAGGAAAGAAGTCAGTTGGAGGAAAATATGGAAACTTTGCTAAGAGAAAGTACTATCACCTCAAAATGCTTGGAGAATTTACAGAATGATGTAGTGGTTATTCATAGCAGTATGGATTCCCAGGTTTCAGGCAACAAGATTCTTGAAAGGAAATCATCAGAGCTAGAAACTGGAAAACAAACCATCAAGACTATCAATCTATCTACATATTCTATAAGCTCGTATCTGCCAAGCAGTGGGGGCAAAAGTTGTCTGGGCTGACCATGGTCATGGTCCAATCTGAATTCAAGCTCAACCAGCTGAATGGCCTGAACTTGTGCAGCCCAATACTGCGGTTACTGTACGTATCAAGCTCATGTGTCAAAAATACTCCAGGCTCGGAAGCAAAAGATTAGCAATAAACATCAAAATTAATGCAAAACACATGCCCACGGGCACTATACAAGTACTAATGACATAATCATATTTCACTCCAATAACAAATTAAAATTGAAAAAAAAAAAAATTTAGTTTGGCCAGCCCAATGCCTTTATCTCATATACAATTCACTCTTCGAAATATCTAATAATAATAATAGCACCATTAATAATAAATCCCAAATTCACATATTCATGTATTTAATTATGAAACATGTTCAGATTCAATAGACTAATGTTAACATTATGTAAAATGAACATTATCTCTCAACAAGAGGCAGCTGCCAAAGGTATAAATCTCAGAGGCACATCTTTCAAAAGATTCTGTAACTCACCATAATTTGAAAAGAACATATGTACCCGTTGTGCTTATGTAATTTATATGTATTTCACATCAGAATTATCTAAAAGCTGCAACAAAGAATTTTCATTTTATTGACAAGACAGAGAAAAGTTCGTCTCATCAAAAAAAGAAATACAGACATTATTAGATGCAGAGTTCCTCAAAATGTGTTAAAATCCATTATCTAATGGTCGCATATTCTCAAACACATGAAATAACATAAATTAACCCTGACCCAACCACATCCAGGAGTCGTTTAATTCTTTGGGGGAGCAAAAATAGTCATAGTAGCTGATACAGCACAAAAGCAAACAAAATACCAGAACAGCCATGTGCCTGAGTCACCTCTCCTCCTAACAATTGGAGTAGTTCATTTTTATTCACAACATCCGCCATTTCAGGAATTTCCCTACACAGCAGAATACAAACCAATCATTACTCCTAAAAAGTGTTAAAAATTTATTGCCAATAGATATGAGCTCAAGAACAAACTTAAACTTCGAGAGAACGTTTGCTGGTCTGTCATCTTGCCCTCCACCTAAACATTTTTGTCTATCAAACTACATAGCAATGACAATGCTTGTTCAGCCTTCAGTCATCTTTTGCCGTATTGATATGTACTGGAAAGGGCATAAAAACATTGAATGTTGGATATTTTAAGGTCGCCATTATCGGACACCTGTATAACTGATTCAGTATCCTCAAATTGCCGTAAACAAACTTCATGAAAAGTTTTGCTCAACTAGAAGCTAGATATTATTCCAACAATTTTTCCAAAACAGCAAAAAGAAACCACATGGGCCACAATGTTCTCCCTTATATGGGAATGCATTCCCATGTATGAAATTTAATGTCCCTAAATTTGGTTACTTTTAAAAATCAGACAAATTCAGTTTGAAAGAAACCACATGGGCCAAAATGTTCTTCCTTATATGGGAATGCATTCCTATGTATGAAATTTAATGTTCCCAAATTCAATTACTTTTAAAAATCAGACAAACTCAGGTTGACATCCATTAAGAAAGTCAGCAACACCATTGAACTAGCATTCTGTGATTTTGGCAAGAAAAAGATGGATCTACATATTTGAGCAAGTTTGTTTCCCGCTTTAGGTCTTCCCCCTTCAAATAATAGATGGTTGTCTTGGCATTTTTCAGAAACAGGACAACTAGGTCTAGTAGGCCCTAAGACAATACAGTAAATCTCTCTCTCTCTCTCTCTCTCTCCCCAAACACACACAAAAACACAAGGGAAAAAAAAAACGTGTTTTCAACACGATCGGACCAACCCAACCAAATCTATTGGGGAAACCTTATTGCCCAAAATTGGAACAAATCAAGCGAGTATTGAACATCTATCAGGGGATGTTTCCAAGCTTCTTGTAAAATTTATCATTTCTTTTCTTATAGTCCTAAAGGAAACAATAGAACAATAAATGCAATCTTCATCTGGACCAACTTTCAGCATACATCCAAATTACAACAGTTGAACAGCAAGTCCCACCCCAGCATTTGCATCAAACTACAAATCGAAACCAGAGAACCAGACATTCTTCCACCTTATGATAACAATAATGCCAAACTACCAAGACCGGGGGTAATAATAATGAAAAATAAATTATAATAATAACCAGTCCATTTAATAACAGAAGCAGGAAAGATACTAGAATCAACCTGAATAGAAGACTTAAGCAGCAGCCTCCAACAACTCCCTCTCTGCACGCTCCTTGATCCTCCTCTCAAGCTCCGGCCTAAAATGCCTGATAAGACCCTGAACAGGCCAAGCAGCGGCATCGCCCAACGCACAGATTGTGTGCCCTTCGATCTGTTTCGTCACCTCCTGAAGCATATCAATCTCCTCCAACTTTGCATTTCCTACTTTCAATCTTTCCATGATCATCCAAAGCCATCCTGTTCCTTCCCTGCAAGGCGTACACTGCCCACAGCTCTCATGCTTGTAGAAGTAAGAAAGCCTCGCAATTGCATCCACAACATCAGTTGACTTATCCATCACAATTACAGCCGCAGTCCCCAATCCTGACGTGACAGCCTTGAGTGCATCGTAATCCATCAGCACATCATCACATATGTGCTTAGGAAGCAGCGGAACGGACGAACCCCCTGGTATTACTGCAAGTAAATTGTCCCATCCACCTCTGACACCCCCACAGTGCCTCTCTATCAACTCCTTTAAAGGTATACTCATCTCCTCTTCAACTGTGCAAGGCTTGTTTACATGACCCGACACACAGAACAGTTTTGTTCCAGAATTGTTCTTCCTGCCAAAACTAGCAAACCACTCTGGCCCACGCCTTAGAATGGTGGGAGAAACAGCAACAGTTTCCACATTTGTAACAGTGGTGGGGCAGCCATATAACCCTGCATTAGCTGGGAAAGGAGGCTTCAATCTTGGTTTCCCTTGTTTCCCTTCAAGGCTCTCCAACAGTGCTGTCTCTTCACCACAAATATAAGCACCAGCCCCATAATGGATATGAACATCAAAATCATAACCAGATCCACATGCATTCTTGCCCAATAGGCCAGCCGCATAAGCTTCTTTCCTCGCCTTTTCAAGGTTGATACGTTCGTTCACATATTCACCCCTTATGTAGATGTAAGCAGCAGTAGCCCTCATTCCCACCCCAGCCATCAGGCAGCCTTCTAATAGTTTGTGTGGATCATGCCGCATTATTTCCCTGTCTTTACAGGTTCCAGGTTCACTTTCATCGGCATTCACAACAAGATAGGAAGGACGGCCATCGGATACTTTCGGCATGAAGGACCATTTGAGACCGGATGGAAAACCAGCACCACCACGTCCACGAAGGCCAGACTTCTTCATTTCATTTACAATCCAATCGGCACCCTTGAGTACCAAGTCTTTGGTTCTGTGCCAGTCACCCCGTTTCATGGCACCTTTGAGAAAAGGGTCATGCAATCCATATAAGTTAGTGAAAATGCGATCTTCATCCTTCAGGCCACCAAAATGGGTTTTCTCTGGGGGTGGTGGAGGTGGTGGAGGCTGTGGAGTACTAGCAGTAGTTGCACCTTGAGTGCTGAATGATCTGCAGCCTAGACCCCACTTCTCACTGTACTGTCGAATAAAAGCTGTCCTTTGCAGATTAAGAATGCCCTTCATGGGTGCCTATCAATAACCAAACAATGATATTAAGGTCAAACAAGAGGTCAGATCAGTTAATTCCCTTGTGTGCAATTTAAGTCAACCATGTGAGATCTTCAAAGTTCAGAAAATAACTAATCAAGTGTACCTCCCATGAAACTACTGTTTTTATTCCCAAAACAAATACTGGTACAAGGGAACAACCAACACCCATAGATAAGACACCATCGCAAGC
>JAESVK010000902.1:1009882-1022499 GCA_017140935.1 Hamamelis virginiana | reverse complement strand
AAATGATAATCTGAGAAGAAAACTGAGATAAATCCACAATGAGATCATTTTTTTCTCGGTCATTTTATACTAGACTGAGTCATAAGGAAAGGCTAGACCACAGACCCACTAGAACAATGAGATGTGGGGTATCACCTCCTTACTAAGGCAAATGAACCTCAGCAGAACTTGATCCTTTGATCTTCAACACCAAGGAGAATTGAGTACACCCATAAACCACAGGGACCATTGGGGCTGTGTTTAAATATAACTACCAAGAAGCGGTAGGATATCATTTCGACACAAAATTTTAGTAGTTATATAATGTTATGAACACTTACTGAAGTTGTCAAAACTTATAAACCCTGGATCCAATTAGCAGAAACATTTTTAAGATTTGTAGACACTACTAACAAGAAGCAGTCAATAATTTTTTAATATATTTTTCATAACATTTTTTTTTTCTCTGAAGTTGAAGTTTACAGTAAGCAAGGAGCTGAGATGTCCAAGAAACCTTAGCTAAAACTTCTTTTTGAAGATCACATGAAACCCAAGCTGTAAACCGGCACTCTTCACATCATCTATGTGAAGTTTACAATATTATTAAGATAAGATCGCAACTTAACAAAACATTTTTGTCCTCTTTGCCCTGTGAAGCTCTGCTCCACTGCCACAGCCATAACTCATGATGACCAACATCACGAAATGAAAATCTACCACATGGCCAAGCTCCCCTTGTTCCTGGAGCAGCTGGAGTTGGCTGGCAGACATGGTACCAATGCTGCGAGATTAAGCTGCTTAATGTGGATATGCTAAGGAGAGACATACGGAGTAAACTAATTTCATGAGAAGCCAAATTGAGTTCACTCCTCAACTTCATCTCCCCAAAAAACAAGTTTATGGCTAGTAGGTTATATAATATTGATTGTGATTGAAATGTCCTTTTCTTCTGTTTTTGTGTGACTTTTTGTGGTTTAACATCATAGAAGTAGGCTAACTTGCTATAACTAGCTATACTTCCCAAAATCTATAATTCAAGAACGCATTAACTAATATAGTATTCACTAAAATTTAGACACTATAAACCATAAGAAAAATGTGACACCAAAAGTTTAATTCAATAAAAGAAAGAAAGAAAAAATAATATAATTGTCATATATAGCAAAGTAAACTAGTTATGGCCTAGTTATATGTAAGAGCATTCAAAGATGCACGAAGGAGAGAGAGAGAGAGAGAGAAATTATGATTATTATACATAGTCATTTAGTAAATAACATACTAGCCATAAACTAGTTATGGTAGAGAGACAAAACCGAAGAGTTCATCCACAGGGATTTAAACAGCAATTGCATGTTAAGCAAATAAATCCATAAAGTTAATGCAGCATTCCACACTGTTTCCATGCAAGCCAGCCAACACAAAATGCAATGTGAACAAAGGCAACTCTACTGTGAGGCCAACAAGCCACTTCAAAAAAAAAAAAACCCCAATGTGGATTATGGCTAAATGTACAAGTAATTCCCCATGGAGCAGACAGGACGGTGGAAAACCATTTTGGGAGCAAAAGAACAAAACTAAAGCACTGGAATGGTGTCTACATTACAGGAAAGTCAAATCATTTTATATTTGTAGACAAACTAATCCACAACTTGGTATGCCTTGTGTCAAAGGTCAGTGACTGCGAGTGAACCAAAGAATACTTAAAGACCAGCTTATAGATGAGAATCTTGATTACTGTCATTTTTTTAAGAAGAAATGTACAAGGGGATAGCAGCTTTCAAGAATTGAATTTCTACACGTTTCAAAAATCTTGGAAACAGGCTTCCTTTATCATTTTTGGATGCCACTTTTCAGGAATTAGGCTATACATACATGTTAAGCAATCAGTGAACCACTGTCAGGACGATGCCCACTCTCATGCAACAGCTTGGAAGCCCTTCACTTCCTAGGTTTGAATACAGTTAGCAAAATGTCCCGTTTGGCTGCTGAGCAAGGGCAGAAGAAGAAAAGGACATAAAAATTTTGAATTTTAGATTACTGTTAGTTGGAACCTGAGAAAACAAAAATCTATACTCAACGGTGCATGATAATTTGGGTTAGTTGAAGGCGCGGGGGTGTACATCGGCTGGTTTGGTCAGTCTATACCTCATTATATGAACCAAACCAACCACCTCGGTTTGAGGAAAATGAAAACCATTAGGGACTGTAGCACTCATGAAAACCAACCAAAATAGGGGATTTTTTCGGCTTGGTTTGGTCGGTCTATCATCGGTTTTGATAGACGCGAGTTTGGAAAAAAAAATCAAGCAAATATGGAACTCTGGAAATCTGGACAGCTTGTTTGGAGGCAATCAAGACAAATCAAGTTAAAAATAGGGCAGCTTGTATGGATAGCACACGATCTGTTGGAAATCTGGGATTTATATTTCATTTATTGGAAATCTGGGAACTGTTGGAAATACCCAAAACAAATATTCAATAATCAATAATATTAAGCATTTGAATTTTGACAGGCTAAAATCCTAAATCAGCATAACAACAAACAACACAAAAGATATGAGAATGTTTTCAAACATTCTAGTGCAGACAATAAATGAGTAGAAATTCTAGTCATATTAAAATATGAGTAGAAATTCTAGTGCAGACAATAAATGGAATAAAATGGTTATATTATGGAACCAACTTTCATTGATCAGGAACCTGAAAACACTATATATTAAGATTTTCAAGCCAGTGGCTCTCACATCACCAATTTGAAGCCTTATTTATACAGTTATACTTGTACCTGAAAAGAGAAGCCTCATCACTTTATAGCAAATTCAAAGTAGAATGTCAATAACACTCACATCCACAACCCCGGATGACATTGTCAATTTGCAATCTTAGAATGTAAACTTGGCTGGACATATGATTAAAATAATGCAATAAGATCCAGATACAGTGGAATATTTGCAAATAATATAGAGAATAGGAAAATGCATAGCAAAAGGAATAACAGGTAGTTGAGTAAAACATAGACTCCGGACAGCAAAACAAATGCTCTGTGTGAGAGAAGTCGCAGAAACTTGGAAATTAATTGAAATGCTCCCTGTTGAGATCCTTTAAGGACCGAACACGTTCTCGAGACAGAGGCTAAATGGTAGGATATCACTTATCAAGCAATGTCTATTGCTGTGATCTGAAATTTACAGTGGGGAATGGATGATCGTATGAAGATAATGGAAAATCCAAAAGTACATTGCAGAGATGAGAGATAGTGAGGTTTGAGGAGTTAGAAAGAATCAGAGAAATGAGAATGGAAACTAAGGCAAAATCAGAGACCGTGGGCACTTACCGGCCGGAGAGGATCACCGGCTGACTGGCGGTGAGACGGTGAGTAGATGGCGGTGCCGCTGTGGTGAGGGCGTGAGGGCAGAGTCGCAGAGTCGGTAGAGAAGAGAGATGGGATATTGTGAGGAATGAAATTACGGCAAAATCGCAAATGGCTGTATGTTTTAAGTAAATGAATTCGGCCGGTTCTTTGGGCCACTATTTTCTTCTTTTTTCCTCAATTTTCCAAAATCCTTGCAGATGAGTAAAATTTAAGCTATTAAGAATCACAGAACATGAAAGAAAATCAAATAAAAAGGAGCTCATCACACCTGCTCTACTAAATTCGATTAAGTATATGTTTGATTCCTCGCGAAACCTAATTCTTCGATTCGTTAGCGAAAAATTAGAAGAAATGAAGCGAAAATGTTGAATATTTCTTCAGCAATTTCAACCCTCGTCCAGCTATAAAATCCAAAGCTTTCATTTTTTTTCTATTATTTCTCAGCAACCAAACAGAGAAGAGCATAAAACTTCACAACAGAGGATCTATTACGAATACAGCATTTCATGATCAAGCAAATTTCAAATTGGGAAGATAATATGTACACACCAAACAAATCGTGAAAAAAAAAAAAGAGGAAGATAGTGCATCCCTGAGAAAGGTATAAATGCGTACCATAGCAGAGATGTTGAAGATGAAGTTTGATGGACCGGCGATTCAGTGGATGAACGAGTCGAGGTCTGGCGAGAAGAAAGGGAATGGCGATTTGCAGGTGGGAACGAGAGCTCCCCAACAGCAGCGGACACTGGATATGTTTAATGGACGGTGGAGATATATTGATCGATATTGTTTTGTGGACTTGCTGATCCGACGGTTGACATTAATGACAGTGTTTGTGATGCGCGTGGCTAACACGTTTAGAGACCGTGGTGTTCTAATACAGTCCACGAATCTACGGTTCTGATTTATGCGCCACAATCATTGTTGATGGATGGTAGATACGCTCATGATTGTGAGATCGGATCCACATTTCACAAGGGTTGTTCACAAATCCGGTTTGGACGATTTTGCCTTAATTTTGATACCAAATCAAAATTTCAATTTATATTTTTCATAAATCAAACCAAAAGTATTAAACCAAACCAATCATTCCAGTTTGGTTTGAGAAGTTTGATCAATTTTAAAATTATTTATTTTTATATTTTCTCCCACTACTTTCACACTTCTAATTTTCAATTTTGGGCCTTTAGCCCTGTATAATGTAGACAATCAATTCTTATACCTTCAAAATGTAAAAAAAAATATTTTTGGGACTTACTTTTGGCAACTAAACTCCTTGAAAGTCCCTATTTAACTTATAGAAATATTAATTATATTATGTAGCTCTTTAGTTTACAAAAGTATCAAATATTATTAAATATATGAAAATTTTATATAGTTAGAATTATTCAGCTGTACACCAAAAATCCAAAACACATTGTTTAAATTTTAAAATTTGTTATATATATATATAGTAGCGATCAGTTGCAGTCCGGACTGCAAGTGGACTGCACGGCCATTTGGCCGTGTTCTAGTGGTCGATTCCAAATTCCGACCGTTGGATATGATACTCACTCCATGCATGCCACGCCTGCAAAAAATCATGTCGATCCGACGGTTGGAATTTTGTAAACCAGCCTTAAACACAAATGAAATTTATATATCTCTTTGGGAATTTCAGTCTGCTTAAGGCTAGTTTTACAAAATTCCGATCGTTGGATCGGCATGATTTTTTGCAGGCGTGGTATGTAGGGGTGAGCATCATATCCAACGGTCGGAATTTGGAACCAACCACCAGAACACTGCCAAATGGCCGTGCAGTCTACTCGCGGTCCGGACTGCAGCTGACCGCCACTGTATATATATATTATACCGGTTTTGTCCGGTTTATAATGGTTTGAAAATTGCCTAAACCGGACCAAACCAAAACATATAAAAATAAAAAACCAATCCAAACCAAATTACCAAGAAAATCATATCAAACCAGTCTTTTGGTTTGGTTGGTTTTTTAAACACCCCTACATTTCACACCTAGATAAATAAACATGAGCATTGGATTTTCTTACAAAATGTTAAGCAAAAGATGTTGTTTGTAACGAAAATAAGATATAAATTTATTGTAAAATGGAAAATGCTAGAGTTTCCTTTTGAAGTTCTCGTCTGATGTGGTATTTGCCACATCATAAAAGATAAGATAAAAATGGCGATGAGATAAAGATGAGATAAAAACGGTGAAGCATGAGAGAGGAGAAAGGAAGAGAGATCGTAACCATGCCGACTTCCAGCCATGATGATCTTCTCTGGCCACGGTATGCAGGTGTCAATCATCTTCATGTACGCCGGTGACTATTGCCAGCAGGTGCCAATCATCTTCACATATGCCGGTGACTATTGCAAGCGAATCACGGGTACACCGACCCCAATCATCTTCATCTTTTTTTTTTCTTTCTTCTTATCCTTCTAATTATTTTTCTTATTATTCTTCGAACGTTTTTTACTGTGTTTTCTTCTTCTAACGTTTTTACTATATTTTCCCGGGTTTTCACCGTTTTTTTTTCCCCACATAAAAACACAGAAAAAAAATCGAAAAACACAGTGATAACCCAAAAAATACAATGAAAACACAATGGAAATACAAAAAAGAAAAAAAATACTGTGAAAACCAAAAAAAAAAAAAAAGAAAAAGTTTTAACCGTGTTAGGAGTGTTTTCCCTGTATTAGGATATTTTCATTATACTTGGGTAGTTTTACGTTGCTGACGTGGCACTTTAATTGTGTTAGGGATGTTTTTACTATCTTAAAATGTTTTCACTGTGTTGGGATAATTTTATATTGCTAACGTGGCACCTTAACGTGTCTGACAATAGTATAATACAGGAAAAGTGGGCATGTATACTAACATTGCTCTTTAAAAATACGATAATAGTAAGAGCCTAAGGGCCTGTTTACTTTGTGAAAATTTTCACAATTTTCATTTTCAATAAAAACAGAAAAATGCCCAAAAAACGCGTTTACTTGTAAAAAATGAAAACTGTTTTCAAGAAAATGAATTCAGTTTTTAAGAAAATGTGAAAACATCAAAAAGACGTTTTTTTTGTATTTTCACAAAAATTGAAAACAATGATTATATCATGGCAATGCTTATAAACATAGAAAAAAATATGTAAACCAACTGTAAAACCAAAAAATAAAAATCACAAAACATATAAAGGTAATATATAGTTTTAGTAAATGCATTTACACTATTTTTAGATTTTGAAAACAGTTTTAATTTTTGCAAAGTGAACACATTTTCTAAATTTTGAAAACTAATAAATGAAAACTGTTTTTAAAAAATTTTCACAGAAAATAAAAATTGTAAAAATTTTCACGAAGTAAACAGGGCCTAAGAGATTGAATTTAATTTGATTAAATTTTCAGAATTCTCAAATTGCTCCAGCTACTTAGAACTTGTTTTGTTTATTGTTTAAAAAATAGTTCAGTTTTAAGAAGGATATTACTGATAGATTATTACTTTCAATCACTCAAATAATCACTTCTCTCGTTAAGGGACGAGAGTTTTAATATGAGCATTCTAGTTAACTGTCGTCAATAATAAATATTAATACAAAGTGTAATTTCTTTTATTTTTTATTTAAAAACAACTGAAAATGATGAGTTCTTAAAATTTCTTATCTGTCTTTCAAAAAAAATGTATTTTTAATATATTATTTTAACACTTGGCCGAAAAAAAAAAAAAAACCCCCTTAAAAATTCAACCAACCATGGCTTTATCGATGACTGCATTCCAATTTAGTTCTGCTCAGTTGTAATGAATTTGTCCTCGCATTTAAGGGGTCAGCTTTTGACATTTTAGATCCACTTTGGGCTCGTCATTAGTGGGTTAAGAGTTGGAACTGGTCCTGCAATACAACTAGGCTCAGCCCAGTTTAGATTGAACCCACCAACCCAACCCAACCCAACCCATCAGTATTTATTCATGGATTTTCCTTCCCTTGTAGTCTTGTAGAAGAAAGTCCCAAGCGACTACACAGTTTTTCTCAATGTGATGACGCACTTTCTCTCCGCATAATGCTAGATCCTGAATTTTCTCTCGCATATTCCTATGTCCTGTACAATTCATATTTGTAAGGTTCATAGCCGAATTATATTTAAGTTTATATACTCATAAGTTGGGGTTTTACACCACTAGATTCAATAGTCTTTTTAACATAATAAATATAAATGGAGAAAGGAATTTGAAAATTTTAAGGACCTCGTGGTATAAATTTAGATCTCATCATATAAAGCTCTGAACTTAAGAACTTTCGGATAATTTTATCATTTATTTATTATGAAACGACCAACTTCAAAAGTCTTTGATTTATGTTTAGATCGAAATATGGATTCCAAGTATAAAAACCTAGGCCACGATTGGGGCATATGCCCTTTTTCTAGATTTGGGTTCAGACTAATTTCTATAATGGACTGCCGAGGTTTGGACTTAAACTAATGTCTAAGAATGGATGAAATCACCTACAAGCCTCATTTATCCGATAGTTAAAATTTTAAGGTTCAATCATAATACCTCTACTTCATGAGGTGTAGTTCTTTAGCGCCTAAGTTACCTTGGCGGGATTAATAATGCCCACTTAGATCGGTCCAAATTTCGATTCATCCCATAGCATTAGCCATTAGATACTGAGTTTTTATGACTAGTAATTGCTATATGTAGGGTGTGCAGTGACATTACCATGTTTGGAAATTAATTTAGTCGAAAATTCAAATATTTCAATAGCCCAAGAAAACAGTGGACCTTGGTTTAAACAAGGGCTATTGTTATGGGATTTTTATCTCATATCTAGCTCATGGGCATCAGGAAGGTCCTGCTTATAAAGCGGGTGCGGTATCTCCTTTTAAGATACTAATTTTTTGAACTAAAACCTGATCCCTAACAAATGGTATCGAAGCAGAACTAGCCCATGTATAATGTAGTGTCACGCCAAGCGCCCACAGTAGAGGATGTCTATGCTAGTAGCGGTTCCTCCTGCTCGTGGGGCAACTGACCCGAACACAATGAGCTGACGTTATAGGTTCGGCTGAAAGAAAATGTTACGGGAGAATACCCTTCAGATAGACACTGAGAGGTTTTGAATTTATAAAGCGAGTGCAGTACTTCTACCTAATAGACTAGTCTTTTGAGTTTGAAAACCCATGTGTGACAACTAGCATCTTATATATATACGTGACAACTATCGTCTTATAGATATAATGGAAAACCCTAGCCCCTACAAAATGTTCATGTCGAGAAATAATAATGATTATATAAGGATTTAACCCGTCAAAGTAGCTCGAATGATCAATGAACAACTTCAAAAAATGGAGGTCCTGAGATTGAATGTTAACTATGATAATGGATGGAATTTACAGGTGATTTATTCATCCATATAAATTAGTCTAGGATTCTTTCAATGCATATTGCCCGCCAAACTTGTTATATTGAATAAAGAAACTATATTATTTGTAAATTTACTAAGGGCATGTTTTCAGCCACTTTATGTGGGTTGAATTGTTTCATTATCGTTTGCATATAATTTTACAAATAAATCCATATTTTGGAGCGTGCATCTTTAATGGATTCCTATTTGAGGCTACTCAAAATTTGGGAGCCATGATAAAATAAAGTTATTCTAATGGACTTTCGTCCATGACTCCCAAATTTAGCAATTGCATCAATGCCTTTTATATTGAATTTTTTATTATTAATATTATTTTTCTGCAATAGTAGTAATCTCCTCTCAAATAACCCAAATCGTATTTCCCTTCAATTTAAAGCCAATTGGAATACAATGGTACCAAATATGAGAGCTTTCTATTGGAGCACATGTAACAAACTAATAATACAAAATATGAAAGAGGCTCAGTGATGATGTCAAAAAAAGGTATGTGAAGATGGGTCTAACTTTGGGAAGATCCGGTGGTAGTGATACTCATCTTTATGGTCACCGGTGTGGTGCCGACCTATTGAATTCCAACGACCAAGTTAATTATCAAAAATAATCAAGAAGAAGTCAAATAGATTAGGGGTGAGACAACATACCTTTCTCTTTTTGAGTCGAGCTTTTAAGTAGGCGTTTCGAGTGATTTGATGCTTGTACGGTGGTGATCACCTCAATGGTTTAGTCACCTAACCCGTCCCCTCTACTTCTAATCACACTAAATATTTGTGTGAATAGTTCGTTCGGCCATTTAAGAATCGCGTCACCTAGGTAATCATTTCGTACTTTTCCTCACACTCAAACTAGGTGTCAGACGTACTTCATAATCATGAAAGAGTACACCAGGATATTATTTGTCAGGTCTTTCAGATCGAGATGTACTTGAATTGCTCATGATCGGGGTCATTAGAGAGGCTCATCCCAATCTTTGAGCGTTACTTCC
Organism: Hamamelis virginiana; assembly: GCA_017140935.1. Taxonomy (NCBI): domain Eukaryota; kingdom Viridiplantae; phylum Streptophyta; class Magnoliopsida; order Saxifragales; family Hamamelidaceae; genus Hamamelis; species Hamamelis virginiana. The sequence continues at coordinate 1,012,748 of JAESVK010000902.1, read as the reverse complement.
GTTCTCATGATAAGATCGACTCTTCGGGAAACACGACTCCCAAATTGGACCATCAATGATCCAATCATTGATGGGGATGTCAGTCACCCGATCCGAACTTGCCCTCTTCACTCAGTGATGTAGCACTTTTAAGTAAGGAAATGGGAGGAAGCTGCCCATCTAAAATGGAAAATTTTAAGAGCATGGTTAGCTGCCATTGCCTAAGATGAGAGTAAAAATTTTAAATAGAAAAATTTTATGAATTCCCAAAAAATGATTCTATTACACTAATTAATAATGATATATAATTTAAACTTTTCGAAATGTTTTCACTTCAAAATTTATATTTTCAATCATCATATAAATTACAATAATTCCATTCAGACAACAATAAATCATTAATTATTTGCTTCCTTTCCAAGGAAAAAGTTAATTCTTATCTCTTAATTAACTTCGTTATTTCTCTACCATTTTGCATCTGCACACAAATCAATAATACTATATCACCCAACACTTTAACTTGAAATTAAAAACCATTCTGACGTGTCCTACTTTGAGTGGTGTGCGAAAAAGAGGGAAGGTTTGACAGGAGGGGCCTCACCTAAAAAAAACTATTGAGAACATAATCCAATCCAATTTTTCTGAAAAAATGCTTCTCAGACGCTTTAATTTCAAAGGCAGAGGTTCATTGGACACATTCCTAACACACACACACTGGAACACTGGTGATATCATGTCTTGGCAGTCTAGCCCAAGGAAAGAGGTTATCTCAAGGGTGAAGATGTCGAGGAATTTTTGTCGTTGCAATTCATAATATTTATATTATTTCTGGTACACCCAACTTTACGTATTACTATTACGATAAATGACTGGCTTAACAACAAGGACACCATAAGATCATGACGCCATTAATTAATTATATATATGTGCTGATGTGAGGGCATATTTTATATTATTTTATTTTTTTGTTCCTTTTTGGTAATCCCCTATGGTATTAATTAATATAAGGAGAAAATTATTACTTTGATCACCACTCACCAGAAGTCTCAGTCTCTCCAATGGTAAAAATCATTTTTGACTAATTAAATTTATTTTTTGGCTAGATAATTTGGGTTAAAAAAGAAATCAACTATGAAAAATGGTAGTGTATTGAAGAACAGGAAAGTCACAGTTTTTCATTCTAACATTTTTCAACAACCAACTGTTGGATCAACGTGATTTTTTGCAGACATGACATTCATAAGAAGTGAATATAATCTAACAGTCTGTTATTCAAAATTTGCTCTGTAACTGCTTCAACAAAGGTCAGCTGACACAACTTTGTATAAGGTGCACTTTAACAAATATCAATGAATCGTAAATTCAATTTTTTCTACATCAATCTAACACAATAAAAAAAATGAACAAATTTCTTTTTGTATTTTTTAGATTAGGATAAAGTAGTAACAATCAATTAAAATCCGCCCATCCTAAACACTATTCCTGGCTTCACCCCCCGCTGATCACTAATGACATATATAATACCTCTCTTACAATATATATAGAATGTATGGAACTCAATCCACACAAAATGCATGGAATCTATCCCATATAATATATGAAATTGAACCATCCGAATACGAGAAAGAATAAGTCATTAAACGACACTTACGTGTGTTAATTATTTTCATTTAAAAAACATAAAAAGTCTGATATTAAATGATTTCTAGTAGTCCTCAAGGAATTAGTTGTGGTAGGTTCGACAAATGGCGCGAATACAATTTAATGTAGGATAATTGTCATATGTGTTTCGAAGATTATTGACAATGACTGCAAGCTTTGTCCACTCGCATTGTGTCTGATTTGGTCACGTCCCTCCAATAAGTTTTTGAGGTATAATTTTGAAAGACGAGCGGCCCCAGTTAATTGGTGTGGCAGCCTAGGAATTGGCCATGGAGGGACTCCGACGTCTCATTTGTGGAAGACAATGTCGAATGAGGTGCTCCACGTGTTTTGGGCCACGGTCACCGGACCCAGGCGTTTTTCTTTTTTTGGTAGGGACAATATTCGTGATTTAAACTTTAATGGTTTTGTATACAAGCTAGTTTTGGAGCATCATATGGAACCTTATTCCTTTCCTAACACCGACCAACCCACAAAAGGTTATCAAATATAAGAGGGAAAAAAAAAAAAAAAACACACACACACATATATATGATCGAATTATCCTTATACATCAAATTTAAAGCAATAAATTATTTTTAACAATTTTCATACATAAATTAGATGCAAGTTATACTATATATATATATATATATATGAGGAAAAAAAAAACTATGTATATATGTGATCGAGTTATCCTTATACATCAAATTTGGAGCGTTCAATTATTTCTAACAATTTTCATACATAAATTAGATGAAAATTATATTCAAGATTCTAAACAAGATTGTCACTGTGGATGTTATATATATATATATATATTTTGGTTCATATATTTAATGTAATTTAACATTGCTCTTAGAGCACACTTTAATAAAACCTTATATTATAGGGAAAATTATCGATTAACCCAATGTATTATTAGTGTTTTTCACTTTACACCTCTAGGGTATCGATTGTGATACATTAACCCTATAGTTTTGATCTGTGACATTTTGCATTATTCTGTAAGTTAGTAATTTGTTTCTTTGACTGAAAAATAGCGTTAGACTTGTTATTTTTTTATGCAGTATTTATCATAAATTACTAATATATCTACAAGCATATCAGTAAAGTTTCTTGAATTTTCTCAATATATTTTATTTATTATGAATTTTATTCACTCTACAGAGAAAATAATTCATAAAAATTAAAATATTTTGAAAAAATTCATTAAACTTACCCAATATACTTATAGATACATTAT
>JAESVK010000902.1:999042-1009872 GCA_017140935.1 Hamamelis virginiana | reverse complement strand
TAAAAAAAAAAAAACTTCATAAAGAAAAACAAGCTAGTCTAACATCATATATTTTAGTCAAATAAGTAATGACTAATTGGCATAAGGGTTCAAAATGACACAAATCAAAACTATATATACGGGTATGGATCAAAACCTACACTAACCAAATTGTTTACAGAGGAAAATAGCGCGAACCATAAAGCCCCACGCAACAGGTGACACATGGTAAAAGTTGTAGGCTAGGGTGCTTAAGGGAGAAGATCCCAAAGGAGTGACAGAGAGTCCCTTCAGATTTTCACGAATAAAGGGCCAACAACCTTCTTTAAAAGAAAAAGGAAAACAAGAGAAGCTCTTCTAGGTACCAAGGTCAAAGGGTACAAGTGATTTTTTAAAATATTTAAATGTGATATGCTAAATTGTTACATTAGCATGACTAATTTGGTTTAGACTTTTAAAAGTTTTGGTCCACTCTACCACTCTACCCCTTACGCACCGTTTGGATTTATTTTTTATAAATACTTGCCTTTCTAAAAATTTGCAATATGTAATTTCTTAGAAAATTAAAAAAAAAAAACAAATAAATATTTATAAAAAATAAATCCAAACGGTGCCTTAGGATTCCTCACCCTTTTTTAGGAACTCAATGCTTGAACCCAAAACATTGCTCTCACAAGTGATGGAGAGAAGCCATAAGACTACAGCTTCATTGGATTTTACAACAAGATTGTCACCTTCTTAGTGCTTAAAATCATTAGAGCAAAGGCACAAAGGTTGCCAATATATAATATTTAAATTCTCTTCAACCCTCTCTTGTTTGTAGAGTTTATTAGAGAATTAATAAGCACTAATCTAGCAATATCATTTTTTATGACAAGTAACATAGCAAAACTCATATTTTGGTTATACGAAACATGTTGAGTTAGAATAGTGGCTTGACTAATCAATTAATAAATTTGGATTTTATACCATTATTATATAAAATTATAAAAGAAAATTGTAGATGCTAATAAGAAATTGAACCGAAAACCTTTTATAATGTAAATGATACATTGGCCAACAGGCAACTGCATTAGTTGTGAAGAAATATAAAGCTTTTGGTATTTAAATAATTTTTAAAAAATTATAGTTTGACCCCCTGTACTATTTGTCAAAAGCACTTTGCACCCTTATACTTTCAATTGTGAAACATTGACCCATGTAGAATTGTTTTATGGCAATTTACAGCCTTCTGTCAGTTAGGTATTTATTTATTTGACTGAAAAATAATGTTAAATATTTTATTTTAATACATTATTTATCCTATATTGCTAACGTGCCTACAAGTATATATATTGATGAAGTTTTATGATTGTTCTCAATATATTTTATTTATTATGAATTTTATTTACTGTACAAAAAAAATAGTTCATAAAAATTAAAATATATTGAAAAAATGATGAAACTTCATTGAAAATGCTTATATACACATTATTAATCTAGGATAAATACTAAATAACAAAATAACATATTTAATACAATTTTTTAGTCAAATAAATAAATAATTAATTGACAGAAGAGTATATTCTGTCACATTTTAAAACTACAATTAATGTTTCGATTGAAAGTACAAAAATGAAAATTATTTTTTACCAAAACTAAAGGAGAGTAAATTGTAATTTTTTCACTAATTTTTATTGGAACTTACCGTGTCAAGAAGGCCAACAACCATTTAGTTGATCTATGACTCGACCGCCCAAATAGACTAATGACCGGTCCGGCTCTCTTAAGTATCCAGTCTATGCATTGGAATGACTTGGGTATTTCTATCAGGACCGTGTTGTTGAATGCTGTCTGCTATTTTAACCAATGACTTGTAGCCACGTACAATACCAGCTTGTTGACTCTAGCTCCTTCTAATATCAAAAGACCCAGGTTGTTTTGATTAGATCGAACCAAACGTGATGAAAAAATTTAATCCCAGTCAATAGATCTGATGGTTATGAACAGTTGACTCCGTTGCGAAATCAAATCAGTTCGTTACAAAATCAAATCATTTGGCGCCTCGAATTCTACCTTCCGGTAAACCGTCATGATTATATTCGTTAAAATCACTCTCTGAGATCTTCTTTAGGTTAATTAAATTATTAGTAGTAGAAAGAAATCTCTCTTTCTCTTTGTCTCGAAGCAATTGAATAAATTAAGAGAAATGATTACACAGTGAATTTGGCAGGCGAGGTAAAGATTCCAATTAACTTCATTTTTCAAGCCTTTGTCCCTCAAATAAGTTGACAGCCGCATTGGATTAATTTTGTTTTACTAATTTGTTTTTATTTTTTTATCTCTAGGGATAATCACTGTCACGGTGTACAGTTATCATGACGGTCTAAGAGAGCAAGACATGCAGGCCAAATCCGGCTGCAATAGAGCATCTCCTTCTTATCTATCACCAGCAGCTGTTCTTGTTTATGCTAGAAGAATATTTAATTTATAATTAGTGCACATTTGTCCCTTGATGATGTGATCGATACTATAGTATCAAATCTTGCGAAGTGTGTGTTTTTTTATTTATTTTTTATTATTTTTTATATAGTCGTTGTTATAAGATGTACGTTTCTCAAAATTACGTAAAGTGATATATTTAAAGTTAATTGTAGTGAAAAACTGGCAGTTGAATTTATATATACATACAAGTAAACACTCTCATAATTTGCATTATATATATTTGTTACGAAGTTTTATCTAAGAGATCAATTGTAGGACAAAGTTAATTTTATTTGGATGATTGTAATTATTTGACCATAGTAAAATCTACTATAATGAGATATATATAAGAGGATAGTATAAAAAAAAAAAAAATAGGGCTGAACCGATTGATGAAGGTGTTTGGAGAGGAAGGTGAAACCATTATTCTTAAATAATAGAGAAAAAATATAAAATGATAAAGAGGAAGAAAAGCAAAGTGGGATCACTGTTAATTTTATTTTTCATAAATTTTTTTAAAGAGCAAGGAGAGAATTATCAGAACATTAGAGTAAGAAAAAACTTAGGTAAAACTTTTAATTTAAATTAAAATATTAAAGGGAGAGGAATGCTTGGATTAATATCATAGTGTCACAACATTTTAATAGCGAAACCAATGTGGGTGAAAGGAGAGGTAACGAAAGAAAACTTATGGAAGCTATGATATCAACATATTGTTCTTTAATTATTGGTGCCTCTAATTTTGTAAAAAGAAAAAAAAAAATTTAGGGAAGTTTGTAATTGATACTTTCAAATAGAAATTGTTTAATGGCTCCATGAAAATTGAATGACTCAATTTATATTTTATTTAATGATGAAATTAAACGCAAATTCCTTATCTTGAATGAGGTCATTAAAAATAATTACCATAACAATAAGTGATTGTATAGAATTAAATTTAAGAATTTATGGCATGCCTCTCTTTTAAACTAGCGTAAAATCATTTAGTGTCATATGTGATGATTGCAGCTATTTTCACAACCCCATTTGCAATGAATATTTTTGTTAAACAATACAGAATGTTATATGCCTATTACATTGAGATTTGGGTTCACATGAATTTTTAAGAACGGACGAAATCATTCGCAAACTCTGTTTATCATTATAGTCATGTCGTCTAAGTAAGATATCAGAATTTTTACCTCAAGAGTGTGGCCATTGGCCGCCTTAGCTACCTAGACAAATTTAAATTTGCTAGACAACTTTTTCTCCTTTGTTAGTAAAAAAATATGAAACTTTATTGGACAACTAAACAAGCTATTAGCAATTGACATTAAAAATGTGAGAACCTTTGCAAAATGCTAACCTTTTGATTACTCCATGATTATGAAGTAAATAGTAATTAAAAAGCGTATAATCATAAAAATCATAAATTTCAGGATTGCAGGAATATGATAATGATCCGGGTTACTCTGCCGTTTAATTGCGCTACAATTCGTTCAATTCCGGTTGAAGCGGGCTCCATCCCTCCTTGGCTCAACCTTAAACACGACCTGGTCAAATATAATATGTTTTCACCACGGTCAGAACACAACACCCCCAATATAAGCTGCGTGCTTTCCCTCCCTGGCCCCGGCGTTTCTCTTAAGCCTCGCTCACTCTCATCAAAGTCTACACAGTCAAAGCGTTAGAGACAGAGAGGAGAGGAAGAGATTTTATATGTGTCAATTCGATTCCCGGCGCTTAAAGTCGAAGAAACTGTAACCGGAAAACACGTTGTTAACTCAGAAATGACGGTATTCGCAAATTCCGGTGCCGGTTTTCTTGCCGGAAAACAAGTATTTCCTATTGACTACGAAGCGGTAATTTCTCAACGGTTAGTCGATGCTGCTCACGATAATGATCTGAAGGCGGCATTTGAGTGTATCGAAGATCCTTTTGTGGACGTGAACTTCATCGGAACTGTGTGTTTGAAGGCCAGGAAGACGGAGATTGTGTTGCATGAAGAATCGGCTCATGAAGTGCGTGTTGAATATGAGGAGTTCAAGACCGAGGTTACTGCCTTGTTTCTTGCTGCTCATGCTGGGAATCTCACGCTTTTGAGGAAGTTACTGGTAATATATTTCAATGTAATTTGAAATTTGTTTTCTTGTTTCCTTAACTCTCTGTTTGGTTGCTGAGAAAACTGAAGAAAAAAAAAAAAGGCGTTTGAAGTTTTATATGTGATACCGTTTATAAAATCTCGACTTCAAAAGTTTTTACATTTTCGTGAGTCAAAACGACGAAAAATAAAAGGTTACTGCAATTTTCATGTTATTTTCTTTTCCTCTGGTTCTCGGCAACCAAACAGAGCATTGTGAATAATGATTCATTTCGATGTTACCGAATGCCGATGAGTTCTTTGCCTTTGGTTATTTTAATCAATCTCTCTCTGACTCTCTCTCCCTCCCTCTCTCTCTCTCGTTTGGTTTTGGTTCAAATTGATTCAGTGTATTTTCTCAGTTAGTCAACTTTAAATGTAATATTAATTATCCATGATTCGCTAGAATCATTTTGCGTGTAACCAGTGTTATTTGCTGAAGTAAGGGTGGTTTTAGCTCTGGGTCATTCGACAAACCTACTCCACCTAAAGTTACATCTGCATTTTATTTGCATTCTTTCTTTTAAATGTGAAAAACGAAAAAGAAAAATTGAAAGCGAACACGGCGTTACTATATGAAATTCGCATTTAATGACCACAATTGAAATGTTGACAGCGTTTAGCGATTTCCTATTGATTATTACATTTTTAAATTACTGTAATTATTTCCATGGTAGTAATTATATTTGGTTTCGAGTCTTCTAAAAATTTTCATTTCTTGAACAACTTTAGTAAAAGAAGAAGGTGTTGAGGATCACATGGAGCCTGATCTTCTAATCAGATTGTTTTCTATCGCTCCATTGATAGTCCAATTCCTTCCATATAGTTCCTTATGGCAATTATCACTTCAACACAATTCAAATTAATAAAGTTTTAAATTCCAATGGCTTCTTAATTCCCATTGTTAAGAAAATTATCATTTTTTGTAGGAATTCTAGCCAAATCTAATTTTTTTCTTGCATGCTCTGAATTTTTGTCCACATCTCAGAATTTCTAGCTTTTTTTTTTTTTTTACTTATTTTCCCTTCAATTTAGTGTAGAACTGTTCACTTTTAAAAGTACTACCCCTAGCGTGTTTAATTTTTCATCACGTTTGAAAGCAACACCCCTCGGTAGTTGCGTGTTTATTTTGGGTTGTCAGTATTGAAAGTTCTAATCTTTGAGATAGTATAAATTTCATCTGATTCTCGTGACTTTTCGTGCAAACTACTTACTCCAGTACAGTAAAAAACTAAAAGGCATTTTCAATCTGACAGATACCCCGAAAATTATACGTGACATTTGGAGATTTCCTGTCCGATAATAAAATCTGGGACAGAAAAGCGATATTGCGTGTTCTGTTTTTACACTACTTTGACCGTTTCCCAAGAGCAATGCCACAAATAAGCAATACTGCCTGTTCTGTTCTGCCTATAGTGCTTTCTTTTTCTATCACTCATTGGTGCAAGCTGATTGACGTTTTTGCTGGAAAGGAAGCAAAGCAAATCAAAACAGCTCTCTCTGTATTGCTTCATTTGTTCATGGCTTTATGCTGTTATATTCTAAATAATTCAGAAATGGACTCATTCCTGTCATTATTTATTCTTTGTCCCACCCCCACCAATTTTATTTATTTATTTATTTATTTTGTTTGGTGGGGTGGGAGGGTGGGTGTTTGGTTTTGCATGCTGCAATCATATAAAACTTTGGATTCTATTAATTTTACAGTTGTTTTAGTAAATGACAATGAAGGAACGCCTTCATTTGTTGTAAAATGATGAGAGAGCACCAGTCAGTATGATCACGTGGTCTGCTGTGCCATCATTGGTAACTGGTCGACAGGCAAATGGATTGCAGAAGAAACGAAGCCATTTATGTTTGTGAATGTATCATTATTTTCCACTTGATTAACAGACAATCAATATTCAATATTAGCTGTATTGGATTCTTCATAACTCTCTCCCCTTTCTTCCCATACACCATTTACTGTTGCATCAGTATGCCCACACTTTCCCCTGACACTAACTTTGTACTCTTATCATTCTCTGTCAGAGAAACAAAAGGAATCAATAACAGAAATAATTGAGCTTATTGTCCTTTTGATTTACTGAGCTTTGGCATATTCCCATGGCAGAGTGTTGGAGCTAATGTGAACCAGAAACTGTTCCGGGGCTATGCAACAACAGCAGCGGTGAGGGAGGGCCATCTTGGGATTTTGGAGATCCTTCTCAATGCTTGTGCATCTCAGCCAGCATGCGAGGAGGCTTTGTTGGAGGCAAGCTACCTTGGGCGGGCCAGAGCTGCTGAGCTTCTAATGGGTTCTGAGATGATCCGCCCACATGTTGCTGTTCATGCTCTTGTTACTGCGTGCTGCAGAGGGTTTGTCGATTTTGTGGACACGCTCATCAAGGTAATTCAAATTATTAGTCTTCTATGCATTGCTGTCTTTTTGGATGCTGTCACATGATAACACACAAATTGTTATTAATGGATTACTGTAGATCAGGAATAGTTGAGTTACAATTGGATAAATTACAGAAAATATGCCCTGAAATTTAGGGAATGGTGAAATAGGATTCATCATTCATGCCTGAGACCCCAAGAAAATAGACCTTTGTCAAGTAGCTGTTAGCAATTGGCACTATGATTCGTTTCTATTTGTAAATATGAATCTCAGAATGACTATGTTGATCGCCACATGCCCTGAAATTCAGGGAATGGTGAAATCATGCAATTGTCACTTTTCAATCCCCTGATTAAGACGGAGGTCCCCAAATACGTGACCAATTTAAATAACCCCAGGCTTGATCATTTGAAATTGTTATACGACATTGATGCTCCTATTGATTGGTGGCAGTGTGGAGTGGATGCCAATGCAACTGGCCGTGTGCTGCTTCGATCTTCCAAGCCGTCTCTACACTCCAATGTTGACTGTAATGCACTTGTTGCAGCCATTGTTAGTAGGCAGATTTCTGTTGTTCGACTGCTGTTACAGGTAAGCATCCTGGAGCAAGATCATCCTTAATACCTATGAAAGATGGACCACTTTGTAGACCATATCTAGTGTTGATGACACTACATATCTGCAGACCAGTGCTGACATGCCATTTTTAGAAAAGCAACCTCTAATGGTCATAATGCTACAAGTAATGCAGTTAAGTGATGGAGGACAACTTCATCCACTTCGTTTTATTTGATTTATTGTGTCATCATTGGTCCTGAATGTGTGAAGTTTTGGTGCAAATTATTCTTTCCTCACTCTAAATCAAATGTGACCTACCATGTGCCTTTGGAAAATAATAAAGAGAAAGTGACCTTGGAAGAATTATGCTCATAATGTGGTATTTCACTAGAAAAACAGATGCAAAAAAATGGTTGGGGAACAGTCACTGAGAACTTAGACCATGTGTAAAGCACAGGATAAAAAAAACATATTTTGTGACTCCAAAGTAAAGTTAAATGAATTCATATTTTCTATGTGGGAGCATATAGGTGGGTTGTGGGCAATACTTGCGTTACTTACCCTATAGGTGCATTGTTTCATATAATACTTTAACACTATATAGGACAGCTTAAATTTATTCCTATTGTGCCTGAGTGCTAAGAAGGAAATGGGATCCATAAACACTTTCCGCGAGCATATGCTATATGAGCAATAGTTCAACAGCTTCTTAATATGGTCCTTACATTTGTCTATTTATATGTGCATTGTGTGACCCCATCAGCAGGATTGGTGGTTGGTTGATTGGGTATTTATGTTAGCATTCTTATGTAGCAGAATCACTCGACTATAATCTGATATGGTATTTACCTTTTGAAACCGGAAAAGGCTGGCATCAGAACGGACATCAAAGCAAGACTGGGAGCTTGGTCATGGGACATGACTACAGGAGAAGAATTCCGGGTGGGTGCGGGATTAGCAGAGCCTTACGGTGTCACGTGGTGTGCAGTGGAGTATTTTGAAGCCAGTGGTGCTATCTTGCGCATGCTCCTCCATTACCTCTCCCCCAATACCATTCACTATGGGAGGGTCCTCATCCACCATGCTATCCTATGTCGCAATGTAAAAGCGCTTGATGTACTGTTAAATTGTGGTGCAGATGTAGAATTCCCTGTGAAAACAACTTCGAAAACCGAGTTTCGCCCAATACATTTGGCTGCACAACTGGGGTTAGCTGAAGTTCTTCATCGTCTGATCTTTGCTGGCTGCAACCTCAACTCCAAAACAGAATCTGGAGAAACTGCACTAATGATCTGTGCAAGATATAAGAATGAGGAGTGCCTTGGAGTTCTGGCCTCAGCAGGTGCTGATTTTGGTTTGGTCAATTCTGCTGGTGAGTCTACAAGCTCAATTGCAGGGTCAACTCATTGGACTCTTGGCTTCCAACAAGTGGTTTTAGATGTCATTCGAGCTGGGAAGGTTGCTCAATCAAGCAATCCCTCAATATTTTCTCCACTAATGTTTGCGACTCAAGCAAATGACATTGAGGCCTTGAAAAAACTCATTGACCGCCAGCACATTGATCTAGATGTACAGGATGAAAATGGACTATCAGCAGCAATGGTTGCCGCAGCAGGTGGTCACGTGGAGGCTTTCCGATTGCTTGTTTATGCTGGTGCTAATGTAAAGCTGCATAACAAACATGGTGAGACAGCAATGACCCTGTCAGAAGTAAACCAGAACCGTGAACTATTTGAAAAGGTGATGCTTGAATATGCACTTGAAAAGGGAACCCATGGTTCTGCTGGGTTTTACCTTCTACACTGTGCAGCAAGGCGCGGAGACCTAGCTTCAGTTCGTACGTTAACAAGTAGAGGTTATGATGTTAATGTCCCCGATAGTGATGGATACACCCCACTCATGTTAGCAGCAAGGGGAGGCCATGGGAGCATGTGTGAGCTTTTGATCTCATGTGGGGCAAGATGTAACATTGAGAATGAGAGACAGGAAACAGCACTCTTGCTAGCAAGAAAAAATGGCATTGGAAATGATGCAGAGCGCGTGATATTGGACGAGCTTGCTAGAACACTTGTGCTTGGTGGGACGCGTGTGAAGAAGCACACAAAGAGAGGTAAAGGGTCTCCCCATGGAAAAGTACTTAGAATGGTGGGTGGTGCTGGGATTTTGCGGTGGGGGAAGTCTAGTAAGAGAAATGTGTTTTGTAGAGGGGCTGAGGTTGGGCCAAGTGAAGCATTTCGCTGGAACCGCCGGAAGAAGTTCGATGCTGATGAACCGGGAATGTTCCATGTGGTGACTACAAAGAACAAGGAAGTGCATTTTGTTTGTGAGGGTGGAATTGAAATGGCCCAGCTATGGGTGAGGGGGATCAAGCTAGTGACAAGGGAAGCTATTTTTGGCAAGAAGCAGAGTGAAGTGTGAATGGTATGCAAAATTTTCATTTGCAGTTTTATGTAAAGAAGTTTGGGGGAGTACTTCATCTTGATGTATTCTTTCCTTGTGAAATTGTAAAAATTTTGGTCTTTAGTAAGTGCAGAAAACATTCTTTGAGGACAGTGAAATTCCAGCTTCTTGACTACAAGGAATATGAAATGAAATAGGTTATGCTTGTATTAACAGGAGGACAATCATGGGCAGGGCTAGGTTTAAGTTAAATCTTTGATGATCATGCATGTAAGTACTGGCCAAAGGGTGTTATTCACTGTTTCTTATTTGGTATTGCTTTTTGGCAGCCCAATATTCACTTTTATTAATGTGTGTGCGTTCGCGTAAAAAAGTAAGGGTCTTATACTATAAGCCCCTTGGTAGGAAGTGATTCTACCCGTAGACCCCTCCTAAAAATTCAGTTTTTGATAATAATAAAAAAATATAGGAAAAGACTAATTTGCCCATATTAACTATTCTATTAGAATTGTTAGAATGTGGGTTTAGCAGTTTCGTATCAGAGTCATATTGTTGGATTGAGGGCGGATTTCTCGCGCCAGAAATCTCGGCATTTTTCGCATTGAGTTCAATTCGCGTCAAACAATTTAAGTTTCGGGAAAAAAGTGACCACGTTCTCCGACCTTCCAGCGCAATATTTCTCAGACCATCCTCCGTCGAGCATGACAAAACAAGAAAAAGTGGGCATGAAAGGTAAAAATCTGATCTTTCCATCCATTTAATCTTTGTTTCTTGGTTTGTGAATCTCTTTTCAACATGGATTTGTGTATCATTTGCTGATTAAATGTGGGTGAATGAATAAATCATCAAAATTATTGTTTTCTTGATGGTTTCAAAGTATCTATTTGTGAGTGGATAAAATTATCTGTTAGTTAAAGATTCGATCTTT
>JAESVK010000902.1:984698-999032 GCA_017140935.1 Hamamelis virginiana | reverse complement strand
GAATGCTCAACCTTCTCCTCTAGAACCATATTAAAAGCACTGATGGATGGATTCATGATCATATAGTTCCAAATATATGATAAAGTTTTTTTTTTTTTTTTGTGTTTGGGTGTCATTTTTGTATTATAATGAGTTTACTTGGGCGGATAAATGTAACCATTGGTAAACACGAAGACCCATTGTGCAAAAGATTCAATTATTTTTTGCTGGAATGCTCTTTCTTAAGATCTAGAACCATATTTGTGAGTGGATAAAATTATCTGTTAGTTAAAGATTCGATCTTGATGCTGGAATGCTCAACCTTCTGCTCTAGAACCATATTAAAAGCACTGATGGATGGATCCATGATCATATAGTTCCAAATATATGATAAAGTTTCAATTTTTTTTGAGTTTGGATGTCATTTTTGTATTATAATGAGTTTATTTGGGCGGATAAATGTAACTATTAGTAAACACGAAGACCCATTGTGCAAAAGATTCGAATTTTTTTTGCCGGAATGCTCTTTCTTAAGATCTATAACCATATTTTAAACACTGATTGATGGATCCATGATCATATAGTTCCAAATATGTGATAAATTTTTATTTATTTATTTATTTTTTTTTTTTGAGTTTTGGGTGTGATTTTTGAATTAGAATGAATTTATGTAGATGGATACATGTAACCATTGGTAAAGACAAATACCCAATGAGATAAAGATTCGATCTTTTAATGCTGGAATGCTCGTCCTTTTTCTCTAGAACCATATTAAAATCACTGTTGGATGGATCTATAATCATATAGATCCAAATATGTGATAAAGATTCAATTTTTTTTTTTAGTTTGGGTGTTATTTTTGATTTATAATGGGTTCATATGGTCTGATAAATGAAACCACAAGTTTAGACGAAGACCCAATGTGCTAACGATTCGATCTTTTTTTGCTTGAATGCTCTCACTATTGATGTGGAATTGTATACTACACAGATAAATTAGTTCATGGTTATGTAATTCTCAAAATGTGATAAAGTGTCAAAATTTATTTTGAGTTTGGGTGTCATTTTTCAATTAGAATCAGTTCATGTGGTCGGATAAATGAAATCATTGTATAGACGATGACCCAATGTGCTAAAGATTCAGATTATTGCAATTGATTGCTCGAATATTCCTCTAAAATCATCTCAAATAAACTAATAGATGTGTCATTGATTATATATTGTAAAAATGTGTTTGATTACTTAATATGATCGATTGCTCGAATGCTTTCAATCTTGCTATGGAATTTTTTATTACACAGATAAAATAGTTCATGGTTATATTATTCCTAAAATGTGATAAAGTGTTATTTATTTATTTTTATTTTTATTGAGATTTGGTGTCATTTTTGAATTAGAATCAGCTTATGTGGTCAGATAAATGAAACCATGGTGTAGACGATGACCCAATGTGTTAAAGATTTAATTTTTAGCGATCGATTGATAAGAATAAACCTCTTGAATCATATCGAATGCACTGATAGATGTGTCCATGATTATATATTGCCCCCAATGTGATAAAGTTTCCTTTTTTTTTTTAATAGCATAAGACCCTTTTTTTTATTTATATTCAATACATGGTATAAGGTTTCTACCAAATGGTTAAACTAAATATATGATACGCTATTTATTCAAATATTAATTTTTAAATTTCTATAAAGTTTTATAATAAAATATTATTTAATATTATGGTTAAGATGTTCATTGATATTGTTACAAGGGAATGTTTAAAATTTTTGAGATGGTGTCTTAAAAATCTTACTCAATTTTATTTTTATTAAATTTATAACAGACCACTGCGAGAAAAGCAAGGACCCACGCCAAAAAGGGAAATTCTCATACCGGTATGGATCTAACATTTGGCAACATTAATCAATGATGCCAATTTGGAGCGCAAACATCGAGATGAACTTAGAAAAACTCCTTTTTTCTTTCTTTTTGAAGCAATATTTGATGGTAAAATAACCTGTGAAAGAAAAAAAAATTTGATAAGGATGTTTTGGACATTATAATGACTTTCAATCCGATGTCCAAAAAGTTTGCAATTGGAAAAAGGGAGATTGAGTTCACTACCAATGATGTTCGTTTGATTTTTGGTATTTCATCTGGGGATAAATTTATCTCAAAGTCATACTCTGCAAAACCCATTACTCCATTTGGGAAGAGGAGATTCAAAAATTCAGAACGGTTAACAGCTTCTGAAATTCGGGAACAGACAATTGAAGCAGCGAAAGGGAGAAAGAAGAATGATTATGAGGATGTGGCTAGGCTTCTATGCTTATACACATTGATAACAGTTACAAGTTGTAGAGATAAATTTATCTCTGCAACGCATCTAGCAAAAATGAAACCAAATTTATCTCTGCAACGCATCTAGCAAACTAGACTCAAATTTAGTTTCAAAATAGTTTAATTAATACATGATGAACAAAAATATGTTGATCAAGAAAATGAAACCAAAAATGCATTTCACAGCAGCAGCCAAACAACTATAAATGAACACATCCGTACGTTTAACAATAGAAAGACACCAAGGTCGAAAAACTCAAGGTCGAATAACTCTAACCGGGAATCACAGAGTTGCTGATAAAGAAAATGGATTTTCGTTCAAAACATTTAAACACCAGACTAATGATCTGATAAAATGATAAAGTTCATTCAAATTCAAAAACATACCATTAATAAATACATTTACATTTGTATTTAAAATCAAATTTGCATTATCTCTTCCATGAAATAAGGAAAAGGATTCAGCAAACAATCACGTACATGGAAATGAAGTTAAAAATCAGCAATGGGTAAAAAAGGCATTCTCTAATTAAAATATGGATTTATTTTTAATCTAAAAGGGTTTACTGGGAAGGGATCTTATCTATTCGACCTATTGATAATAAAATCAATAATCAGGGTCCTCTCGATAATTTTCCCAGAAAGAAAGCAATCCCAAATGAAGCCTAAAACAAGCTTAGCCAAAGATACTCAAAGCTTTTGTTTCTTCTTCTTGAACTTGTGTATTTTCATGGATCTTGAGGTTAAACACTCGTTAACAACATGCCCTAGTGTTAAACAAGGTGGTGTCATTAATTCTACTCGTGGATTGACTAGCCATCACTTCTACCATTGTCATTAATGTCCTCGGAAATTTTAAAATCATTAGCTACATTAGGTGAGGTCATGACATTGGTACCCGTTTAGGAATTATGAAAAAAAAACTTTTGCCGAATTCTGAAAATTGAATTAGGCTAAATCTACTATTTTATTACCATTTAGTTTTTAAATAGAGTCCTGATTTTATCAGATATATCTCATTTTAACTAAAATCAGCTAAGAATACAAGTTCTTGGATTCCCATTCATTTAATGCACGATTCATCTCAAGATCTTAATCCAATAGTTAAAGAGTCTTAGCTAATTTTAGTTAAAACGAGGTATCCCTTATAAGAACATTTTTCTTTTAAATAAATTAACTTACTGTTGATCTGAAAAAAAGAAACCATATTTTTATCTTATTTTCTATATATAATATCAAACAGATTTACTAAAATAAAAAATAAAAAATCAAACAATAGTAAAAATTGACCAAATTTATTTTTAACGGGCCACATTTTAATGTTTGCTAAATAGCTATGTGAAGATATTTCCCCTAATGTTAGATGAAGGACGGAGATTTTATAAAATCAAAATAACACGTTGCTATTAGAAAAAAGAAAAATGTTTTGGGTATTAACACAAATACAAAAAGTAGAGGTCGCCTGTGAAATAACTAACATTAACAACTTGAACTTACCGGTTCACTGTCACTGTGGAACGACTTGAAGTTCAAAAGAGATTCAACAAAACCTCTAAAGCCCTATTTTTTTTCTTTCTTCTGTTCATCAATGGCGAATCTTCCAATCTTACAATTCGAAGAGAAAATCATCGAAACAGTGGAACGAAACCCAGTGGTAGTAGTAATCGGAGAGACCGGCTCGGGCAAGAGCACTCAACTCTCACAGATGTTACACAGAAGAGGCTACACCAAATCTGGAATCGTTGGCGTCACTCAGCCTCGCCGAGTAGCCGCGGTCTCCGTCGCGAGGTAAGAGTTTTCGAAAAATGCTCGTTCGGAATTGTCTGTTCGAGCACTTTGTAAAACTTCGTTAAAGATTCATTTGGTTGCTGAGAAAATGAAAAGAAAATTTTGAATATTTGAATTTTCTATATTTGGAACTCCAAGAAGGCAAAAGAGTACATTCAATCGATCGTCATAGGAATATGTGGCTTCTATATGAGTATGTTTATGTATATTTGTGCATACACACGTGCACGCATACTCATAGATGAGTAGTAAGAACTGAACCGCAAACCTATCCTAACCTTCTCGATTATTCTAAGAATTCATTGTTTAGAAAACCAAAGCCACTGAAAAGATAATATTTCAATTTTATTTTCTTTATCTTTTCCTCCATTTTCTATATTTGGGATTATTGTTTCATTTTGTTAAAAGTGATATGCTGTTGTTAAATTCTTTTAGTAGTAAATGTTATCACAAAACCCACAAATTTTTAAAACATTTAGGAAAAAATTAGCAGTCAAGATTTGAGTCTATTTGGCTACGTGAATTATGCACAACTAGGAATCTGATGATGGTCCTTGGTTGCTATTCCTAGCTATGGATTATATGAGTATGTATTTTTTTTTTTTTTTTTTTGTGCTAAATGTAATGTATAGCATGTGGGAATAAGAGTATCTTTATTCAATCACTGGTAGAGGGCCAAGAATCTCTAGCCACACAGCTTTTGCTAGAAAAAGGAGTAAAGCATTTGTAATTGTGTACCTATGCTGCATTGCTTATCTTTGGACTAACTTATTTGACTCCTTTTTCATTGTATTGTTTTTCGTACTCAGACGGGTTGCTGAGGAGCTTGGTGTTCGACTTGGGGAGGAAGTGGGTTATGCAATTCGATTCGAAGACAGAACTTCAGACAAAACACGTATTAAGTAATGTGATTGAACTTGTTACCAAAACTTGGTTTTTATCTTTTTGGGTGTGCATTTTGTTTGCCAACTCTATGGTTCCTAACTATAGGGCTGTGGACTACTCAGATACCTTACTGATGGAGTCCTCCTTCGTGAAAGTCTTTCTAACCCCGAGCTCAATCAGTATTCAGTAATCATTCTAGATGAAGCTCATGAAAGGAGTCTAAACACGTAAGAATCATTTGCCATGCCTCCTTGATATGGTTTACTCTTTTAATGTTGAAGGGTCACCATTTTTATTCCCTATGAACTACATTTGATGTTTGCACTTAATTTATGGAGATGTCCTTGGTCAGGGATGTATTGCTCGGGCTGATGAAGCGCTTGGTAAAAATGCGTGCCTCCAATTTAAAGGTTCTCATCACATCAGCCACTCTTGATGGTGATAAGGTTGCAAGATTTTTTTCAAATTGTCCTGTACTTGCTGTCCCAGGGAAGTTATTCCCTGTGGAAATATTGTACAGCACTGAGCGTCCTACCAGCTACCTTGAGTCTTCTTTGCAAAAAGCTATTGGTATGTTTGGAACTTTGTGTATACTATGAATGGCGTCTTGATATGTGTTTTATTTTATTTTTACAATTATGAGTTTGATATTGTGGTTGATGGTGTTGTTTGGTACATTTTTGCTTTTTCATTGCACATTCCAGGGAATAATAATATATCTGGAGTATAGCTGAAAGGTTTTGGTTTCCACATATAAGCTTGTGGTGATTAGTATCTTAATAAATTTAACTATGATTAGATATGATTTTGTTGCTATTTTTAGATTTAGAGAACATATTCTCCCTATCACAATTATCCTGTCAATGAGATTAAATTCTATACTTTTCTTTTGGAATTAATACAGGAATGTATATGATCATGATGCATTCACAAAGGTATTTAATATTGAGCAATACATCAAGTTTTCGTTGATTCGTATTGAATTTTTCAAATATTGCTAGCACTACTTTTTGATATACCCGGAATAGAAGATTGCATATGTATCAATTAGTGATCAGGTCATATCTGCTAATATTTGTCCACTATAGATATCTATGGCCTAATCAACCATGGCAGCCATGTCCATCCATAGAATATGATTTTATGGAGAAATACACTTTTTTGGCCAGATTTTTTTTTCTTTTCTTTTTTATTTATTTTATTTTAATCTCTCTGATTCCAAAAGCTTAAAAATTCCATTTGTGCGCAAGATTTAATATGCTTGTAGATCAAAAGCAGGTTTTGAGTCTCCAAATGTTGTATTAGAGGATGTGGAAAACCCAACAAAAATATTTATTTTCTGTCAACAATGATGTAGAAACCAATATTGATTGCTACTGTGAAGTTAAACCATGTCGAAATAAAGTTCTTGGAAAATTTTTAGAGACAGAATGTAGGAAATTGTGCAGTCAACTATGTGTGTGTGGAACTTTATGGGAGTTTGCTCATGGAAAATTTTTAGATAAATAATGTGGGAAATTGCCCAGTCAACCATGCGTGTGTGGAACTTTATGGGAGTTTGCTAGCTTGAAATTGAAATTTGTGACCATATGATGTGATTCCCAATGAGTGATGGTTGATAAACTTGAGAATCGAGATACATCTTTTGGGATTGGCGTATTCATTATCATAGGCCTCTTCGAGTTCTGACGTAACTATGTATGCATGGAAATATTTTGTTACTATTCTTACTTGCAACTTATAACTCAAGAATCCATCCATATATCTAAAGATTTGTACTGTACATTTTCTTTATCAATATAAGTGTCTAATTGGTGTTTCCCATTATGAAATTCTAAGATGTTACAAATCCTAGTCCCAATCATCCAGTTTAGAGAATGGCTCATTAATAAGACTGTTACAATTAGTTGATTTTGACAAATTCTGAGTGGTGTCTCATGGATGGTTACAAATTCGATGTTCGCAGAAAAGGTGAGGTGTTGCATTTTTTTTTTTTTTGCTCCTAGCTAGCATTGTTAAATTTATCAATGTATGCATATGGAATGTTATATTTTTCAGATAAAAAAGGAATGTTATATTTGACGCCTTTAACACTTCTGCACAAAAGCTGAGGTGCTGCATTTGCATATCGAGTGTTCAAATACCACATCTTCCTGCCATCTATGTACTTCCTAAAATCTTTTCACCCACAAGAAAAGGGAAGGAATATATGTCAACTTCTCGTGCATACACTGCAATTCAATTTTTATTTTTTGTGAAAATTTTCTTTTGGGTTGCTATACTTATCTGCCCAGGACATCTTGTTCTGGTTTTTCACTCACTTACTAACCAATTGGTTTAATAGATATACATATTCGGGAACCAGAAGGTGATGTCTTAATATTCATGACTGGACAGGTGAGCATTTTGTTTTATGAGGTCTACCATGTAGAGTTTACTTATGAGTTATAATTCATGAGTCATGATTTTTATGTTTATTGTAAAATTCTCATTTGGTTTGATTATTTCACCTGAGCCCTTTGTAGGATGATATAGAGAAGTTGGTATCAAAGTTGGAGGAGAGAGTTCGAAGCTTGGAGGAAGGTTCTTGTATGGATGCCATAATCCTTCCCCTCCATGGTTCTTTGCCACCTGAACTGCAGGCAAGTCTTTTCATTTCCCTTTTTCTTAAATTTCTTGTCGAAACCTGGTGAACTTTTCTTCTAATTTCCCTGCTGTTATTGGATCCCTTTTGGATTTCTTATTCGTGATGTGTAGTGAAATCTCTGGTCTTTCCCCTCGGTTCATCTTATGCTTTTGTCTTATTTCGATCGCAACACATGTCAATATGTCATATACTCCAATTGTTCGATGTGAATTCCCCGTCCCTTACATGTTATAAAATATTTCTAAGATTGCCTTTCATTCAGCTGGGTCACCATATATTAGTACAATTTATGGCATGGGCTGAGAAGGGGAAAAGGTGTTCTATTAACTGTGAAATTGGGCTTTGACTAACTAAAGTTCTGGTCTTACGTATCTTTACCCAATGGCATATTTTATGCAATCAAATCAATCTGGTTAAATATTTTGTCTGGCTTGGGGTAAGCATGGGAGTTAATGAAATAATAGATTTGACCTGCTCACTGCTTTCTTTTTTTCTTTTTTCTTTTTTTTTTTTTGGGGGGGCGAGGGGGGGGTGGGTTTGTTTGTTACCTACTAGTTGCCATGGATAGGGAAGTTTGTAGATTCTTGGAATCACCCTATGTTACTAGGTCTTTCCTTGTCTAGATTATGAAATGAGTTCATAATCTATGTGTTTTATTTCTTCCATCATCGTTTTCTCTTTCTCAGCTCCTTTCTGAGTCAGTTATTCAGACTTATGTTGGTTTTTGTCATTTTCTTCATCCATTGAATGGGAAGCTAGAGTTTAGAGTTGATTGTTGTTGAGCTTTAAATGTTGGAGGCTTTAAACTTCCCTAAAACATTGGTGGTTAATGATTTCTATTTACTGTGACCATACAGGTGCGTGTCTTCAGTCCTTCACCTCCAAATTGTAGGCGATTTATTGTTGCCACGAACATTGCTGAAACTTCTTTGACTGTTGATGGTGTTGTGTAAGGAGACTTGTTGCTTTCATGAAAATAATTGTCTGGCAATTACGTTTCACCGTGACAGTTTAATTGTTCCTCATGCAATGCATATTCCATTTCAAGATTTTAGTCCTTAGACTAGTTTGTTTACTTTGATTTTTTTTTTTTTTTTTTTTTTTCCGTTTGGTTCATATATATGCCTTTTTTTACTCCTTCTAATATTTTCTATCAGAATTTGATATGTTAATATACAGTCTTCTTGAATGGAGAGAACTCTAGGAAGCCCCATTATATTTATTTATCTGTTTATTGGGTGAAAGCTTGGCTGTGATGATTTCTTTTCCCTTTTTGAGAATGATGATACAACTTCCATGGAAGCAATGTAAATGACGATGAATCTAATCTTTCGGGAAAAAAATTTCTTTCTTCTAGTTGTGGTTGAAAGATGTGCAATAGGGTAACCTTCTTATGGGGCTCATTGGGATCTCTGTAATGGCATGATAATGAACCTTCCTTTTTGAGTTTTGCCTTTGAAATCATAGGACAATTCCCAGATGCATTTGGCACCACACAACAGAAAAGATTCAGATTTGGGAATTAATTGTAGAATTTTTTTGAAAAGATCGGGAAGACTATTGGTACGACAAAGCTGGCTAAAATTTTCATAGTAAGTTGAAATTGAAAAGAACAATTTAGAATGAATCTGGGTGGGAGAAGCAATGCATAGAAAGAATTGTATGCTGTCATATGGGAAGATCTAGAAATCAGAATAATTCTTGAAGAATGTGCAATATTTGTGATATTCATCAGCAATTTGTGAATTATTGGAATTGGGCAGTTTTTAAAATGGAGAGCAGGGCTGCCCACAATCTAGCAACATTGGGCTGGAATTAGGTGTGGTACCTTTGGATGGAGAAGGGTTTCAGTAGGTTCTGGATTTATGGCAAAATTGCAGGTTGCTGGAACTTATAAAGTTTGCTGAATTTGAAAACATTCCGATTGAATTCCTGGACAAAAATGTATGGGCCAGCCATGCCACACTATTTATATCTATGTTCACGGAATTCAGTATATTTATTTTTTCCTCTTATGCTATATTTCATTTTATGAACAATATATATATTGAATTGTGTCTAAATAGAGTCATGTTAATTAGTTTCCTTACATTTATGGGATGCTTATAAATGATAGGTATGTTATTGATTCTGGTTATGTGAAGCAACGACAATACAACCCATCAACTGGCATGTATTCCCTTGATGTTGTTCAAATTAGCAAGTAAGCAGGTTATTTCATAATTTCATGTTGTTTGCAGTATTTATTAAACTTTCTTAGCATTCTAATTTATTTTTGTGTTTGTATAATGGCAGAGTGCAGGCCAATCAGCGGGCAGGAAGAGCTGGAAGAACACGTCCTGGCAAGTGCTACCGGCTATACCCTTCCATGGTTTACCAAGATGATTTCCTGGATGTAACAGTTCCTGAAATACAGCGATCTTCTCTTGCTGGCAGTGTTCTTTACTTAAAATCATTGGACCTCCCGGATATTGATATTCTCAAATTTGATTTTCTTGATCCTCCTTCCTGTAAGAAAGCTTTCTTTCTATATTTCTTTCTCATGTCAGCTATATGTGTGTGTGTGTGTGTGGAACATTTAATATATATTATGATTTCATATTTCCACTTCCGGATCTATATATTTTACTGATTACATCTGTATTTCTTATTAAACTTGGATATAGTGATTAACTCTATCCTGCTTTGCTGCAGCTGAGTCTTTAGAAGATGCTTTAAAGCAATTATATCTCATTGATGCTATCGATGAAAACGGATCAATTACAAGTGTTGGACGAACAATGGCTGGTATTAGATTCTCATCTTATTTATAAAGTCTCACTATGTTAGCAGTAAATGTTAACATTATGCTGCCATCATATTTAAGAATGCATGTGTTATATTAAATTTTAATAATCATCACTATAGGAGCCTTGCCTAACTATTTAGGTTTGATTATCTTAAAAGCAATTATACATAGTTTGTGCCTATAAGGAATGGATCAATTAGAGTTGATAGGCAAACAATATAGCTTGTACTGAATCTTTTTTCCCATATTGTAACCATATGAACAATGAATGCTAGTTTCTCTTTTTGTGTTCAAGATATAAAGCATTTTATGCATCATCCAGGCCTTCATCGTTACCATAATAGAAGTGCTGCCCGACTATAAATTTGGTTGCGACTTATAAGAATCGTAGGCATCCATTCTTAAGCTACATCTTCCATTTAAGTTAGGGTTTGCATAACTTTTCTCACTACCTACATCCATATCCTTTTTTTCTGAGAAGAAGGTGCTTGTTTAATGTGAATCAACTGATTCAGTTGAATCTCCTGGTGGGGCTTGCTTCTTAGTGGCACCGGATGCATTCACTGCTGAGTTTTTCTTTCGTAGTTCTGTCACTTGTCCAGCTAAACATCTTCATGTTGGGTATGCTCAACTTATATGCTTGTATTTAGTTGTTGCTCAGTATCCTTTTCAATGAAGTATTTTTGAGCTTATATCCATCATACAAAGTTCTTTCTTGGTCTGATTAATATCTTTGGTTTCATAGAATTTTGGACCACTTTTCAACTTCTTTCTTCTTTTTTTTTTTTTTGTTAAAATTGGAACTGAAATTAAACAACACCAGCAGAATGAGAATACATGATGCCATGAGCATCCAAGTCCAAAATGAGGGATAGACAAGAGGGTGGCCTCTCATACAAAACAAAATCTAAATGGCTATCACATCCCATTTTAGCTAAGGCATCTGCACACTGGTTTCCTTCACGAAAATCGCTCCTCAAAGTTTCCATCCGGAGTCTGTCCAAAAGGAACCTGCCGTCAAGAATAAGGGGACTTAAGTGGTGATTAACTGTGACACCTTTACGAACCTGATTTAAGTGCAACCAATGCATCCATTTCAACTTTGAGGCATTCAATTCCTCTATCAAGAGACACATTCAAACCATCCCTCAAGGCCCAAAGTTCAGCCGCGATGCTATTGGTCCAGTCAATTCCTCTAGAAAAGCCAAGGATCCAACAACCATTATGGTCCCTAAAAATACCACTTGCACCAGCTTGCCCTGGTTTCCCCAAAGAACCATCCGTGTTCAGCTTTACAAAGGTAGGAATAGTCGGATTCCACTTGACAAGAGGTACCTTGGAAATGTTGGAGGAATTCGTTTTACCAGTTTTCAACTTCATTGAGCATCAGTTGTGTCTAGACAAAATTTTTGGTGCAATTGGTAATGAACCACCTGTAGGTTTCTAAAATGTAAATGGGAAAGATCTTCTGAAACTTTCAAAGCAGTGTTTCTTAAGGAAAACTTAAGCAAAAACATCTTGGATTCTTATAACTATAAGGGGAAAAAAAATGAAAAAAGTCTCTTGATTTTGCTAAGTCTTGGAATCTAAGAGTGTTTTGGTGGAACTTAGACCCAAAGGAAAGTTTTCATTCCAATTCTATTCACTATAATCTATCAAGTGTAGCTGTAACTTCATTGTTTACTATTGCTCATGTTGGAAATTAATTGAAATGTCTTAGTATCATTTATGCTCTAAAGAATAGTTTTAAACGATCTGCACTATTATTTATCAAATATAGTATAACATCATTAATAACTGTTGTTCATGTTGGAAATTATTTCAAAGTAAAGATGAACACTTTCTGGGTTCACTGAGCAGTTATCATGATTGTTTGCAGAGCTTCCTTTAGAACCATCACTCTCAAGGACATTAATGGAGGCGAATGAATATGGTTGCTTATCCCAGGCATTGACTGTTGCTGCTATGCTATCTGCAGAAACCACATTGCTTCCTGGTCGAAGGTGAATTCATATGAATGTCTACAGATGCTGCAAATAGTTTGGTCCATGATTAGTATGATAAGGCCCATTGTCTGTATTTTATTTATTATTAGAGAAACTCAGAGGTCCTATTAGCTGGACTGCATTGCACTTATTTTGGACCTGTCACTGATGAAACATATGGGGAAGGCAGATAAGGAAATTCATGTATTTTGATAGCTCCATAATAAGGCCTTAACACGAGAACTTGAGAATAGAATCTTACTGGTCACATTCTCTGGTTCTCCTTCGAGATTTTGAAAGGGAAAATGCTTGGCTAATTTTAATTGTCTAAATATATATTTTCCCCTTTAAAATTTTCTTGCAATGTGGAAAATCTTAAATATCTTGTTATCTTGTATCAATTATCTAATTCTCAAACCTATATATATATTGTTCAAGCAACCTTACAAATTCAAACTGATTTACTAATTCTCAAACCTATATGTATATTGTTTAAGCAACCTTATAAATTCAAACTGATTTACTAATTCTCAAACCTATATGTATATTGGTTTTAATAATTGATATACTAGCAGCGAACTGCAAGTTATATGCTTCCGTTAGTTACCAGAAAAAAGAATGAGAGGGAATAACTGAACTTGTTATTTACTATCTAAACAAGGGCACTCCTATTTTTTTGCCATGTCAAATCCCATGTACATGGGCTATGTTAGTAGTGAGCAATCTGTATCAAATTCTGGAGTTGGATAACTTAGCCAAGGTTACCAGTTGCTGCATAATGAGCTGTTCATACGTGGATGGTTCTCTTGGCACACTTCTTTGAAAAGATAAACCCATTTCCATCATGTTGCAGTTTATTCACTGATATTACTAGAAGTTCAGGCTTTCATTCTGTCAATTACATCTCTGTAGAAGTGATAGTGTTACAAATTCATATCATCTTATTCTAGATACAGATTTTTTATTTTGTGTTCTCTATAAGAAAATATTTTTTGGGTTGAAATTTGGTTTAAGAAGCATATGGACATCTTGTACCATTTACATTTCATAATATATAAACCTCTGAACTTATTTGGTCCTGGTGACTATTCTTCTTTAAGATGATAATTGCTTTATCTCTGCTTGCAGCAAGAACACTGAAAAGAAGAGGAAACATGCTCCCTTGGACCTGCCTGATGGTTCTGGCTGGGGTGATCACATCCAATTGCTACAGATCTTTGAGCATTGGGATGACACTGACTTTGATCCAGATTGGTGCAAAGATCATGAGTTGCAGGTACCTTTTGGTATTCCTCTACAGAAAGCTTTGTACATATACATAAAAACTTTAGGACATGGATGTCATTTCAATTGTTTGAGACTTGGTTCTTTAGGTGGAAGTTTCACAATAGTGAAATCTTATATATTGGGCCTAACCTTGTGTAGTCTTCATCTTATTTCATATATGCAATGCTGGTATTGGTTACTTTTCTTGGGCCATGAGGTGGAGAAATTTTCTGCAAGATGTTAATGTGTTTATTTCGTATCCTTTTTCCAGCATTTATCTAGGCTTTCTAGTAGTGAGAAGAAGGGTATTGAAGTAATTGGAACCAACATGTAGACTGTACAGACACATTATCATTTAGGATACCTGCAATCCTGGTGAAATTTTTTATACATATATATATAATAATCTGTGGAACTTACTGAATGTAGGTGCGAGGGATGAAATTTGTCAAAGATGTCCGGAAACAGTTGTGTCAGATCATGCAGAAAATAGCAAAAGGCAAGTATTCAGTTCTCCGGAGTAGCTTATATGTTACGAATTACTAAGATACGTTAATGGTAGTATCTTAAGTCAGTTTCAATTTCAATTTCACGTAACCATTTATGACAGGCTTCACATGTGAACTTATGCCCCCCCCCCCCCCCCCCCCCCCCCCCCCCCCCCCCCCC
>JAESVK010000902.1:963330-976339 GCA_017140935.1 Hamamelis virginiana | reverse complement strand
AACAGAACTTCTGTTTATATGTGACCAAGCATTGTAGTTAAATTAACATATAGCTAAGGGGAGGTGGCTAATTGTAGTGTGCATAAATTGGATAACTGGCAGGCCCACCTGGATCTGGAAAAGGTACACAGTCACCAATTATAAAGGATGAGTACTGCTTGTGTCACCTGGCCACTGGTGATATGCTAAGAGCTGCTGTTGCTGCGAAGACTCCGCTTGGGATTAAAGCTAAGGAAGCTATGGATAAGGTAAAATACTTTTGGATTTCTTATTTCCATACAGTTTGTATCATGTGGTTTTATTTTCTTTTGGGCACA
Organism: Hamamelis virginiana; assembly: GCA_017140935.1. Taxonomy (NCBI): domain Eukaryota; kingdom Viridiplantae; phylum Streptophyta; class Magnoliopsida; order Saxifragales; family Hamamelidaceae; genus Hamamelis; species Hamamelis virginiana. The sequence goes on along the minus strand of JAESVK010000902.1, from coordinate 976,022 downwards.
TTTTGAAAGTTGCCTGATTGTGGGTGGTTTTTTATTTGAATCGTTTGGTTTCTTAGGGTGAACTTGTTTCCGATGACTTGGTTGTTGGGATAATTGATGAAGCGGTGAAGAAGCCCTCATGTCAAAAAGGTTTCATCCTTGATGGTTTTCCAAGGACTGTTGTTCAAGCGGAGAAGGTTTTATCCTTTCCTCTGTTATATCATATTTTTTGTGAATTTGTTCAGTTTTCTTTTTCATTTATTTCTCTCTTTTCCTGGACGTTGATTTTCTCTTTGTTAACTTCTGTAATGACTAATGACCCTTTATATTTGATACAGCTTGATGAGATGCTTGGAAAGCAGGGAACTAAAATTGATAAGGTGCTCAACTTTGCCATTGATGATGCCATCTTGGAGGAAAGGATTACTGGTCGCTGGATCCACCCTTCCAGTGGTCGCAGTTACCACAACAAATTTGCACCTCCCAAAGTTCCAGGTGTTGATGATGTAAGTTGCTATCAGTGACTGTATATTTTGCATTCTTTCATTTTATAAATAGATGAGTGATATTACATTATTAAACAATTATTCTCATCAGAAGGGAACAAGTACTATCCCTCTGTCCATGCATTTACTTTTGGATATGATCCACACGACCACACACATGTCGTTGTATGAAGCATGAAAGATGCTAACAGCTAACAAGTAATATCACACTTCCCGTATATATACATTTGCATATTAGCCACATGCATACATTCTATAGGGTGTGAAAGATGCTAACAGGCTAACAGCCATCCTTTTCGTGGCCTTACATCTAGTTTTATTCTTCATTTTCCTTTTGTTTTACAAGGCTAGGATCTTTCGTTTATTAAAGTGAAATAAAGGAAGCTTGTACTTAATATACCCATAACAAGAAAAAAAAAAGAGAGAAAGAAAGAAAGAATGATAGATGAGTTCCAGATTTATTAAGCAAGTCAGCAACTTGCTCGCACATCAAGGATTTTGGATTAATGTCTAGATTTAGACTGTTTTAATGTTTTCTTTTTCCCTGGTTGGTCTAGTAAAGTTATTGATGATAAAATAAGGGGCAGGTTTCCATAAACTTATCAAATAGGCTTCTCAGTAGTTTCAGAAGTGGAGTTTGATATGGGGAAGTGAATTTCTAGTAACTTTGGGTGAAACCCATGGCATGTGAAAATGCAGAAAGACTGGTGAGCAAATGTGATAATGAGAAGGAAATGTTGTTAAGAGGATGGTTCAAAGTTCCTCAACGCAAATTAGAATGGAAGTGACTATTGGGCTAGTCCTCTACTTGATCTAACTGTTAGTGTTCAATATTTGAATTAGGCAACCTTCAACAATTGCAGTGTGCCCCAGAAAAGGATTTTGGAAAAATAAGCATCCAAACACTCCCTAAAACTTCCACTTTCAATTGTAATTGCCAAAACCCAGCAAGGATCTAGTTCAAGCAGGTTGGTTAATTGAGTGACATAGCAACTTCTTAGAAACCTTGTTTTCTGAACTTTGGATATCATGTATGTTATTATAAATTTGCTGATTTGTACATTTGGGAAGTTGAATGCATTTTATATGAGTAACTTATTGGATGTTTAACTTGCACAATGTTTTTAAGGTATATTTATATTTTTCCCACTTTTCTCACTGAAGGTCACTGGAGAACCTTTGATCCAAAGAAAAGATGATACTTCAGAGGTTCTAAAGTCGAGGCTGGTGACATTTCACAGGCAAACGGAACCGGTAGGCTTTGTTTAATTACTTTGTACTTCATTCATTTCTAATAAATATGTTCTCAGAGGTAAATTCCAGGCAAATTTTAATTTATTAGATCTATTTCCAGGTCGTATTCATACAGAACTTTTTTTAAGAGAGTTTAGCTGCAGGGTATTTGCGACATGAGGTGTTTCTAGTTTGTTCATTTAAAAGTTATTCCTTCTTTTGTGTCTTCTTATATTAAGATTGATTTGGGTTTCTGCCATATTTTACATTTAAAGAGTTTGACGGTACACATTCTGACAAAAGAATCGATCAGAAAACTTGAGTTTTTCATTCATGAGGCTCGTGTTTGCAGTTTATTGGTGCTGAAAAATCAGCATCAAAGCTTAACATGACATTTTTTCTATATATTTATGTTTTTCCAAAAGCTACTATTAGATCTGGCTAGGCTAAGCACTTGTATCAAAATAAGGGTTTTGATTTAAGCTAACAGACATATCAATGTATCAACATTTTTTCTGTATATTTATGTTTTTCCAAAAGATTTAAGCTAACAGACATATCAATGTATCAACATTTACATTGTTCCTCCATGCCTACCACACCTCCTTCAATATTATTATGCTACACGTTTTGCTCTTTACTGATTCTACTTGTCAGTATTGAGTATTCTAAATAAGTTTTATGTTTGAACTGCAGGTCATTGATTATTATGCCAAGAAGGGGATTCTTGCACAGCTTCATGCGGAGAAACCCCCCAAAGAGGTCACTGCGGAAGTTCAGGAGGTTCTCTCTTAATAAGATTGAACGCCTTCTCTTTTAAAGTTGTTATTTTTAAACAGTACTGGAGAATTTGCTCGCTTGCATTCCGATACATTGTCGGATTGGTTTCCTCTTTATAACTTTAAGTCAACTGCGAGTTCCAGCTGGTTCTGCCTGAGATGTTCATGTGTTGTTTAAAATAAGTTCACAGATAAAATGTGGGAATTTTTGTTGAGTATAATTCGACAATGATCATTTTTTCTAAAGTCTCTCCCTTCTCAGTGGCTTTATAGCGAGAAAAAAAAAATGCTTAAGCTTATTAGGTTCTGTTTAACTACACTGCGTTGAATGATAGAAATTTAAGAGTAAGTGCAAAGCTTTAAATTTTTTATGGTACCCTATTTCTAATTGGAATCTAGAACTCATCCTAAATACATGTATTACATAGAAGATCAGCTAAATTTGGTTGATCTGGCCTTTTTATATTCCTTGATTTTTATTCCACTGGCCGGATTTGTGGAGAATGAAATCAACTCTGCTTTCAAAACTAGGATGGTTTTTTGATTTATCCACTACTGCCTTTTATGATTTAATAGATAAATTATATGAAATCCTTTAATTTATAAAGTAAGCAGCACAAATTAGTGCGATTTGCAGAACTTATTAATAAAATTTTATCTAATAAATTATTTTTATTATATGATTTTGACCGAGAAGTAAAGTATGCATTTTAGTACATGAGAATGGTTTAAGATATTAAAATAAAATAACACTGAAAAATCAAGTGGAATTAATTTTTAAAATAAAAAAAAATAATTTAAATAAAAAAGGAGAGAAGTTAGTTGGGATCCAAACCCAAAATTTAAATAAAAGAATTTAATTATGAAGAGAAAGAAATGTTAGGCTAGAACAGCATTATCTTAAAGTAGTCATTACCAATAAAAACGAGAACGAACAAAGAAAAAATTATTTAAGTGCCTGTTAGTACTACATTTTACATAACACACTCCACTTTTTAAAAATTAAATATATAACATTTTGAAACAAATTATAATTTATTCAATTTTTTTTATAAATAAATATTTATAATTTTTAAACTTTTAACTACAATTTATTCAATTTTTTATCGATACATATTTCTAAAATATAAATAAACACATTAGCTATATTTACTTTCAACTCTGCTGTAAAAATGAAATGAACTTAATATTCAATTCATTTTTTTTTATTAATTTAATGTAGAAAACCTTTAAAACTAACTTTGTTTGGAGCCTATCCCGTATGGGAAAGGACCCTCCAAAAATTGGCGTATGCCACTTTATACGGCGAGCACACGGTATTCTTTAGTAAAAGGCGAAAGAATAGTTCGCTTTGTGCTCATCGCGTGGCTGCGTGGTTTTGAAGAGCAGTTGCGCTGCGTTTTTTTATAGCTGCTGGTTACTTCTCTGTCTTTCGTTTCTTTCGATGTGGGATTAGAACTCCAAGTGAAACTGTCCAACCATGCCGAGAGTGCCTACCATCTTAGTCTCATACTCACATGCCTCATGAGGCTCGTTAGCTCCGTGCGCAGTATGCACATAATAGTTAGCGTGGTCACATGCCTTGAACCGCCCCCAACTCCCTTTCGGTTTTTATTTTTTATTTATTTTAGGGCAATTCCACGAATAATCCTAAGTTTCCAAAATATTACATCTACGAATTTGATCCAAAACATATTACGCATATACACCTATTACTGTTTTTTTGGACGAAATTATCCTTAAAATTGAAGTTTGACCAATTTGTACAAAATCACTAATTTTATGTATAATCCACAAAAATAAACAGAATCTTCAATCCCCAATTTATCTAATAATCACCAATATTGTTAAGAATCCCCAATCCATTTTATGTCACTTCAACATTTAATGCTAGTCATTCAATGTACCTCGAATTTTTGTACAGGGTCCCCAATTTTATGTATAATCCCCAAAAATAAACAGAATCTCCAATCCCCAATTTATCTAATAATCATCAATATTGTTGAGAATCTCAATACACTTTATGTCATGTTAGCATTTAATGCAGGTCATTCAATGTTTCCCCGAATTTTTTGTACAGAATCCTCAATTGTATAATCCTAAAAAATAAACAGAATCTCCAATTCCTAATTTATCTAATAATCACCAATATTGTTAAGAATCCTCAATCCACTTTTGTCACGTCAACATCATTCATGTCATTCATTCAGTTTGCGCTTTACAATAACATCAAATCAATCAAATCTTGTCTACTCTATTGGATATTATTTGTAATTATGGTGATCCTCTGTAATATTGGGGATTATACACAAAATTGGGGATTGTGTTGATTATTGGCGACTCTTTGATTTTTTTAAATTCATCTGTACATAAATTTTGACCATTTTAATGATCAAATTGTAAATACCCATATGAGTGGAGGATATTTATGTCTTAAAAAAATATTTGCTTAACTAGTTTTAGATCGGATTCGTAGGCGTAATATTTTGAAAACTTAGGATTATTCATGGAAATTGCCCTTTATTTTAATCTACTAAGCAATAGAAGAATGCAGACTTTATAAAACGTTTTTTTCTTTCACATTGAATAAAATCTAGGATGTGGTCGTATCTTATGTCACATTGAATAAAATCTCAAACATTTAGGGTTGTCTGGGTTAGTTTTTTTCTAAAATCACTTTTGGTGAACTATTTCTTTACATATCTCTTTAAAATTATGTTCAAATTATATTTTTATATGACAAAATTATCATGCTATAAGTGATTGTGATAAAAGTCAGGGCCTCCTAACTTTTGCAACAATCACTTTTAGTATAAAAATTTTGTTAAGCATCCTATCATTCCTCAAATTGTCCAAAAGTGATTATCTTTAAATCTCTTATATCAAGTAAAATTTTAACCTCCAAATGTGATTTTGAGAAAAGTTTACACAAACGGACCCTTTATATGAAAGAGATGTTATATTAGCCATCATCAAACTAAGTTTTTCATTTTTAATATAGAAAAAAAAAAAAGAAGAAAAAGAAAGAACTCCTTATAAGAGTGGAAGAATTATCATTTAAGTTACAATGGCCGACCCCAAAATAATGTATTTGGAGTATTTATTTCACTTAAATAAATTATATTTAAGAATTTTTGAGCCACATAGAGTAATGCTATCTATCCATCTCTTTTATGGCTCAAATTGTCTTATTTCAAGTGGGACTCACATCAAATCACATGGATGTCACATTGGTGTGAGTCTCACATTATATAAGTGACTTAGGACAATTAAAATACAAAAGAATTGCTCATATAGCATTTTTCTTAAAAGTAGACGTGACGTACGTGCCACTGGATCTCACTAGATGGATCACGTGTACGAGAAATTAGGCTGATACGAGTGGCATAAACCATGCAATTTGCATACACTTCAAACCTGTAACGCCCCAACCTAACATCCATACCGACCCTTCCGGATAGGTCGACACGTGTCAAGATAGAGGTACAACCTGTCCTGCTCATTCGTATTTCCACATGAGATATAAGAAATAAATATATATATAACAAAATGAAATGCCATGTCCATACATTATGACCCATTCGTCAAATATAATACAATTAAGAAATCAAATATATTGCCAACATCCCTGGCAAATGAGACGTATCATAGATCAAAAGTATTCTAAATAACTGAATATAACTTACTAAATTTCTCATGAAATATGTAAGACCAAAACAGGTAATAACTATGCAGCTATCCACCATTTCCAAAGCAGCGAAATATGCAAACCAAACATGTACCCCGAGTCAACCTGAAATGTACTGCAATAAAGCAGGGGTGAGCGTCAACGTGCTCAGTAGGGATAATATAACCTCTACACATCAATAACAACATTTTGATACATGGAATATTCATAAAGATTTCATATTTCCAAAGCTCAGAGGTTTTAATAAATCAGTTCAAAAACAGTGTTTAAAAGCTGTGTGGACTTTCAGTGAAAAACTATATCCTCCAATGTCGAATCCAGCAACCAGAAAACCAGTAACCAGTAACCAGGCATATGTCTCGCATGCGGAATGCCCCATCGCATGTGGACAATAGCCAAATAACGTCCTAGTCCATAGCATGGCACTATACGTCACCGCGCAGGGTCCATAGTATACCCATCGGTATGGAGTTCGGCCAGATTTGGCATATGCGTCACTTCGTTAGGTCCCTAGCATATCCAAAACTTGGACTGAATTGTATTATAGGGCTGTTGATTCTAGGCTAACAAGCCTTTAGCTCAACCGGGCTACTACTAAACCAGGCCGGGGACCGTAGTCACAGTCGCACCCAAAAACATAATCGAAAGGGCCATGGGCCCCAAACCCCCAATGATACAATTCAGTCCACAATAATATATATAATAATGCATGTCCTAAAAATATATAACTAATCATATGCCATGTCCACCGAGATGAGGCCAAGACCGAAGACAGGTCGAAACACCGCCAACATCCTCGCGTGGTAAAATCTCATATCAAGAACCAGGATCCATCACATGGCATCCAGAATATACCGTAACCAGAAACCCTTATACAGGCGTTTCCATTTGAATACAAACATTTCCAAAGCTCGATTTCAAATCAATATATAAGACATGTTTCCAAAACCATATTTAGAAACCAAGGAATGATAATAGTTCAAAGGTATATCAAGCCACTTTCTTAAATCATAAAGACATTTGCAAGAATGGGCTTTCTTAAAATAACATCCACATGTATCATTTGTAAAACCATTTAGTTATAGCTCAATTATCCTTAATTCATAAAACATTTGGTGGATAAGTATCATCTCCACATTTGAAACAGTTAACAATTTATAAGGCATTAGCACGCAAAACCTTTCATATAGTTCATAAACATGCCACACAAATTCTATGGTTCACAAAACAGGTATATTCCATGTATCTGATTTGACAGTTCAATAAGAAACAAGGTCCATCGGCATTTATAAATCATATCACTTAAATCAAGGTTTACAGTTCAAATGGGTAAACAGGGTTCTATAGCCATCATAAGCCATGTCATTTGAAATCAGAGTTTATAATCCATATTGTTCTCGTAACAGTTATAAGGTAAGGGTCCAGGTTTGCAACCATATGTGAATCATATCGTTCAATGAACGTTTAGAAATACGTAGAGTTCTCATAACAGTTATAAAACAAATATATCATTACTAACAGAAAAAGGTTACTTATCCCTACCTCAAAGAAATTGTGTTTTCCAACCGTTGTGGCTCCACGAGCCTCCTAATGCAATGCCTGATGCACCCGATGCAAGTGGTCCTCCAAGGGACCCAATCAACACTGAGAAACAAACAAACAGACAAAGCAAAGAGAGAGAATCAAACTTAAGCACAAAGGATTCTAAGATCCCTAAAGCAAACCAACCTAATATTAAAAGTCATTCACTCTTGAATCTTGAAGGTCAAAAATCCCAAAAATGCTATCCTAAAGGTCTAACAATTTCAAAGCACAAATATACACAAGGCGAACCCAATGGTGTCTAATCCAAGACACACACAACTCCACACTAAGGAAAACCATAAGAAAACTAAATCAAAAGCCTTAAGATTTTCAAGACATGTTCTCGAGAATGCCAAGATATTATATATAGAATTTAATGTCCAAAATGTCCAGAGGTTTAAGAGATATAAGCCAAAGAACACGAAAGGTATGATAAAGGGCAAATCTGGTATTTAAAAATATTTATCTTTCCAAACATAAACTGACCAACACATTATCATATTTATAAACTAGACTTCATAAGTTTTTCGAACATATAAAGATCGTTCAAAACGGACATTAGATGAAAAAGATATGCGCGTTTAAAGTTTGGGTTGGAAATTAGGCCCTTCCAAAACAGTTTTGCTATTTAAACCATATATTCTAGCTCAGTTATCGAAAATTAATAAACTTTAGTGTTCTAAAAAGACAACTCGAAGATCTACGATTTATCTTTAATAGCCAAAGTCCAAATCCAACAATTGCGAGGCCAAAATCATCAATTTCAGCAACCTACTGTGTTTGGGCGAGAATATTTCCACTGAAAAACAGGTTTCGGTAAAATGGGCATAACTATTTGTAAAAAATTCCAAATGAGGTAAGGTCGGATTCGTTGAAAAGATAATTCAAATACCTACAACTTTTGTGAAGAAAGTTTAGCCCAAATATGCCTCTAGGAGTGCCAAAAGTGTATGGACAGAACACTCTGTTTTCAGAAGTCACATTTAAATTCATCAAATGAAAGAATAAAATTTGTGAAACTCAAACAAAAAGTATAACAGTTTGGGTCCTTCAAAACTCATCTCTAAACCATGAACAATTTCATTCAAAATCAAAATCAAAGCTTTATTTGAGCAGCCATGGCTGCTGCTCATGGATCCTTCAACACAGTAACCAGAAAATTAAAATAATAAGCTGTCTCCACTAATAAATCATTACATGCTAGTTAAAAACAACTCAAATTTGTTCATTAGTTTTCAAAATGGAATACAAGTTATAAATGTTTGATATGCAAGGCCCGAAAATCCCCAAAATAAACCCAGAAATTCGGATTGCACCATGTATGATTGAAAAACCATTTAAATCAACAAAAAATCAATCATGAATCCTTGTTGATACAACTCATACCCAAAAATCAAAACCCTTTAAAGCTAACGTGCAAGTCAAAACAGCTATAGACCAAACTTTAGAGCATCATCCCAACACAAAACCATGACCGAGAGTCCAAAACTAGCATTTAAGTTTTCAAATCCAAACATGCAACAAGAGATGGAAGAATCGAACATGCAGGTAGCTTCCAAGAACTCAACCCACTTCAAAAACAGTTTTTAGAATTATAAATCCAACTTCTAAAATCAGTTTGAATAAATCCTTAAATCAAAACCTCAACACTTAGCTTTCAAAGACCCAAAAGTTTGAAATTACTAGGAGGAAATGGTGAAAACACGGACATGTATGCAGCAACAAACCATATTTCCCCAAATCCGAAAATTATGTGAAGAAAGAAGAGATTCGAAATACATAAGCACAAACTCACCTCTTGAGCAGCAAAGATGGAGAAATCGGATGAAGATCCGACAAGAGTGGTGGCAGCTCCTCCTCCTCTTACGGTTTCTCTCTCTCTCTTGGCCCTCTCTCACGATTCTATCTCTCTTTCTCTCAACTCTCATAACATAGATGCAAATGAAGAAACCAGGGGGGGCTGCCCACGGTTTTAACAAAAGGAAAAAGGGACATGTTTGTAAAAATTATTATTTTTATTTTTAAGTTTAAATTTCAAATTCTATCAAATTTTAAAATCACCTCAATTTATATAGAATAATAAAGTAGGCATTTTATTTAATTGCAAATCACCCCTAACTTTATTAAAATACTAAAATATATGTCTTAAAATTTTTGGGTTATCACAAAACCATTCTCATAACATTTTTTTCACTAGATAAAATATTTATTTGAACCAATTAATCACAGTGAACAAACCAAACTAATTTCTAACATACACCTAAGTCATTAGAGATGGTCCATTTTTTGGGGTGAAAAGTATTGAAGTTGGTGTGAAAATTGTGGTTTCATCTTCAAGATACGCAATGGAAAAGTCTTAATCAGCTTCTAATAAATTGATGTCAAATAAATCCCCTCTTAAGTGCAATAATACAAAATGAAATTGGTTTTACAAAATGATTACTACGAGCACCTAGAGGATGTCAAATAAATCCCCTCTAATTTTAAAGTGCAATAGTCATCAAGCTTAGTGTACACTAAGCTTAGTGGACACATGTGTCCACTAAAATACTACTAGTATGGTCACATTTGCAACACCAACCCCTTATTGTAAGCTGTAATTGAAAGAGAGAAATGCAATTCAAACCAAAAAAAAAAAAAATTGGTAGTGAATTGGAGCACGAAGAGAGGGTGAATGCCTGTTTTGAAACTAACTATATCCATTTCGAACGAGAATCCTTAATTCATTTATGTGGATTCTTATGTTTTCTTATTAATTTTACAAAACGAAGCCATATTTTTGCAAAATGATTGTCCAACCACAAGATAAAAGTAGATAGAAAGTGAGAATGAATTTTTTTTATTTTTTTATTTTTTTTTACGAGATCATCATTTTGTTGACATGTTGCCTCATTCTCCAAAAGTTAAGGAGAAACAAAATGAGGAAACCCAAAAAAAAAAGAAGAGAAGTTACAGCTTGCTCTCTTGTACTATTAGTCAAAAACACTTTACACCCTTGTACTTTCAATTGTGATATATTGACCATTGCACTTTTAAAATGTGACAGATTGTACCATTTTGCCAGCAAATCATTTGTTTATATGACTGAAAAATTGTGTTAGACATGTTATTTTTTTTTTTTATACAATATTTATCCTAAGTTGCTAATGTGTTTATAAGCATATCAGTGAAGTTTCATGATTGTTCTCAATATATTTAAAATTTTATGAATTATTTTCTCCATACAATAAATAAAATTCATAACAAATAAATATATTGAGAAAAATCATAAAATTTCACCTATATGCTCGTAGACACACTAGCAATATATGATAAATATTGTATAAAACAATAATAAATCTAACATTATTTTTCAATTAAATAAATTAATGATTAATTAATAAAAGAATGGAAAGTGTCATAAATCAATCTTACAGGGGTCAATGTGTTAATATTGAAAATATAAGGGTGCAAATTATTTGACCAATAGTACTAAGGATCCAATTATAATTTTTTTTTTTAAAAAAACTCCATTTCTCGGGTTGATACGTGTATTATTGGGTCAAATATGCATTTAATTGCTTTAAAAGGTGGACTTTATATCCCACGCGCCCCATAATTTCGGCGCTGCGGTGTCCCCTTCATTGATAATTGACTAACAATTAATCCTACTAATGTATACCGCGTGACAAAAAAAAAATTAAAATGATTAGTACTAAAAGTTAAACTAAATTTAGCTTAATTTACTATTAAAAAATATATTTGAATGAAAAATACATGAGCAGTTGTAGTGGGAATTTTTTCCCCATCATTGGCCCAAAAATTGTTTCTGAATGGAAAAATGCCAGTTGAGTTGACCTAAGTTGGCAAATTGCTGGGAGCATTTACCCGAAAGTAAATACTGAAATGAGGCTGAACAGATTCCGCTCTTGAAGTTAGCGCCTCTTGTCTCATCCCATAGTCATTAGTCATTAGTGAGTGGGGGAAGAAGCCATGCATATGCCGACTGTGCCACCAATGTGCGAGTTTGGTTCTGCCTTCAGAGTCCACCCCATCATCATTTCTGTCTCACTTGATATTTAAAGATAAACTATGCGATTGACATGGCCTTTTCCTTCAAAACATACTTAATAAAAAAATTGATTTAAGATCAAAATAAACAATTCATTTTAAAGTATAATTATACTCATGAAAGCTCACTCCAATCCATAAAAACGCTACTCAAAAGTCAAAACACGATCATCGCACCGGCGTTCCTCTGGTTTACCGGGATCTCCGGTGACTGTCTTTTCCGCCACATAGGCAGTTTCAGGCAAAGCATCTTCTCTCTCTCTCTCTCTACACACACACACACACACATATGGACGTGTAAATATATACATACTCATTTCGTTTCAATGACATCTTTGCCCTAATTTGTGTGAAGAACGCAATACAGCTTATATTCTTATGTCGTGCTTATCCCGGATTCTATTTTCTCAGTTTGAACTTGTTTTTATGTTATATTGCTGTTTGAATTTTCAGTTGAATAAATGTCTATTTGAGAATTGCTTTTTAGTATGGATTAATCACTGATTTAGTTGGTTAATATTCAATATTCTGGAATTTCTTGTATATCATGAAGGTGTTTATGCAACCTTGGATTTTCTTTCACTATTATATGTGTGTGTGTCGATTGTTTCTATATTTCTTCTTATAGATTGTTTGCTTGATTAGTGTTATACTGCAGGAAGCAGTGGTTGATTACTGTCGCTCAGAGTATATCTATTGATTTCAGATGTTTCTGGTCCTTATTGTGTTTGAATTTTGTTGTTTGGATTCATAATTTTGTCAGTGTGGTTTTGTTTATAATCAATTGAAGAGGATTCATAATTTCAGATTGTGTGTGCTTTTGAAATTCAGCGTGTTGGAGGGCAAATATAACTTTTTTGAATATTAATTTGA
>JAESVK010000902.1:931054-963230 GCA_017140935.1 Hamamelis virginiana | reverse complement strand
GCGTTCTAAGCTACTTTTACATTACTTCTCAGACGCTTCAATTTTGTTATTGGTTAGGATTTTGAAAGTGGCAGTAACTTACAGAGAACTGAAAGATGAAATTGGCTCCAAGAGAGATTGAGAAATTAATTTTGCACAATGCTGGATTCCTTGCACAGAAGCGTCTTGCTCGAGGCTTAAGGCTCAATTACACAGAAGCTGTTGCACTTATAGCAACACAGGTAGCTAACAATTTGAGGCCTTTGCACCAAATATATAGTCATTCATTACCTTGGTAATTGTGGCGGTTGTATAAGTTTTCATGTTATCTGTATAAGAATTCAGTACTTGTTTGAAGTTTTCTCGTGTATCATCACTATAGACTGCTGCTTATAGCTATGTGTCTAATTCATATCAAAACATCATAGCTGTTTGCTCTATGATGGATATTGACAAGCTTCCTAGTAAGTCCACATTTAAAAAAAATATATATATCCTTTCTATTTTTGAAATACAAACTGAGCTCATGAAATGTTTTGTTGATGCAATTGAATAAGTTGCTTGTAATAATTTCCATAATGTTAGTATAAGTTTGTGTTTATTTTCCAAAATCCATGCATAAAAAAAGACTTAATATGGGAAAAAAAGGATTTGCGTAGCCAATCCCTAATATTTGGGATAAAATTTCGTTGAATCTGAGTTAAATGTGTGCAAATGTAATACTATATATATATATATATTCTCAAATAGAATGTATCCTAAAAACATGGGTTGGAAAAGAAGTTTGATGGCCCTTCTGTAATTTGGTGTCATTAATAGATTTTGGAATTTGTTCGTGATGGTGAGAAGACTGTGGCAGAACTGATGGACATTGGGAGACAAATTTTAGGAAGGTATGATGTAAAGTAAGATTTTTTATTTTTTTAAAGTTATTTGTATAAAGCACTGTCTTATGAATATCATAAGAAATTAAATTGGAAACAATGATAAATTTTTAATTTCCTACATGGAGAGTTGGAGGTAGATTACTAAAAAAGCCTAAACAGAAACGAAGATTACTATAAAAGCCTAAAACTGAAACAAAGGAAATTCATTTCATCACTCTTTTGGATGAAGGGTATGGCTCTAGAGTTGAGCCTTAACGGAATATCAAGTTGGTCTAAAATGTGTGAAGGAAAGACCAGACTAGCAGAGTTAATTACCATCTCATCACTTAAGGCTGAAAATTACAAGTTTATAAAGATATTTTGGCGATATTGACGGTTTCTTAGTAGAGTTTGGTGGCAATACTAAATGCTAAATATAAAAACCTAATATGACTGCTTAAAATCCTTATGTACTTGTTTGGATCTTTAGTTTTTCTATTGGCATTAGAAGGAATTAAAATCTACTCTTTAACTGATAAGCAGTGATTTCCTAGATTAATTTCTACAAATATTAGGATACCACTCATTTAAATGAAAAATCTAACAATTCAGCATTGTATACCAAATGCTCTTATTCTTCTTTGTATGCTCTCCTCTTTCGTTAAGAGGTCCAATCAAGTGTAGCACTAATGCACCGGAAGATGTTTCCCTTCAGGGGACTACTATGGTAGGTTATGATTTCACTAAAGATCAGTATATTTGTGGTTTCTTGATATTTTATTGAACACTTATAAAAGATTCAGGTTTCTTCTGTTGGACTTAGATTGTGAAGGTTGTTGCATAATTTGAATGATGCATGCCATATATTTCAGCCACTGACCCATTTTTTTTTTTTTTAATCTAAAAAATCTCTCAAAAGTATAAAAGATTTTGTTTAAATGTGATGGCTTAGGAAAAGTACTGTAGCATTACAGATTGTTGAAGGGATAAGGCTTTATTGAGTTCAGTTGAGGTGATCAGAATCTCTTCACCTAACAATGCCCCATTTATAATATTCTTCAAATGAGGTCCTCTCTTGCGATTGTTAGTTTGACTCTCTATGCTTCTCAGTTCAGGATTATTGTTGACTTGTATGTTTCCACAAAAAGTATAAAAGAGAATCAGAATTGCCAATTTAGAGTCTGAAATTTTCTTTCTTGATCAATAGGAGACAAGTTCTTCCGGCTGTTCCACACCTTTTGGATACTGTACAGGTAATTCCGTTATGGCTATAGTTAATACTGAAGTTTCCTTTTGGACTGATCAATCAACACCTTATAATTGGTTCCAAATTTATTTTTTTTAGCCTAGGAAGTTATTTACCTAAGCAAGTCATACATACGTAAGAAAGATAAGGAGATGAGAAATTAGCTTTTGTTGTTTTTGATTTCTACTAAGATTACTTTATCACTTTATCTGAATACATATTTTCCTATTGAAAATTCTCTCATTTTCTGTTTCCTCACTCCAGGTCTGCAGATCATTTACTATCTATCCAGTAGTTTAATAGCCTATGAACTGATTAATATGTTCCCATTTTAGAAAAATAAAATAAAATTGTTATGTTAATTATTTTCTTTCTTTTATTTTGAAAAGAATAACTAATGCTGAAATTTTGTCAAACCTGTCAACTTCTTACTTCTGACATTGTTTCCCCTGAATATTTCCTCTAGCTAATCTATTGAATAAATTTCAACTGCCATTTAGGTCGAAGGGACCTTCCCTGATGGGACAAAGTTAATCACCGTTCATGATGCCATTGCTAGCGAAAATGGAAATCTAGAGCTAGCATTGCATGGTTCTTTTCTTCCAGGTAAGGGCATACCTTGGATTGTAAAGTTTTGGAATAATTTCTTTAGGGACTTGTTGGTTCTATTTCTTGGTCAGCAGTAGCAATTAGAGAAGTAATGAGCCGTAATCCTCATTCATAGCTTTTGGCAAGGTCATTTTATCCATGGCTTAAAGAGGGGTGAAAATGCTTAAGAAAAGGTTCAAACTTGAGATACACTTTGGATAAAACCAAAAATCTTTTATTCATGACTATCCTCTCCTTAAATATGTAATTGAACATGAGGCTGTAAATAATGATTGATGAGAACTTTTTTGCGAATTCACATTTTTCTTCTTATTATCCCCCCAAAAAGATGGAAATAGCGTAGTTAAATTGAGATGAGTTCCCAACTTAAATGTTACTTAATGTAAATGAGGTCTAAATTTTCCCTAGTGATTAAGCTTCATTCTTACTTGGTCAGTTCAATTTTCACTTCTTAAAATGATGAGCCTAAAGATTACCTGATCCTTCACGTAATCTCTAAAAATAGTTGTTTTTTTAGCTCAATTCAAGTTGCACTTGATACAATTTTTAGTAAAACCATATGTTTGGAACTTTGTATGGTTTGTATGTGTATGTGTATTTTGCAGATGTCCTGATCAGGATAGGTCCTGTGAATCAAGGGGAAAACATAACTTGGACCAAATCCATGAGGAACATATGGCATGCTTGCCACCAAAAGGCAAGAGGTTGTTAGTCTAAAATTGGATGTTTCTCGGGGTACTGTGCCCTCAAATGGACGTCTCTTGACAGTTGCACAGTCATAACATGCCAGTTGGCAGTTGCTAAGGTGCTGCTTGATGAGGAGCCACTTAAGGCTTGGTGCTGTTTGCTGTGGAAAATGTCCCCCTTGCCCGCATTTTAAGGCAACAAGATGCTGTAATCTTACCATTGGTTCCCCAGTTATTGGTTGATTAACGCTTCTTCCTCGGGGCGGATGCCTTGAGGGTCTTGGCTTAGTGAGTAAGGGGCTAACCAAGCTAGATACATGCATTTCCTCTAGCAGGGGTTGACCTCCAATCTTGGTCTAAGTGATGGAAGCAAGATGCTTGATTGTCCCTAGGATTATCTCACTCATCACGTGAGCCACGTTGGAAGGCAACTCATCAAGTTCTTTGACTAATCCTACAGGCCTTCGGCCTTTGAGTCTGTAGAGCCCTTGTTGTCTAAGGCTCCTTTTTTTCCCTGAGGCTACATCCTAGCTTGTTGCACCTCCCACATCTGTCAGGACCTCTAAATAAAGTCCACTGACGCCTATTTGCAATGAATTTTAATCCTTGTTTGGCATTCACAATTGTGCCTGTTGACAACCCATATTGAAGCTCTCGTCCTCTGTCTTTCTGTCAGTTTGCTCTACTCTCCTCAGGCTAAGATGCTCTGCCACCTCACGCGACACTTTGCATGGGAAACATCCAAGGTCATGGACTCATGGTGTCAACTCATGCTCACTTATGGAGAAGCATGAAAGGTTAATAGCCTAGTTGCCTTAGTTTGGTAGTGGTGTTGTAACTATTTTATACCTTTTCTAGGTTACCATGCCGGCCTAGCAGTATGAGATCAATAATTGATATGGTTCAACCGTTCAACATAATATGAAGAGCTACAAAAGATATGTGAAGGTGGTCATATGTTTTTTTCCTCTCCTAAATTTTAAGCTTATAGAGTCGAGAGTTGAAAATGATTTAAATGTTGATTTGATATAGCTCTTTGCCTTAACAATTAGATTTTGGACTCGACCTATTTTAATGCATCAATTCGTGCCCATGCATAGTACCAGTCCCTATTTCTTGTGTATGTACCTACATAACATATAGGACTGGGTAGTTTGTGCTTTTTCTCTAGATTTCTAAGAAAATTATAAATAATGTATAGAGAAGAGGTTGGATCGTTGGATTTTAATACGAGACTTTATATGAGCCTAACTTGTTCATTCATCGGGCTTTATTTTGATCAATGCTTGTTGTTCTTAGTTCCAAAGAGTCTGTAAATCACCTCAACAACAATGTGAGGTCTCTTGTTGTTGAGACGATAAATTGTCTCTTCTTTCATCCTTTGTGGTGGTGTTTTTAAGCTTACTGACACCTTGGAGAAACATGCTGACTCACATTATCCAATCTAAGATAAATACTTAAAATAGCATAAACTTAACGACCGTGGTTAATAATTGTGAGAGTCTTTTTCTCGTACATTAACACAATGCTTCTTTCTGAGAAGAAGTACATGATTGTGACATTTGTTTAGAAAAATATGGGACTTGGATAGCAGTTTACATTATACATAGTGACAGTTGACAGTTGTTTCAAGCTAGTCAAACATATGAAAGTATGTGAGACTATAAAGAATGCTTTGGATGTTTTATGGCTTGAAAACTTGGGGCGAGAAATCTGTTGAGAGCCTTGGGATTTGTCCTTATTTGAAGCTACAAGCTATTTCCAATTTGTCCTTATTTGAAGCTACAAGCTATTTCCAAAGTGACATGAAAATTTAAGCTACAACTTGGTGATTGTATGTACACGAGTATTTTTGGTAATATATATTTGATATGTCGAGACTTTTCTAGAGACTATGAACCCTAGCTTTGCATAAATACTGATGTAGTGAAAGTTAAACACAATTTGTATGAATCTTATTTTTTTTCTGATGGGCATTGATGGAAGAACATGAATTCTGCAGTTCCTTCACTAGACAAGTTTCCCAGTATGGAAGATGATAAAATTCCTGGTGAAGTGTGCTTTGGAGCTGGAAATATTACACTTAATCATGGAAGGAAAGCAGTAATCCTCAATGTCACTAACACTGGGGACAGGCCAATTCAGGTGCTTGCCTTTATTTATTGTTCCTTATATTTGTGGCATTTACTTATTTTTATTTTTTGGGTCGTTGCATTGAAGCAATGCTAAATTTATCTGTACTTGATCAGCAATCAGGGTTCATATAGTTAGTTGAGATTAAGTATTTATGTTCTAGTTGTAACAACAGGATTTTGATTTGCGATGCTGAACTCGATGATATTGGGTTATGAAAAATGTTTCTTGATTTATTGACAGGGTCTGGGAGGATTAGAACCAGTGTTGTACTCTTTTATTTTTTTTACTTTAACTTTCTGAAGTTCTACAATTGCTTTTGTAGCCAGAAGTACTTTCAGTTCATTCATATTTGTTACATCAGTCATCTATAGGTCTGTGTAATAAAGATTGGGCATTCACATATTGAAAAACACTTCTTGCTGAAATGGATGTTGAATATCTGCTGCAATTGAAATGTCTTCTAAAAAAAATAAAAATAAAAGTCTTTCACTGTAGTCTGGACTTGCGGCATTCATATTACATTACAGCGAATTAGATGTAGACCAGTTCAATCAGTCTAACAGAAACATAAGATTGAAAAGATAGTAGTGATTGTTAGCTCATTCATCCTTGTTTCAGGTTGGCAGCCACTATCACTTCATTGAGGTGAATCCCTACTTGGTTTTTGACCGAAGGAAAGCACATGGAATGCGGCTGAATATACCAGCAGGGACAGCTACACGATTTGAGGTTGAAATTCGTAACCTTCATGAATTTTAAAATTTTATGATGTTTTTATTGTTCTGAACTAATTGCAACTAGGAATAATTCTGTTGTTCATCTTTATGATGTTGCTCAGTTCATAAATATATGGCCTAGTGATCATAGTTATTAAAGGCATAAGGTGCACCCTAGGCGCAAGGCACAAAGAAAAGCGTGGGCCTGAGGAAAGTGAGGCGCACATTTTAGTAATACTACAACTAAAATATTTGATTAAATGCCACTAAGAAAGATAAAACAATGTACACATAAACAATTCAATACGGTCATTTTTTTGGCCTATAAGCTCAATTGGTTAGAGCAATAGAGCATTGTGCAATTGTACAAAGGTTGTAGGTTCAAATCCTACATAGGCCGTTTTTGTTCTTTTGTTTAGTATAGCAAGGCCACATTCAATCAATTAGCAGCCAATTAGGTAATAATAATATGGTTCAAATCATTCAATAATTCAATATAGAAGTAACATAACACAGGGCATATAATGGAGCATTGGAGGATTTGGAGCTAAAAGGAAAAGCAAGCAAACAAAACAGATCATACAAGGGGAAAAAAAAAAAACAGCTGCCATTAAGAAGAAGATTCAGCAGCAGTTGTGGAGCAACATTGAAGCAGAAATTTTTTTTTTAAAAAAAAAAAAAAAAAAAACCCCAAACCAAAAAAAAAAAAAAAAGGGGGACAAAAAAAAAAAAACACCCGCCGGGGGTGAGAAAAGGAAAAAAAAAAAAAAAAAACAGAGCAGCCGGGAGAGAAGGAGAAAGGAAACAAAAGTTAAAAGCCAAAGAGATTAAAAAAAAAAAAAAAAAAAGGTTGTTAAACCATCAGGCGCGCCTTAGATGCGCCTTGCGCCTCAGAAAAAGCCCTCACCTAGGCGCGCCTTCCATGCACCCAAGGGAAGTTGCCTCGCCTAGGCTTAGGCAAAGCCCAAGCCTTGCACCCGCCTGCGCCTTGCGCCTAGGCGCGCTCTTTAATAACTATGCTAGTGATATCTTTTTGAATTCAAATTTAAAAAGGATAATGGCTTGTTACCCTCCACAAAATTGATTTATTTATTGGTTATATATAGCTGCTATTTATTGAAGCGACTTGCCATATTGGTGCCCTAATGAGGTGGGAAGTAGGCAAGGGTTCTTGTGCCGTGCATGAGTGCTGATTAAGAAGTTAATCCAAGAGAACAGGCCCTGCTATTCTGTATTTGGAATGTTTGGAACATTAACAATAATAAAGATTGATTTCAAAATACAATGATTAGAAGGAGAGTCAAGTTAGCTTGTCTGTAGGATTCATAATGGATTGGAAAAACCTACAAAGATTGAAAATAAGAGAACAAGCTTTAGTACATAGGAAAGATTAATGGAGCCTGCAACGCAAGAAGTTGACTTTGCCAGCACAGCATTAGGGCCGTCCCTTCATTCGCTACTGACCCGGGCCGAGTCTGGCTTTTTGGGAAGCCTGTTCCCATTGTGCTCACAACCTGGCGAATTTGTGTTAGAATAAAAGGCAATTAATATAATTAGTGCATATACACCCTAAGTAGGATTAGATGAATAGCCAAAGTTTCTTGGTTTGGTGGTAACTTGTGGCCACTGTGGAGTAGATGACATGGGTTCAAATCTTCCAAATGCCAAAAAATAAAAAATAAAAAATAAAAAAGGATTAGATGAATGAATAAACAGTAATGGTGGGAAATATGGATGGATATTCATGGGACCTTTAAGGAAGAAATTGTAAGAGGGTACTTACACAGCTGCACAGGGAAAGGATATAGAGCATCTGAAGGGCACAGGGGACTGATGATTTGGAGAAAGAAATGATGTTGGGGACCCAATCTTATACTTTACGATGCATTTTTATTTTTGTTTTAATTCAACCACATGCTCTCAAAAGAAAAATGAATATTTAATAACCATTAAAACTGAATTGAACATGAGTTCGATGGGCTTTTTCCTTACTGGGAGGGTGGAGTGGCAACATGTATGGATTGTAAAATTATTTAATAAGCAGCCTGATGACAAAACATAGGCCAGTGCTTTAGGATGCATATATTAAGAGGCAAAAAAGGAAGAAAAGAGAACACAGGTTCAGGAAGTTTAATACTATCTAGGGATAAAATGATTAAAGTAGGAAAATAGAATTTGAAGAAAAAATCAATGTGATGGGGAAAGTGTTGACATTAGGCCCTGTAGTGAGTGATACTTCACCATGGTTTCAAGAAAATGGAGTCTGTTTTGCTGATCCATCTAGATTAGAGGCTCTGGAATAGTAAAAAATGTCACAGATCTGAATGTCTTAAAGGCCCCCCCCCCCCACCCCCCCCCCCCCCCCCCCCCCCCAAAAAAAAAAGGGGGGGGGGGGCGCGAGATGGAGGAAAATGATGTGGTTGCTTTGAGAATTTTGGCAGGATGATCTATTTTGTTTGTGAGTTGTTTTTTGAAGAGTTTGAACTGAGAAGGCATTTAGTATCAGTCAGCTGTGTTATTTGTTGGAGACACTAGTTCGCTTAGGTGACTTGTATAGCCATTGTTTGATTTTATTCTTGTATTTAGGAAGTTCTTGGTGAGCGATCAAGCGGTTGTGTTCCATATTTCTACTGCATTGCTATTTTGGTGTGTGTATATATATATATATGGAAAGACAGTTCTTTTGACTCGCTTATATTTAGTTTGATTTTGTTGGAAGTATGGACTCTAGAATATCCTGTTTGAGAATTCTTGGTTCCAAATAAAAACTGTTAAGTTGGATGGCTCAAACTATTTGAATTGAGCTCATTGGCGTTTTTGATGTAAAAGTAAAGGTACTTGATTCATTTGATCCCTTGAAGATAAGAATGACAAAGCGGGTGAGTTTTATGACCCTGACCCCAAATATTTGGATAAAGTTTTTTTTTTTTTTAATACTATATTTCAACTGGATTTTCCTTCAATATTTGGCCTTTTATTAGTTCATCTTGTAATTCACTTATCATGTTGTTCTAGAAGGCTAGATATTCCTTAGTGTTCTGCTATTTAATTTTTCCCCTGTTTGCCTCTTAAGATTCTACTAAAAATTGTTTTACTTTGCCAGCCAGGGGAAAAAAAAAGTGTTGCACTTGTAGGGATTGAAGGTAACCAAGTGATCAGAGGAGGAAATGGCATTGTTGACGGGCCTATTGATTATTTCAATGCCAAAGCGATTGTAGAAGCTGCACACATGAGAGGGTTTAAACATTCAGAAGAAGCAAATTCTAGGTTTAAAACGGCTACCTGAGAATTTTTGTACTGCTTGTATTCACTTCTCTTTTTTGTTACTAAAGAAGTTAAGATTGCTTGGTTAAGTAATCCTAGTTTACCAAAAAAGTTGAGAATAGAAGAAAATAAAAATTCACCTCTGAACTGATTTTGCAGTGAAGGTGTCACTGGAGAAGGCGTTGCTTTCACCATGATTATTTCTCGTGAGGCCTACGCTAACATGTATGGCCCTACTACTGGTGACAAAATTCGGCTTGGTGACACCAACCTGTACGCAGAAATTGAAAGAGATTTTGCTGTGTATGGTGATGAATGTGTATTTGGGGGTGGAAAAGTTTTAAGGGATGGAATGGGGCAGGCTTGTGGGTGGCCACAAGCTGAGTGTCTAGATACTGTTATCACAAATGCTGTGATCATTGATTATTATGGAATTTTTAAGGCAGATATTGGTATTAAAGATGGTCTTATTGTTTCCCTTGGGAAAGCAGGGAACCCGGATGTCATGAAGGGTGTATTATCTAATATGACTGTTGGGGTAAGTTCCATCTCACAATACAGCAGCAGTGGTTGAGGTATGGTTGCCCTCATCTTATCAGTGGCACTGATCATACCTTTTTCTTCTTCTTCTTCTTTCTTAATCAGGTTAACACTGAGGTTATTGCTGGAGAAGGAATGATTGTAACTGCAGGGGCCATAGACTGTCATGTACACTTTATATGTCCTCAATTGGCATTCGAAGCGATATCAAGTGGTGAGAATTCTACATGGCTTGAGGTACCTTAACTGGAAAGTGTTTGCTTATTCAATATGAAATGTGAGTTGTTTTTTTTTTTTTTTTTAAATATTTTTTTTCAGACAATATTTAAGGAAATTCATGACAAAAATCTACAGATGTTAAATCATTTTGTTTGCTACTTTGCTTAATCATATCTATACAAATGAAATATCTGTTAATCTGTTGGATTGTTTGTCACTTGCTACCTTCTGAATTTAAGATTTGTATTGTTAGAATGTGCCAAATGTCCAACTTACTGTGTCTGTCTTCATCAAAATCTCTTCTAACTTGCCAGTCATTATGTTACTTTAGAACAAGCCTTTATTTGGTAATACAGTCCCTTCTTTCTTGATGATGAGAATAATGAAATGAGCAGACTGCTGCAAGGAGTTCTGTGGAAGACCAATGTTAATCTTATAAAGAAAATATTAATCACACCTTGGATGTATGAAACAATGGCCACAGCCATCCTTAGGAATACTATAAAAAGGTGGCAGTGCAAAACTTGAGACTGAACAATTCTCACAACCAGCAAGTTCACGCAAACTAATTTCATGTGTGTGTCTACATATATATACCCAAGTGACCATCCTGCAAGTTATTTCTCTGAAGCAAGAAACTGGTCATGGGGGTAATCCATTTAGATCTTATTTGACCAAATCAGACCAGATCATGTTCTATCTATTTTGTATTTGAAGTCTTTAACTCAATAAGTTCATATTGCTTTAAGGTCAGTTGAGTGAGATGGAGCCTGTGCATAATCTGTATGAAGGATTATTGTTTTCACTGGTCACCGACATTCTGATGAAATAATTGCTATTGAAATGGAACAGCAACATAATAAGAAACAGAGAGTGTTTGTTTGGACATCAACTCAAGGCATCTTATATGCCCCAGGTCCCCAATTTTCAAATCTTTAGTTTGTTGTTGTGTGCAAGGGACAAAGTATCTGATTGGTTGCTATGATTTCCATCTGTGAATGATCGTCAAAGTTACCAGCAGCTCAAGTGTAGCAATGAGACACCATGGATTCTTCCTGGAAAATCTGAATTACATGTGTGTCAGATCATAGTGATTTTAACCACATGGACATCAGATCAGATTCTTCAACTGTGTGTGCATCAATCAGCAATACTTTTAGTCTTCAATCATGAGTCAAAGAATTGGCTACTGCATTTCTAGAAACCAAGCTGAGGGGGCCTGTTTAAAAGTTGTGGGGACTTTCATTGAGGCAATTTGTTGCTTTCAAGATGGATGTTCCTAGCTATGACAACATGTTGAATAAACTGGGAGTTTCTTTGCTCCAAGCTATAAGTTATCATTAGCCTTTTCTACTAGCTATTTTAGTCTAATACTCTAATCCCGTTGAGTTGTGGTGTGTTTCTTCTTGTGTAGTTTCCTTTTGAACCCACCACGCCCTCAATAAATAAATAAATCAAATCTTATTTGTCTTCCCTTCATTTCAGTCCTAGCAGTCTAGCACCCAATAAGACTTCATTTTGGTTTGGGTCTTCAGTTGAGCAGATATGGAACAGATAGCAGAGATTGGTACTTGATATAGCACCATCCTTCCAAACCTTTTCATTGTATAACGGCACCTAGTTGTTGAAAGTTTTTGTCTATTCAATTGAGATTTGCTGCATCTGCATCATGTGTCAGGATCATATGGTGAATCATGTTTTCCTTTTTATTATCCATTAGTTTTTATCTACTGCTTCCTATGTATTCCAGAATTTTATTATTTCTTTAAGCTCAAGTGTTGACTACTTTTCATCCTGAATGAAAATTTAGTCCATCAAATGACAATGAACTTTTTTTTAGACAATATGACAAAGACAAATTTAATTGAAATAAACATTTATATAAAACGTTCAATCAAATTCATTTTTCCCTGAACTTCACAAAATATGCAGGCATCACAACTTTAGTGGGAGGTGGAACAGGACCTGCTGTTGGGACATGTGCAACTACTTGTACACCAGCACCTTCACATATGAGATTAATGTTGCAATCGACTGATGGGTTGCCCCTAAATTTTGGTTTCACGGGGAAAGTATGCTTTATTTTTTCTGTACTTCCAGTTTTTCTCTTCTGTTTTTGAACTTGCCCATGGTGAAGCATTGTCAGGCATGTGGTCAAGGACAGACCTCTCATATATAATATGACTGGATGGTTAAAATTCTAAAACGGACCTTTTAATTCTTCTTCTTCTGTAATATTTAGGGGAACAGTGCCAAACCAGATGGACTGCATGAAATAATCATGGCAGGAGCAATGGGATTGAAGTTGCATGAAGACTGGGGAACTACTCCTGCGGCAATAGACAATTGTTTAACTGTTGGAGACCAATATGATGTCCAGGTAACATTCTTTCTTCGTTTTTCTTTTTCTGTTTTTTTCATTTTTCTTTTTCCTCCTTAGTAACTTTCTATAACGTTTACAATTGTAGCCAACTTTCTCTAATTCTGTAAACTTTGATAGGTTAATATCCATACTGATACCTTGAATGAATCTGGATTTGTTGAACATTCTATTGCTGCCTTTAAAGGAAGAACAATTCATACATATCACAGGTATAAGCTCACTCCCTTCCCCCAATCACCCATCCAGTCACCCCCACACATACAGAGCACACTTATCCACGAGTTGTTTCTCAATCTTCACTGAGTTCAAATGTAGCATGGCCATTATGTGCTTTAGTCACAAACTAGATTATATCAAAGGTATACATTCTATGTTCATTTCTCTTCTTTTCTTGATGCCCCCATGAAGGAAGGATTCAGAAGCTTTTGTACTGCTATATGATATTGTTCATAAATTTCATTTTTGGAGTGTAGGACAGCTCTTCTTTGGTTTCTCTCTTTTCTAATAGTTTAAGTGGCATAAAGTGAAGTGCCAATACTGCCACCTTTGTGGATTTGATTACGTTGTTAAAGTTACAACCTTTCATTGATTATAAATATCTTTGGTTTGTCTGGAGGAAAAGATGGATTCCTGTAGCCTTTTTTTACCTTTTGGTTTCTTTTTCAACTTATACAGCTTTTTGACACAAATGTTCTTGGTATCTTTTTGGGCAGTGAAGGTGCAGGTGGTGGTCATGCTCCAGATATCATCAAAGTATGTGGAGTGAAAAATGTCCTGCCCTCATCAACAAACCCAACGCGGCCTTTCACTTCCAACACTATAGATGAGCATCTTGATATGCTGGTACGGAAATATAATAACAGTATTGTTACGCATTCATTATGGATAGAAAACTCTCAGTATAATTCGAATGAATACAGATGGTCTGCCATCACCTTGATAAGGACATTCCAGAAGATGTAGCTTTTGCTGAATCGCGGATACGGGGTGAAACAATTGCTGCTGAAGACATTTTACATGATATGGGGGCGATTAGTATTATATCTTCTGATTCACAGGCTATGGGTCGCATTGGAGAGGTTTGTCCGGCCACTTTCTCTCATATAATTCATATTTTGACACACATTTTGTTTTCCAACTGCTTATGTATGATTGTTTTAGTTTGTAATAACCATGCTGCTAATTCTTATCGATATTTTAGACACCTGTAGGAGAATACATGCAGTAAAACATAAGAACAAAGAGTGGACTGATAACTTGACTTTATTATGAGCATGTCAAGGTATGTGATTGATAAGATATGACATTATAGCGTCTAAGTAATTAAGTCAAGGTAGTTAAGAGATCTTTAAGGCTTCCTTTGGTACTGGGGGAAGAAAAGACTGGGGAAATGGTTTTGGAGAACTCGATCTACCATGGTGTTTCTTTTTCTTTTCTTTTCTTCTCTTTTTTTTTTTGGTGGAAATCTACCATGGTGTTTCTAGTGCAAGATGATTGACACTATGTACTGAGCAAATTTCATTATATAAAAATGAAGGAAATTGGCTTCCTTTATTTTTCTTGGATGTCCCTTTCTGGAAAATTGGTTGGCTATTTAGTATCCATGCTCCACTTTTCTCATATGATGTGTATACTTCAAGAAATAAACTATAAAAAAAAAAATTCTTCTTTTGTTTACCTTGAGTTGAATTCTGTTTAGCATATTGTCCTTCATAGTGGTTTCATAAATGGGGCCCAGATGGTGGTTTCGAACTAAGGCTCACCTCAGGTAAAATATTTTTCGTACTAGGTGATAGGCAGAACTTGGCAAACTGCCCACAAGATGAAGATACAAAGAGGATCAATTGACACTAGTGGATTGGACAATGACAACCTCAGGATCAAACGCTACATCGCAAAATACACTATAAATCCAGCAATAGCTAATGGGTTTTCTCAATATGTTGGTTCAGTTGAGGTATGCTAATTTTAACCTTTTTATGTGCTCATTCATGTTATGTCAAGAGCTGCACAAAGAATAAACAAATAAGTATAAATGTTGAACTACGAATAAATTATTTTTAATCTTTATATTGTTACTGGATAACAATCACAATTTGAATATATAATTATGCATGAGTTTTTCATATTTTGGAACATTCTACCCACTTCAGAGTGTGTTTAACAGAATCCATAATATACTCTGCCTTGACTCATTGAAGCAGCATATTTCACTCAACTTTTTAAGTCATGATTTCCTGACATTAAAATTAATTTGAAATATATATTTTCTTCTAAGAGTATCTTATGTTTCTGCAGGTGGGGAAGTTGGCTGATCTTGTTCTATGGAAGCCGTCTTTTTTTGGCACTAAACCAGAAATAGTAATCAAAGGTGGTGATATCGCATGGGCTAATATGGGGGACCCAAATGCGAGCATTCCAACACCTGAACCGGTAAACTTTGATATTATGTTTAACTATGAGAACATGCTATGCAGCCAGATTAACAGGCTTCATTTGCGCATTAGTTTGACTTCTCATATTACCATGTTATTAAAATATAAATTGTCCATTTGATAATTTTAGAATCTAATTTCCCCTTGCTGGGCCGGAATTTTAACCTTCCTCTTGATTCTATTTTTTTAAGTCTTTGGTTCTGTTGCTCAGCATTGTGAGTTACAATCTTGTTTGTGCAAAAGCCAAGCTGCTTGCAAGATCACAGACTTAAATTTCTCACATGCTTCTGGATGGTTGGAAAAAGAATATTAATTTGGAGATTTGGATAGTTAAGAAACTTCCTACTGGATTAAACTTCACTTTGGGGCTTACCACTCAGATTAATCAACAAGAATTATTAGCATTCTGGTTTCCTTAATATTGAAGCGCGAGTTCCTACAGGTGATGATGAGGCCTATGTTTGGAGCCTTTGGCAAGGCTGGAAGTGCTAATTCAATTGCTTTTGTCAGCAAGGCATGGATCTCTCTCTCTCTCTCTCTGATGAATGAATGAATGAATGGATGATGCATTAACAACTTCCCCCCCTTCTCTTTCTCACAAACAGGCAGCCTTAGATCGTGGAGTGAAAGCCTTGTATGGACTCAGCAAGAGGGTGGAAGCAGTTGGCAATGTGAGGAGCCTCACCAAACTTGACATGAAGAACAATGATGCCCTTCCAGAGATCACAGTGGATCCAGAGACATACAAAGTGACAGCAGATGGTGTGGTTCTTACCTGTGCTGCAGCCACCACAGTTCCCCTTTCTCGGAATTACTTCCTCTTTTAGGTATCAGTGTATCACTGGTTGTTTCGTTGATATGTTTACCACACAAGATTTATGTTACAGAGTTTACAAAAACTGAAAAACAAATGACAATACTTTCAAGATCAATAAAATCTCTTTCAAAATTATGCTCTCTCTCTGCTGCATATATCTGGATCTTGTTAGTTGGTTCATTTTGTTCAGAATTATATGTGCTATATCCTGCACCTCTAAATGTTAACACAGTCCTTTGTCAGTCATAGCTCTTGAAAACCATGCTTCAGGGCTTAATCTTTGATGGTTATTTTGTTTTTGGTGCCACTTCTAATCATGGATTTCTAATGATATTCACTTAAGCTCCATAGGAAGCACAATTTATTTGTTGCCAAAATCAATATTTATGAAACCTTGTTATATTGAACATTGCTATTTGCTGGGGTGTTGATTCAGATTGTTCCGGTGAGGCTTTGGGTATCTAGGGTGATTGGATGGTACAAGTGCTTGTTCATGTAAAAATGTTGATAATAATTAAAAGACCCATGTCACAGTTCAGCATCTCGGCTTGTTGTACTTTGAATAGGACGTAATACTACTCCATATAAATTTCTTATGGCTTCTGATTACATTTGATAATTGACATCAGGGACGTAGCTACCACTGCCCACCCTGACATTTTGAGGAAAAAAAAAATATTTTGTATCCGAAATAATTCATATATATATATTATCTAGCTGTTTGGAAAATTAGGGCTTTTTCAGTTGAAAAAATTTCGTCTTTCACTCTTTTGGGTGTCAGAACTGTTGTAACTGCAAATAGTTATCTAAAAGAAGATAAATTTCAAATTCTATGTGCACTTTCATGTTAATGTTCGTACATTTGAGAAATTTAAAATTTTAGATAATGCTATTGAATCTAGATTTGTTTGGTGATTTCTAGAAGAAATTGTTACTGGGTCTGCAGAGATTAAACTTATATTGGATATGTGAATTGAATGCTATCACCAAAAATTTTGAATTCAGTTAATATATATGCGGGTCCAAGTAATCTTAATAGGGGCAATGTGTGAATTGATGGGGTTGGGGGTTGTATTTTTGTAGTTGTAAGGGTCAGTAGATTTGTTCTTTAGAAATTGGAGTTCTATATCCTCTATTTTTAGTTTGCTTGATGAGAAAGCTGGAAAAAAGAAAATAAAATAGAATTTTGAATCTAACATACTTTATTTTGTTGCATTGTAAAATGATGTAACTCAACTCTACTAAGCAAACTAGTTATATTTAGTTGACTTCAATGGAGGTTGTCAAGAAAATGTTACCTATTATTTCTCCTCTAAATTTTTGGCTCCTATTTGTAGAGTAATGTAGTTTAACCCATGGCTTTATTATCTCTTTTATGAGGAACCTATCATATGCTTTTTTTAAGTTTATAAATACTACATGGTGGTCTATCGTCTTGCTAAACTACTCCCTGCCTAAGTAAGATGAACACCTCCATATGCAATATCCCTAGCAATCTAGCATAAACAAAATTTGAGAAGCCAATCTTGTTATATAAACAACTTGCTCCAATGTGTTAGAGTTTCGCTCACTCTAGCTACAAATCCTGGCTACGTCCCTGATTGACATAGTGTCATGTCAACTAAAATCAAAACAAATTTTAGCTTATTTTATTATAATATCTCAGGAGATCATGGCTTCCATATATTGTCGAGAACTTTGTAGAAATTTTGACAATAATTCCTTTCTCTTGGTCGGTGCTTGGTTTATCTTATACTTGCTTTTTAATTGTTATTATTATTATTATTATTATTATTATTATTATTATTATTGGATAGATTCAAATCTTACCTGATTTTTTCATATGATATGGACAACTTTTTGAACTCTGCAAACATATATTGACTGATTGACTAAAATCTTATAAGCAAAATGAGTTGATTTGACCACTGCATCTCCTTGTTAACATGTTATGGAGCAGCAGAATGTGGGTTCAGTGAATTCAGTCATACAACTCTGTAAATGGTAGGTAGGATATGATTGAAGAATCATTTAGCCAGGTGGACAATGCTTTTAGGTTCCGTTTGGATTAACTTTGTCTAAAATTATTTTTGGAAAACTATTTCTTTAAAGTTATGTCCAAACATCTTTTCACATATCAAAATTTTCATACTAGAAATAGTTATGGCAAAAGTTTTGAGAACATAGCTTTGACTGACTAATCTATTATTCCTCAAGTTGAGGAGGTTATCGCCTCAATGAGTGAAATTTTGAGCTTCAAAAATTATTTTAGGCAAAACTAATCCACACAAGTCTTTAAAATTGAAAAATTATTCTATAGAAGTTATTCACCCACTACACAATGAATAACCTCATTAGTAATTGACGCTGTTTTTATCTTATCCAAAGCGAATAAATTTTACTGAATAATTTCTCCTCACAATGACCTTTGAATGAGCGAGCCTACAGGTCCTTTTTCTCATTCACGAATAGATGTATCAGGATTCAAAGTTTCAAGCTGTTTGGAATGATGTTGATGTCCCTCTACTCTTGTTGTAATATTCTTTAATAATGTTAATTATTTTCTTCCAAAAAACAAAATAATGTTAATTTTTAAAGCATGTTAGCCTTGATCTAGAATTGAACCCATCAAGGGTCAGATCTCATTTTGTTGACCCATAATTAAATCACAAACAAGTAGAATCGAATCAATCCAACCCATTAATTCAAAGTTTTTGGATTGGTTTAGGTTAATTAGTTTGGTTTGTAGAGTATTTTCACAATTTTTTTATTATAATAATAATAAAATATAAAAATTTACTATAACAAAGAAACATTTATATTTAGATAAAAAACTCAATCTAAAATAGTAAAATCGAATCAAATAAGATCAGAATTTCAATTCCCTGACTCGAGATTGAACCAAACCCTTTAAAAAACCAAATCAAATTAACTAATTAAAAAAAAAAATTCAGTTTGATTCTCACTTTGTATCCAACTAATCTACACCCAAATTCTAAACTACACAAAGCAAGCTATACGTTTGGTGAAATTGAGCCATATTGAGTTAGTCCGGGAGCTAGCTAGGGCCGGCAATAAGTGGCCTGCAAGGTTCAAACCAAGATGATACCAACACAACCGGTGGCTGCCACCCTTACTTTTCATGCCATTATCATTATTCATTAGCCATCACCTTTTACATGCACCAACTTGGCATATGCGTTGGTCCACTCCCGGCCAGTAGCTTTGGGGCTTAATGAAAGTGATAAATCAGACGGGTAGCTTTACAATTAAAAGGAAGGAGAGAGAGAGAGAGAGAGAGAGAGAGAGAGGCTATTGATTAGGCTGTGGATGACTTAATCAAGACTTATTAAAGAACATATTAATACTCCCAGTAGCTTTGGGGCTTAATGAAAGTGATAAATCAGACGGGTAGCTTTACATTTAAAACTTAAAAGGAAGGGGAGAGAGAGAGAGAGGCTATTGATTAGGCTGTGGATGACTTAATCAAGACTTATGAAAGAACATATTAAATTTGCTTTCGGGTAAAGACAATAATATTCTTGTTGAGTTTATAATTTATCAGGCAAATTTCAGACAATGCAGCAAAATCCAATAGAATAAGGGTAAGCAAAAGTGCATTTATTTATTTATTAAAGTGTTTTTCAACGACGGGAATCTTTTTGTCTTTTATTTTATTTATTTTGCATTTTTATAGTACCATGTGAATCTAACAACAAAGCGTGGGAATTCTATATTGCTTAGTCATGATCTCATCTCATTATCTTAAGAGCTTTATTTAGCATTCTATGCAAATTTTTTATTATCACACAGCGAGTTATGATCTAGTCGATCAGTAAATACTGACTTAGTGTAAGTCAAGCAAACACTCAAGTGGCCGTTAGATTATTCAAGTTGTCAAGATTATCACTCAAATAGTCAAAATCTAACGACCACTTAAGTATTTGCTGATTTAGACTTACCTGATCATTTCACATCACATAGCATCTTGTTGGCAATTATATATTTGAATTTTTATATTTAATTTATTGGCTGTATTTGGACTCAAATTCAAAGTTCCACTTCACGAAGCGTAGTTTTCAACCAACAAACGCAATAAATGAATGTATATTACTAGCAACATTACAACACCCCTTGTATGAGATAAACTCTATATCATATAAAGTTGTTTTTGAATTTTCTCGGTATGAAAGCCGCGATATATATATAAAGAAAATTTTTCAAACTATACTGCTGCCAACCTCCTTTTGCCTTTTGCCCTCATGTATATATCCCATTCCAACTGGAGATGACTGTGATGGTCAAACAATTTTTTCATTGAATGTAGACTTATCGCCTGTCTATGTTTCCATTATTTTATTTTTCAACCAATAAAAAATTGAAAAATGCTACTTCTAGAGTAATTATTCTCGTAT
Organism: Hamamelis virginiana; assembly: GCA_017140935.1. NCBI lineage: Eukaryota > Viridiplantae > Streptophyta > Magnoliopsida > Saxifragales > Hamamelidaceae > Hamamelis > Hamamelis virginiana. The sequence continues at coordinate 942,919 of JAESVK010000902.1, read as the reverse complement.
TAGTTCTTTCCGTCCTATTTGTCAATATGTGGTGTATTTTTACTGTTTTCTATTTTTACTGTCATGAAGTATATTTTTACTATCTTTGTATTTTCATTGTTCTGATTTGTATCTTCCCTGTCATTGTATCTTCTCTATTTTGGGAGTATTTTCATTGTCGGGTGTATCTTCACTGTCATGGATGTATTTTCACTGTCCTTATATTTTTACTGTCCTTATAGAAAACAATGAAAATATACCAAACAGTAAGAATAGTTAAAGAAAAATGACAGAACTACCATTTAGTATATTTTCATTGTCTTCTATTTTTACTGTTCTTATAGAAGTGTATTTTAATTGTCCTGAAGTGTATTTTTATTGTCCTTGTATTTTCTTGTCCTGAAATGTATTTTTCACTATCCCTATATCTTCACTGTCTTGCGTGTATTTTCACTGTCAGGTGTGTCTTCACTGTTTTGGGTGTATTTTCACTGTCCTTATATTTTTACCGTCCTTATAGAAGACGGTGAAAGTATACCAAACAGTAAGAATAGTTAAAGGAAAATGGTAGAACTACCCTATGATATATTTTCACTGTCTTTATATTTTTACTGTTTTTATGGAAAAAATACAGTAAAAATATACGAACAGAAAAAATATTAGAAACACAGTAAAAATCTTGAAAATATAAGGACAGTAAAAATATAAGGATAGTGAAAATAAAAGAAACACAGTAAAAAAATTTTGAAATGCAGTAAATTTTTTTTTTTTAAAAAGGGAATTGGGACGGGACCTGTAATACTGCTCTAAAAAATTATCTTTATTTCAAACTTTCTTGTATTAACAAATTAGTATCAAGACATTTCTGTATATTTTTGAACATGAAATTTTTTCCACTACCAAAAAAAAGAAAAAGGAAAACTAAAACTTCACTGATACATGCCTTATTAATTAGTTTACAATAATATCTTGTTTGAAAAATATTATTTTTATAGTTAATTATAGTATAATACCTCGGAAGATGATGAGTGGACCCTTGAATTGGCCTCATTGATAAGGACTAATACCTAGCAATAATGTACTAGGGCTGTAGGTAGGTTAGTGATTAATGAACCCACCTTATACACGAGGGGACTTTATGATTAGTAGTGCTGAAAACGACTCCACGTAAAAGCATGTGTAATTAAATGATGCGATATTATTATTGCATTATACTTTCAAGTAAAACAGTGTAGTTAATTAATTATAATCAATAAGTTTTAATCATTGGGTCCACAGATTATTTATTCCACGTGCCACTAATTAATTGTATAAGATGTACAGTCATGCTAATTAGCAGAAGGAAAAATGCATACTATTTCAACTCATTCACAGTATTTTATGTGGTTGTTATCATGTTTTTTAATAATATAAGATATTTTAAGGTAAAAACTTTATTAGGTGCTGTTATGTGATGAGTATTTTGTATTTAGAATGCACAATGACACATATGCTTAAGCATAGTTTGGATTTGTTTTTTATGAGTACTTATTTATTTTTTTAAAAATTTATAATATATAATTTCTTAAAAAAATATATTTTTTTAAAAATAAATACTTATAAAAAAATAAATCCAAATGATGCCTTTGTGTTTGGAATAATTTAACAACTTAGAATTAACCATGGTACATCCTTCTTTATTTAACCAACGGGCGAATATTTTCATCTATCAAACTCATTTCCACCTTCCGTTTATTTTTAATTTTAAACCTACCTAACTGATTGATTCCTGTATCTCGATCTCATTTTTTTCAAAAGAACTTTAATCTCATTTTAAAATTTGATTTTTATTCTCTACACCCCACTCACCTTACCCAAAGAGCAAACCCTAGAAGTTAGGTAAAAAAACATCGCAAAAGTTATTTTAATCACCAACAACTTTTGCTACAACTCAAGACTCAAGAGTAAATTACAAAAATTTGACGAGCTTACTTAAAAGAGTAAATTGCATAAAACCCCCTTCATTTGTTTTTATTTGTTTTATAGCATCTCATGAACTTCAAAATTGAACAAATAACCATCTTAAATTATGAAAATAAAACAAATGACGCTCCTGAACTATGGATCAAGTTCACAAAATTACTCCTTAAATGGAAGTTGACAAAAATGTTATACATTAATAGTTAAAAAGGATTATTTGTTCAGTTTCTACAGTTACGAGGCTATCTGACAAACATAAAAACCTAGCTAACTAAAGATAAGCTTAGTCAATTTTATTTCACAATTATTTGGTAAGTTTATTTTTTTTTTATAAATTTATTCAGTATTATACAAAAAAATAAAGACATAAATACAATTTTTATTGAAATCGATTATAAGTTAGTTCATTTAAAAATCAGATAGTAGTGAAAGTGTGGAACTAACTTGATCCACTTTCTAGAGTTTAGAAACAAGACATGAAGGGGTTTGTTTATCCAAATTTGAAATACATAGTATTGCGAAATTAACCTATAACATGTGAGAACTTTATAAAATTTATCTTATTTCCAATTTTAAATCTCCTATTCAAATACATACATATTAGAGACACTTTTTAGGGAAAATAGCCTTATGCATACATCAAATACATCAAATTTTATTTGTTAGTATTCAAAGATTAATTAATTTGAGATGAATTCAATTTCTATCATTGAATAAAATCCGTAATGATTCCGGATTTGCTCCTAATGCAGCAAATCTAAGAACTGTCCTAATATAATATGGCGAGGATGGAGGACACGTGCACGGCAAGCTGAATCCAAGGATTGAGGAGCAAAACACATACAAATACTACATTTTGGGAGAATGTGGGCTTTCATGGCGTTAATGCCTAATTTTTTTTTTTTAAATAAATCCATCAAACCTTTCCCGTCCACAGTGAAAGGACTTTTTATTTCATTTGGATTGTGTTTGGTTGCCGTGAAAATGTAGAATATGAGGGGAAAAAACGGTAAATCCATCATCTTCACTTTTAAAGGCATTGAAATCTTCAAATCCTAAGCCCTAATTTCTTCTACTCTAGCTCCCTCAAAAGAAGTGTACATGAATAACAGGGACCAGCAAAAGTACATGCAACCCATTGTCGCCCGCCACGGATTTGGTGGGATTACCATTTCTATTGCCATTACACGTCGTTTTTTCCTCTGTCCACGTGTCAGAATTCGTGGTCTTGCTGCAGTGAATTCAATCATTCAATAATGACTGGTAGGTTTACAGTAAATTAGTAAACACCAAATCAAAGCGTTCCAAAATCATCCACCTATTAACGATGGTTGACGTGTTTGGATTCGCGGTTGATCGGCCGTTGGATGCACGACACATCAGCGGATAAGGCAATCCACATGCTGATGGCCAAAACTCCATCTGACAATGTTATTTTGGAGAAAAAAAAAAATCTAAATTAACAGAGTTAACACCAGCAGCATCTGATATGCATTGGTCTAGCAAATCAGCAATGGTAGACTATTTGGATAACGTAGAACAAAAACTCCCTCTACAGAGCCACCTCTTTCCAACTGAAACAACATTCAACCAAACTCCAAAAAATATATGCAACATTCAACCTTGCTCATATTTGGAAGAGAGGAGCAGACCCGGCTTTGAGGACAGGCCTAAGAGGCCATGGCCTTGGGCATCAATTTTTTAGTAAAATTTAGGGACATCAAATTTGGTTTTAGTAGTGATTAACTACAAAGGCAATCAATTTTTATTTAAGGGCAATTAACCCAAAGGGCCAAATCCCAATATACTACACGTGTTATACTATTTGATCATTATTTTTTGTTGTTATGTTTTTCTTTAGAATATGATTTTTGTTGAATTCTTGGTATTGTTGTTTTATGTTGGTTTGACACATTTATGAAAAATATAGTTAAATTATATTCATTTTAATGCAATTACATTCAAGAGTTGTAATCTAATCTCGTTTATTAGTTTGATATATTTTTAATTATGATAAGAGATTTCGGGTGAGCCTATTGAAAACTCTCATTGTAAATTAATTGTTTGATATATTTGTAAGGAAAATTTCATTCGTCTTCCATTTTGTCTTCCCCAATGCATCTAACCAACTTGGAACATGTATTTCGAGAAACCGACCGTTGGATTTGATATTCCAATTATACTTATCACGAATGTAAAAAATCACATTGATCCAATAGTCGGTTTTTGCAATTTTTTTTTTAAATTGTAAAATATAATGAAAAAATTATGGAAAACTATCACAGACTATTTTTTGAAAAACCAACCGTTGGATCAATGTGATTTTTTGTATTCATAATATATATAAGTGGAGCATCAAATCCAACGGTCGATTTTTCAAAATAATTATTTTAAGTTGGTCAGATGCACGAGGAATGACGAAAAGGGAGGACAAAAATGATGGATGAATAGAATTGTTGTATTTGTAATGATGATAGGAGATTCAGGGTGAGCATATTGAAAACCCTCATTGTGAATTGATTGTTGTAAGTTTTGTTTATTTGTTTGATATATTTGTAATGATGATAGGAGGTTTGGGGTGAGTCTATTGAAAATCATTCTTGTGAATTGATTGTTGTATATTTTATTTATTAGTTTAATTATATTTGTAATTATGATAGGAAGTTCGAGGTGAACCTATTGAAATTTTTTTTTTCTGATTTGATTGTTATAGATTTTGTGATGGTGAATCGGTGATAGGAGGCTCGGGGTGAGCTTATTGAAAACTTTCTCTATGAATTAGTTGTTGTAGGTTTTAGCTTATGAGAAACTAATGTTAAAAAACTAAAGTTTTACACGCAATTTTTTCCATTTTTTTTTTTGTCAATACAGGGCAATATTTTAAAAGCTCGCTTAAGGTTTTCAAAATCTGCTCGGGAGAGGAGAGAGAGAATATTTACAGGAAAAAAAAATCCTAAATTTTTTCATTAAAATTGTGCAAATAAGAAACCTAACCACAAATTCCCAATTCCCAACAATTCAAAACCCTAACTTTTAAATTTTCATAAAATAAAACCGGCTACAACAAATTTTTAAATTTTCAAATTTGTACAAGGACGTATATGCACTATAGCGGAGAAGAAGGGAAGTAAATCCGAATCCAAATCCATAATTAAAAAAAAAAAATAAAAAACTGATGCTTCTGTTGCATATGAATTTTGGATTTCTTCTTCTTCTTCTTCTTCTTCACATTTAGTTATGTAGCAAAGATTCTTTACAATTTTTTTTTTTTTTCCATTTGTTAGTGCTCAGTGAGATTTCTTCGCGTGGGTACGGAGTTGGTGCTCAACCATGGAGCCATGGAGGTGGGTGGGATTAGAGATTAGAGAGAGATACTCAGTCAAGAAGGACAGAGAGTAAGAGAATTAGCCACGGAGGTGGGTAGGTTAAAGAGAGAACGTGAGTGAGGAAGGAGAAAGATCTAGAATCAACCATATGGTGAGTGGGGTTAGAGAGAGAAAGTGAGTGGAGAAAGATTGATTTGGAACTTGGAAAAGTTAAGGCCCGTTAAAGGAAAATTTTCAGCCAAAGTTTATGGTCGTTTTCAGCCCCAGCTACAATATTTCTTTAATTTCTTTCATCCAGCTGAGCAACACTCGTTGATCGGGTGTGAGACCATGATCAGCGAATCCAAACCCATGGTTGACGGTTGACCTGTATCAGCTCTTTTTTTTAAGGAAAACGATGCTCCTTAGCAGTCACACGCTCCTTCAATGGGTCCGTGAATTTAACGCCTTCGTCTTTAATGTTTCGACTTTCGTGTATCTCACTTTTCAGCCCGCTTATTAGTCCGTGTGTTCACGCGCTGTGAACTGAAATTCCTGATTCTCTTTTCTTGACAGCATTAAACACCCACTAAAATGTCTTCTCCCTGTCCACCCTCCACTATCTCTCTTTCAAGCAAATCGATATTGCCAATGCAAATGAACTATATAAAACGCTGTCGTTTTATTAGTTTTCAACATTTCACGACGTCGTTTTTCCTTGTTTTGTCAAAAAATTGCCTTGGCAACATCATTTCTCGTCAATATACTTGGGCAGTAGTGAGCACCTCTTACTCTGCTTTTGTGAAAGATGTTTGCAGCACAACCGACTTCTGCTCTGAAGTCAGACGTCTCCACCTCTCCCGTCCGGCTAACGGCGGCGATATCCGGCACCGGAAAGAATGGAAAGCTGAGGATGACCGGTATTCCCGGTTCCCGGTCACGGGTCACCGGGAACGGGTCAGTTAAGGCCGTGATCAGTAGTGGAGACAAGACCGTAGATGCTACAACACCAATAGAGACCAAGGAGTTGAACGGGTCGTTGGTGCCTTCTTCTTCTTCTTCTTCTTCAAGAGGAATCGAGGTGAGGGCAGTGCTCACAATTAGGAAGAAGATGAAAGAGAAGATCACTGAGAAGATTGAGGATCAGTGGGAGTCTTTCATCAATGGGATTGGTCAGGGGATCCTGATTCAGCTTATCAGTGAGGAGATTGACCCTGGTCAGTTTCATTTACATAAAAATAAACATACCCACTTATTAGTTTTGTTGTTTGTGTTTGATTTTTTTTTTTATTATTTACTTTTGTGGGTATTAGTTGATTTTCCACAAGACTATAAATTGGGTTTCCCTCTTTTTTTTTTCTTTTTTTTTTTATTATTTATAAAAAAAAATCAGAAAGTGAAGGGGTGGTTGTTTACTTGTTTTGTTTCATTGTATGATTTGGGGTTCGGGTCATCTTTATTTTCTCTGTTTTGCTTTTGACATCCAGAAAATAAAAATATTTTTGTTGTTAGTAATCAGCCAAAACCAATCTTTTATATTTTTGTAATTTTTCAGCTTTCTGTAGTTATCAATATTCTGTCTATTTTAACTTATCTTTCAGCAATCGAAGATTTTAAGTAAAACTGTTTTGCTCTCACAGTTGCCCAATCAGGAAAGATTGTGGAATCATCTGTAAGAGGATGGTTACCAAAGCCATCAAACCATTTGCATATTGTTGAATATGCTGCTGATTTCACTGTCCCATTTGACTTTGGATGTCCGGGGGCTGTTCTCATAACCAATCTTCATGGCAAGGAGTTCTACTTGATGGAGATTGTCATTCATGGTTTTGATGGAGGCCCCATATTCTTTCCCGCCAATTCATGGATCCATTCGCGTAATGATAATCCGGAAAGCAGAATTATCTTCAACAATCAAGTGAGAACCATATAATTGTCATTTTTTTGGGCACTCCTTTATTACATTTTCTTGGGATTATATTGTTTAAGCAATGCCCTCATTGTTTTGAATAGGCATATTTACCATCACAAACACCACCTGGCCTTAAAGATCTACGACGTGAAGACTTATTGAGCATTCGGGGTAATGGAAAAGGCGAGAGAAAACTACATGATAGAATTTATGATTATGCTCCCTATAATGATTTGGGTAATCCCGATAAGGATGATGATCTTGCTAGGCCGGTTCTGGCTGGTGAGGAGAGGCCTTATCCTAGACGTTGTCGGACTGGTCGACCTCCAACCAAGTGTGGTATAGCATATCTTACTCCAATTATATTACAGTGCAATTCGCTCTTTGGTTTCCTGTTTGTCTCTTGATAGTTTTGCACTTTAATAACCTATCTATTGCATTTACTCGAATTCAAACAGATCCAAGTTCTGAGAGCAGAATAGAAAAGCCCCATCCAGTCTATGTTCCCCGGGATGAAACTTTCGAGGAGACTAAGCAGAACACTTTCTCTGCTGGAAGGTTGAAAGCTCTGCTACACAATTTAATACCATCTATAGCTGCTACGTTGTCCAGTTCCGACATCTCCTTCAAGTGCTTTTCTGATATCGATAAGCTATATAATGATGGTTTTGTCCTGAAAGATGATGAGCAAAACGAAGAACATGGGAATATATTCCTGTTCAAGATAATGAAACAGGTTCTTAGCGTTAGCGAAAGGTTGTTGAAGTATGAAATCCCAGCTATCATTAAAAGTACGTATATTTGTTCTCCCTCTAAACTTCCTCTCTCATTCTAATTTTTTGGTAAACTTGGAATGAGGGACCTATTGCACTATTTAAGTGAAAAAGCTGGGTTAAGTTTCGGCTCGCAACCTATTCATTCAAATTAAAGAAAATTGAGTTTTCAGTTCTGGTTCTCCATTTCTTTTTCTGCACCTCATGTGATTTCTACTTCCAGGAGATAGATTTGCATGGTTGCGGGACAATGAGTTTGCTCGCCAGACTTTAGCTGGTGTCAATCCAGTAAACATTGAGATTTTGAAGGTAGCATTTAAATGTTCTGCTCTCTGTTGCTACGTAAAAATCACATTTTCTCAATTGTCTACTGGGTTCCTTAAGTTGGGTTGTGTGGCATTTTACAGGAATTTCCAATTCTCAGTAAACTAGAAACTGGAGTTTATGGTCCTCGAGAGTCAGCAATCACAAAAGAATTGATAGAGCGAGAACTCAATGGAATGAGTGTTAAAGAGGTATTGACATCAATTGGATTCTTCGCCCCCTGCTTTTTAATTTGATGGTTCATTTTATAGATATCTATTCATAGGAGGGAAGCCCATTATTGTTATCCAAGAGTTTGTAATTCTCATGTCTTTTTTTTTTTTTTGGGTTAAAATGTCAAATTTCCTCTCCATGTTATTGTTGTGGTCTGCCTTAAATGTGAATCAAATGAGCCATGAGTTTGTGAACTAGAGAGGATATGCGTCCTATATGCTTGTGCCAATTTTCATAAAAGCACTAGTCACCTTCTTGGCCTGCTGTTCTCACCTGAACTGCTGAGCATGTTGCGGGAAGATTTTGGGGACATTGCTATAGAATTCAGAAAATTTTATTAAAGTCTTTCCCAGCTGAGCAGCTCCTCACTTTGTTACTTAAGTTCATAAAAAAATAACCATAATTTGTCCCATTAACTTCAAAATTAACCTTACGTCCTTACCACATCAGCCAATTATGTTGTTCAACATCATTTAAGCCAATCATCTTCCTTGGTTTCTCCTTGTTCTACTCCTTAGTTTTCTATCCGAAGCAGCGAAAAATTGGTGGAAGCTATTTTGTTGAAGAAAATCCTTTCTTGTTCTGTTTTGTTTTGTGTATAACCATCGCTAACTCTGCCTTTCTGATAATTGATTATACAGGCTATTAAGGAGAACAGATTGTTTATACTAGATTACCATGACATCCTCTTGCCTTTTATCAAGAAGATGAACGCCTTGCCGGGGAGAAAAGCTTATGCCTCTAGGACAGTTCTATTCTATAACAAAAGTGGTTTTCTAAGACCAATTGCTATTGAGCTTTCACTTCCTCCAACACCTTCTTCTCCTGAAAACAAGCGTGTTTATACTCACGGACACGATGCTACAACCCATTGGATTTGGAAGCAAGCCAAAGCTCATGTTTGCTCAAATGATGCTGGCGTCCATCAGCTAGTGAACCACTGGTAAGACTAAACATGTTAAATATCATGAATTTTTAAATTTTTATGGTTTGGAATTTAGATTAACTTTTGAGTAAGACTGAAATTTATGACAGAAATGCAATTTAAAAACTTTGGAAATCTTAAATGACATGTTGCATTCAAATGCATTTTGCTACATGATAAAATATTAAGATATGCACTCTTCCAATGTGTTGACGAATCGAGATTTTCAGGTTGAGGACTCATGCTTGCATGGAGCCTTATATAATTGCTACTCATAGGCAGCTTAGCTCAATGCATCCCATTTACAAGCTGCTCCACCCTCACATGCGTTACACGTTAGAAATCAATGCTCTTGCACGGCAAAGTTTAATAAATGGAGGTGGAATTATAGAGGCTTGTTTCAGCCCTGGAAAGTATGCCATGGAGGTTAGCTCTGCAGCATACAAGAGCATGTGGCGATTTGACATGGAGGCATTGCCAGCAGATTTAATTCGAAGGTAAGGGTTCTTATCCATTTTAATGCTCATAACGCCCTATTCTGGCCCTTGCATGCTTAGTCTAATGGCATTGTCAACATTTTAGATCATTGTCGGCATTTTGGTAGAGCAAATACATCAGGTTATTGATTATAGTGAAAAACTTTTCAGGGGTATGGCGGTGGAGGATCCTTCAATGCCCTGTGGTGTGAGACTTGTGATTGAAGACTACCCCTACGCAGCAGATGGGCTGCTTATATGGTCTGCAATAGAAGAATGGGTAGAATCCTATGTCGAACACTTCTACTCTGAGCCCAACACCGTCACATCTGACGTCGAGCTTCAAGCTTGGTGGAATGAGATCAAGAACAAAGGTCACTATGACAAGCGGAACGAGCCCTGGTGGCCTAAACTCTATACCAAAGAGGACTTGTCTGGCATACTTACCACGATGATTTGGATCGCTTCAGGACAACACGCAGCTATAAACTTTGGGCAGTACCCATTTGGAGCATACGTGCCTAACCGTCCTACCCTTATGAGGAAACTCATCCCTAAAGAAAACGAACCCGATTTTGAGAAGTTTCTTTTAAACCCTCAGCTTACTTTCCTGTCCTCTTTGCCAACCCAACTTCAAGCCACCAAAATAATGGCAGTTCAAGACACCTTGTCGACTCACTCCCCAGATGAAGAGTACTTGGGTCAGGTGCACCAGGTACACAGCCATTGGATCAATGACCATGAAGTTCTAGATTTGTTCAAGAGATTCTCTGCTAAATTAGAGGAGATAGAGGAGATAATAAATGGAAGAAATAAGAATATCCATCTCAAAAACAGAAACGGTGCTGGTATTCCTCCATATGAATTGCTTCTTCCCTCCTCAGGTCCGGGGGTAACTGGTCGCGGAATTCCCAACAGCATTTCAATCTGATAGATTTATAGCAGCAGCTTTAGCTATTTGGAAGCCTTTGTAAGTTCCTCTTTGCCAACTTTAGTTATAGCAATGTCTAGTGCATACCATTTTCTTCATCTTTGAAATCAGTCTTGATCCATTGTTCATAAGAGTGTTGTAATGGGATACTGCAAACTCTGAAATTCATGCTAGGAAATTGTGAGTGTACACATTTTCTGTTTCTTTTCCACACATAATTAATGATCCTGTGGCACGGGACCGCCATGGCCCTGTGCCACAAGCTACGGAGTATATTTCAATCAATGATGGTATGGCCTTGGGCAGAGAATATTCAAAATTCAGCAAGCCTCAAAACCCACCCAGATGCCCACACCCTGTTTTTGCTTTTTAGTCCAGAGGCTATTATGCACAGCAAGGGCTAACTTTTAGTGTGAGCAACTCAAATGGGCTGATTCGGAGATTCACTGACTCACTATTTGTTTCTCTGGTTATCATCTATCTTTGTAATCCACTGGCTTGGGTACACTGGGACGAATTTGGGACGGGGTTTACCCTCCTCCTCCCCTGTTTCAAATTGCACAAATTGTTTCTCGAAACCCTACTAGGGATAGATCTCCTATCATATCGTCACGGCATCATACTCCTTGATTTCAGTAGGCTGTAAACGAGCTGAGTAGTAAGCTACTCAAGTAATAAAAACCTTCGTCGGACTAACTTCGAGTAGTTTGTTATATTATTAAAAATATTAATGGATGTATCAGACTGAGTAATATTCTACTCGAACTTAACTCGACAAAATTAATAAGTTTAGAATTAGGGTTTGAACTTGGTTATTTTTGGTTTGGCTTACAGCCCTAGAAATTGTCATGTCAATATCACTGTCATATATGTTGAGAAAATAGTTGAGGCGAGTAAGTGACAAATGCAAAATAGATAGTAGAAGATGAAGTAAAACCCACTTTATTCTCAGTACATAATATCATAGATTTACACAAACAATAACATAACAGATGTACTAGTGTGATACAATCAATTTCGTAGGAAGAAAAGAATGATAGAAAGAAGAGAATTAAAGAGAGATATTTG
>JAESVK010000902.1:859981-876054 GCA_017140935.1 Hamamelis virginiana | reverse complement strand
CTTTGTCAAGGAATTTTTAGGTTGGGGCTGGTGGAAGGAGCTGGAGGACAACATTCTTTTTTTTTTTTGTGTTGCTTCTGATGAGCAATTAATGATGTTGAGGTGCATTCTTTTGTGCTTTTAAGCAGTTTTTGGATTGATGAATAATTTGGCTAACGATGAGATCGTTCCAAGGGTCACATAAAAAATATAGGCAACTTGGCTTAGAATCTTGTGTGCTCAGTTAGTACTGATTTCGAACCCAAGGCAGTTGGGGATTCAATAGTAAGAGAACTTTCAAGCAGAATTACAAAGTGGAAAGTGAGCTATGTCTTTTTGTTTTTTTGGTGAAAGGAAGTGAGCTATGTGTTGAAATGGGGAGGGTTTACTTTGATTCAAAGCATGACTAGTACTCTTCCCACTTCTTGTTTCATTCCAGTATTTCACAATCCTGTGCCTGTGACACATGGGCAAGGGACGACACAAAGAGTGACCTTCGGTGGGGCTTGGAGGATGAGTTTAATTGACATCTTGTGGATTTTGAGGCAATCACTTCTTCCAAAGACGTAAGAGGGTTGGATATCAGTCTCTTAATCTCTTGCTTTGAATAAAACCTTGCAGGTGAAATGGTATGGGTGTTTCAAAACTCCCTCTCTTTTTTAACTTTTTTGGCTATATTTGGTATTTGGTGTTGTACTCTGTTGTTTTTTTTTTTTTTTTGTTTCATGCAAGTATGCAACTAGCTTCTTGTCCCTTCTCTTTGTTCCTTAAATTCCCTTGGTAATTACTTTTCTGGGGAGTCAGTTCATCAATAGGTCTAAGCTGTGAAACTGTAAACCCCAGTACTAGTCCCATTACAGCCCTGGAGGATTTTTTTTTCCCGTACTTAACCATCATTCATATATCTTAAGAATAAAAGTGCCAGAAAGGAAAGGGATTGGATCATCAGGAAGAAGAAAGGCAAAGAGATATAAAAACTTAAGAAAGTAGAAAGAACTGGTGGAGAAGAAGACAATGGTAGTGTAGAGAGAGAGAGAGAGAGAGATGCATGGCTGCTTGACCATTCTAGAGTAGACAAGACAGAGAGTGAGGAAAGGCAGGTAGTATTGAATTCTTATAGATCAGAAATAGAGATTCCTTTATCAACGGGGTTAGAAGTTGCCTTGGACTCGACAATCTAGCTAGGTTGATCAAGTTCTGCTAGTAATGGGCACACTATGGACTTGTATTTTAAGAAATAAGAATAATAGGTTTGGTTGATTTTGTCAGTCTTTGGAATTTTAAGAATAATTTTTTATTACTTGTAAGGGAAATTTAGGAGTCTGGTGAAATTCTTTTTCTGAATTTCATTTTTTTGGCTTCTATGTGGTGTTGATGGTCCTTGTGGTTGTGCTTTAAACATTTTGTTTGATTTTTAGAAACTCACGGTCTTTTAATACCCCATTATTGCGAATCTTATTTTCGTATCCTCCCATGGACATAGCCCGACATATGTATTCTGTCTTATCTCATGTTGTGCATCGTATTTTTCAATTCATCAATAAACCCAGATGTAGCCAACCTGCACAAACTGTAAGGGTAAAATGGGTTTGCAGTAGTGTGTGCGTACGTGAGCACGCATGGGGAGGGAGGGAGGGGCAATGTATATTTCAATTTCAGTAGAATTAAATAGCCAATATCAATTTCGGGAAGACCATAGTTTTCTCACAGTGACAGATTAATTGCTTTAGTAATTATTTCAGGAAATTCAGAGATGCTTTCTTTGTTGATGATTAGGCAATTCAGCTGACCACATTATGTGACCAGTCTGATAGCCAAATTTGCTCAAAGTAACCCTTCATTTTCAATGTGGACCTCTTCATGTATGGATTAATTGCTTAGTAATTATTTGTCACTTCTATCCATGTGAATGTTATTTCCATCTTCTATACTAATGCTTAATCATTTTGATTGGCAATGCAGTGATGTATTTGCAGACAAACCAAGGGGGGATCACCATATATGGATGGACAGTTGATCGGGCTCTTATCAACACAATCTTCTTTATTGAACTTTCACTGGTTAGCTTTGTGCTCGGGAAGACCGTTGTTCTTTCATAGTGACGGATTCCATTATGTTGCAGCTGCTAGAACAGATCCCAGTTCACCATCTCAACACAGGAAATCAAATACCAATTCAGTAATATTACAAGGTGGAAATCTTTTTCGAGTTACTGGCCATTTCTTCCCACAGGCTACTGCTACAACCATAGGTCTTCCTCCTTTCAATTGCTTCCCATAAAATCCATTGGAAAAGGTTCCCACTCCTGATGCAGTGGTGTGGTTCTTAGGCGTGTGCCCATGTTAAATTTTTGTGGAAATATTCTTGCATTCGGCTTTTTTTTCTCTCTTTTTTTCCCTCTCTTTTTGGAGTGGAGTGGGAGAAAAACTTGAGATCATTGAAATGTTCCTTGTGAACTGAAAGCAGTTGAGTCCCAGACCAACAAGGTGACAGCTTGAATTCCCAACCTCATCTTGGGTACGAGATCGTGGGGGCATACCAAGTCAGCACTTGTTGGTGGGTCTGCTGTATGATTCATGTAATCTATTGTTGTACATTCTGTTTTCTCAAATTTAATGCATTTGGAAACAGTGTAATGACAGAATTGCAAGATGAGGTCCAATTCCGTATCCTACTAAAATGCCATTGATTTAAATACAAATTGAAGCTGGATCTTAATTTAATGGTAGGCCCACTAAATTAAGCAACAATTACAAGAGCTCCGCTGGGTTGTGGGATTTCTTTACTTTTTCCGCTGGTGGGCGTTAAAAAACACGGTCTTACGGGCATGGTTAATTGTAAATTGTGGGCTAATTATCGCCCAATTTGTAATTTGTAATTTTAGATCTGTAGATTACTATACTGTAGAAGAGAAATGGACCCACCGCTATATGATATTTGTTGCTTTATTTTCAAAATTCAACGGTTACTTTTATTAAAATTTGGACCAATTTGGCCGCGCCAATTTTAGGGCCTAAAGCTCAAACCAATTGCAGCGTAGATGGGCCGAAATTTAGGGCAAAACCATTCTTTGGGTTGGGCCAATGGACCTAAAATTAGGATTTAGGGCTACAATTTCAAGCCCAAAAAACCACTATTTGGGCTGAGCGAATGGACCTAAAATAAGATTTAGAGCTGCAATTTCAAGCCCAAACCACTCTTTGGGGAGGGCCAATGTACCATTTCACATTCGACATAAAGAGGGAAAAAAAACAACAATAATATTTCTCCATTAAATATATTTCTCCAATTTATCTTCTACCAAATTATGGGTTCTCCCGATCAAAACAAAAGGTAAACCGACCAACCTGTACAGGCCACGAAAGGTAGGTGGTAGGGAAAAACTGCATCACTCACTCTAAAAACCAATACAAAAATTCCATTGGTCCAGGCGGAATTCAAAAACTATTACATAGGAGATCTTATTGCAACGCACCAACACCCCAATTTTGCCTCTACAATCACCTGCGAAGAAAACATTCATTTTTCTTTCTTTTTGCTCGTACACCTTACAAAATCCTATTCTACTAATATGGTTTAAATGAATGGGATAGCAGGTGCTTCATGATTTCCAATGCCAAGCAAATCCATTCCCTCAGCCATGCCTATAATAGAATTGTACCTCACATGAGCAACCATACCTAGATATCAAAAGCCAACCCAACTTAAAACAGGACCCATGGTAGAAATCCCAGCACAACCAAGCAAGAAAGACTGCAACTTAAAAGGAATCAGCCGCCATACAGAAGGAGTAGATTACCAACAAACCAATTTTGCTAGGTGTGATCATATTCAATTTCAAAGGTTCCCCAAAAACTAAGGTGCAGATAAAACATTATAAAGGAGTAGACATTATGTTCTGCTTTAATTTTCACAGTAAGAAAAATTATAATCCCAAGTATGTTGAAATACCCGTGTCCTTGTATCTCTAATTATAAGAAGAAAAAAACGAACAAAAGGAAAAAATGGTTTCACAAAGTAACATTCGTACACGCTCTCAACAAGTGGCAGCAAGAATCAAAACCACAAAATAAATGCCAACAAAATAGAAAACTATCTCATGTAAACTAAGCTCAAACTTGCCTCATCACGCACATGATTGCGTATGCACGAGGGAGGCAGAGAGGGAGAGCAAGGATGGGGGATCGCCAACTCTTTCTATATAGAGAAATACTTTCTTTTAAATCATAAGCCATAAGGTCTTATTCCTTCATGACCTTTCCAGCGCCTCTAAATTCGACCATATTTTCTTCTTTCACAGCTACCATTTACCTTTGCCATAAATTTGTAACCTGCTGGTCCCTAGCAATGAATTTGTTTTCCACCCTATCCTTATCTGTCAAGGCCACTCATCCATCTCAACACCCTCATTTCAGTTTTCATTAATTCTATTGCCAATATTTCTCAACAAACCTGTTAAAACTAATTCTAAGATACTTGGTAAAGAGTCGGTGGTTGTACCACAGACATAGTCGAATTCTACATAAGAACACCTTTTCCACCAGCTTGTGCTTCAGACAATTAAATCATCTAAATGATAAAGCACACAATACAAAATTTTATTAAACTGCACACCAACCCAAGCAATTCAAATTAATATTTAGTCTTGAAGTGATCTCTAGCTTACTGTGAGGGGAAAAAAAAAAGGTGCGGGTCAAAGCAAACATCAATGAGTATGTTTCAAAATGCATATAGTTTTTGGTTACACACGCACGTATATAAAAAAAAAAATCACCAAACAAAACTTTTCAGAAGCCCCACTTAATTATTCAACTAAGGCAAGAGCAGAGGACTGAAATCAACTAGAATCTCTAAAAAAACAACATATAATTGTGTGCATAAGTCACCACTACGCCAAGACAATGTAGCGAGGAAGACTTACTCAGATGGAGACTTCCAGTGAGATCTAAACATTTTGACCCTAAATAAGCTTAAGTTAAAAAGTCCAGGTGAGGCCCACAGCACGAAGCATAGAACAATCAAATTCCAGCCTAACATCCTTTCCTGCTCTCCATTTCTTGACCCACCAGGTGACACTTGTGAATAGGAGATATAAGAATTGGGTGAGACATAAAACGTTTACAAACAGTGTCACCAATCCAGCAGGTCAGCCACTGAATCTATAGTGAATTGTGGGTAGATACACATGATTTTTCAGAAATTTATACTTCTTCTAGCACCAAAAAAACAAAGGCACAAACTGTACCCCAGATGTTTATCATATCCCAAATTCTTTGCTTACTGTACTGACTTGGCGTCAGAGCTAAACCTCCAATCAGAGTTAACAACCTCTTAAATGGTTCATTGGGTTTGTCCCATATAATAAACACCTGACTCGAATTTATGGAGCAATTTTCGCAAGGCTAGAAGCATAAATAGCAATGAGCAGCAGCTAAGAATGATAAACTCAAAAGTCTACATTTGGTATGGCATCACAAATACATAGGAAAACAAACTTATTCACAAGTAAAGATCAGTGTCCCCTATGAGTAGGGAAATCATATAAATAAATTATATTGTCCTGTGAGGGTTCTTTAAATTATCGATATACCATATAAGTCAACAACGTAATCTACATAGACCATGTCCTTGAAAGAACGAAACAAATGCTTCCAAGGAGTTCAACAAAGTATAAGAACTATAAATAAAGACGATGAACATCAAGAATGATAAAATGTAAAGGATGCAACATAATGATTTTGAGGACTCACACCGTCAGTATATGTATGGTTTTATGCAGCAGCATGAACTTGCAGGGTCCAAGTCATCTATATAAAAACAAGCATAATGTTGAACTAGCCCTCTTCTTAAGGAATAAAAATGTTCATGACAAAAACATAAATTGATTTTAATAAAGATATCATATGATACATATTAGATATGTATACTCAGACAATTATGTGACAAATAACAAGGGTTAATTCCTCAAAATCCTTTTTAACTTATGCTGCATAAGTAATAGCATGATCCTCAGTTTCTGAAACAACTATAACCCTGCAATTCGCATAAAAAGTAGGATATAAATAGAGAAATTGACAGGAATACCATTCCTATAAAAGAACAAAACAAAAAGAGATTACCCTTAAAAAATTTAAAGACTGTCACATCCAATGCAATTTCCACACCTTTCAGAAATCATTGAAATAAATGCTAAACCATACAAAATGAATTAACATAACTCACTCTTACAGATTTCAATTATCATCTACAACACCTTTCCGAAGCTTCTACTCTACACTCTCAAATCTCAAAGAAGTATTCCTGACTCAAGGTAATTCACTTACAAAACCATTTTATATTATTGCAGATATTTTTCATACCAAATGACACTGGTTGGACAATTCTTGATACCTGAACTTCGTGTTAACCTCAAGATTAAATGGAGACCATGCTAACAGAATTTAGAAAGCTTGCACTGACCGTAAAAGGTTTTTTTTTTTTGTCCTTTTGTTTTGTTTTGGGTGGGGAGAATTCACAAAAAGTCATCTTCTATTCTTTTCGGTAGACTTTTCAATTAAAATTTGCCCCCCTCTTTAGTGACAAGATCCCAATGCAGCTTGAGATTACTAATACATAACACGAGACGAAGAGGCAATTATGCTAGGGCAAGATTCCCAAGTACACAAACCAAATCTAACAAAGCAATTAAATGTAAACAAATATATCATATTAATCAAACATAGTATAACAACCCAAGGTTTGTATAGTACCTCTATTGTGCCTGAAGGGATAAATCAATTTCTGAAGTACGGAAAACAGAATTGGAAGTTCTATAAATTCCAGAGAGTGCAGTTAACCTCCTCAACCTGCTTGCTTTGATACTGCAGTGACATTTGCAGACAAATGTCATAACAGTTCTAGGGCTATTGGAAACTTAAATCTTTTCACACCATGAACGCAAAATGGAATAACAAATGGAGAGCTAATCTGTTGTTATTTTTCATGAATTTTTTACAATGTGTCAGTAATTTGAGTCCTAAAACACTCATAAAAGGGATACTGAAGCAATGAAAAGCAAAAGTGACAAGTTAATAGCAAAGGACAACTGAAGATTGAAGATCAAATCAGCTTGCCAACAAAACACATTAACATTGTACAAATCGGCAATAAACGAGTGATTGGCCCACAGAGAGAGAGAGAGAGGGAGAGAGAGTTCCAACAACTAGGGAAGATTTTGCAGCAAAAAGCTACTGATGACCACTCATGAATTTCAAGTGATTCATTATATATCTTAGTTTAGTAAAAATATAAGCTTCATGAAATGTCAATAACTCAAGGTGGATCTGTGAGCAACTGTGTGTATGTGTGTTCATGATGAACTAATGGATTCAAAATTCCCTAAAAATGAATGTTCAGAAAATTTTCAACATTCTTCACTGCTGATAGAAAGGAGGTGTAGCATTGGCAAATGAGTGCAATTGCAAGTTTCAATGTGATTAGCTAAAGAACTTGTAAACTAAAAAAACATGTCACTTCTTGATCTGTTGAATCAAATGAGTACTAAATTGCCTTTTACCAAATTCCTCAACACTTCCAATGACCGCTTAAGGCAAAATAAGCATCACCTAAGATGCATAGAATTCTTAAAAAGTTACGGTAAAAACAACTAAAGACACAAAAGATCAACAATTTAGAAAGAGTGTTGGATCTTAAGAACCAGATTCTGACACATGGAGCCTGAATTCTAAAAGACTGCAACTCATTGATCAAAAGAGAACTCGCATAAAAAGCTGAACACCAGAGAGAGAGAGAGAGAGAGAGAGAGAGAGTTCATCAAAAAACATGAAACACTATTGATCTGCCAACAAATGTTTTACATTAGGTTCATGGATGAATTCAAGGCTCCATATGACAGGGTGAGTTCCATAAGATCACCACACTTTAGAATTGAGTTGCTCCTCCACAACGCCAAGAACTTGTATATAAGTTGTTATCATGTTAAAAAGTCACAGAATAGCCAGAACCATACTTATTAATTAATGAATAATTAAGTACACTACCGCTACAACGTTCGCATTAGTGGGAAAATCCCCCATGGATTGAAAGCAAAATCCTGAACCCCAATTACATTCCAGATATCGGATCAATAAATTACCTTTACAATCATGGCACAATGGTTTCTGTCAATTCCTTCATCAATGAAAAGCAAAGAACGTCCCCTCCGCTTAACACCAACCATCTCTTGCAAACACAATGCGAATATTAAAACAAGGGAGAACCGATAATAGGCAGTAAATCCGAATGTTTTGGTAATCAAAACCAAGTTCTAAGAGAATTGTTTACAATGTGCCAATGAAAATATGTTACATACATAAGTTTCAACTGAAACTGATTTTTTAAAGAAAGGCCATTGCGCCACACCTTGCGATGCAAGCAGTACCAGAAATGCATTTTTATATGATAGCCAAAGCTGGCGAACAAGTTAACCTGCAACAAATGTGGTTGGCCGGAGGAAGCAGAAAAAACGCATCTCCGCCCAAATCATCAGGGTGCCTGCTAAAGAACAGCATGAATGATTGTCTCACAAACAATGTTCGCAACTCTCTTTCAACGCATGTCTCTCACCTCAACTAAGTCCACCTGTGAGTACAGTAAGAAATTAATGTATGGCGATCAACAGCCACTAAGCACACATTCATGTCTCTTAGCCAAACAGACCACCCGTCCCTAATTCCCCTTGCTGCAACTCCTTTCTACGCTGCTCTTCTAAAGGATCTGGACTCTTCAGTATCCTTCGCATACGCCTATGATCACATGAACAGAACTTACCTTAATAAAAGAAATAAAAAGCTATAGCAGCAAAATTCATACTTCTGCTTTCTTTATAGGCCTCATCTACCTGTCTTGAGCATGTTGAGCGGGAAAAGTAGGCATGAAATCTTTAGACTTGGGAAGAGGAACTTCACGGAACCACTCGTGGTTAAGAGCAGCTTCAGCTGTTATCCGCTGCATACAGTACCACAAACCTTTATAAGAAGCTACACTAATAATACCAAATTGCAGCGGTATGGTTTTTTCCTTTAAAAATTTATAAATATTAAGAAAAATTACCTTATCAGGGTCATAAGTTAAAAGTTTGTTCAACAAATCAAATCCAGAATCAGAAAGAACTGGAGATCCAGTGAAAGATGTAGCTGGAAATTTCTTACGCAATTGGTTATACCTGAAAGGAACATGTCAGCGGTTAATACAAACAAAGAACATAAGCTGTATAACTGAAAGTGTCACCAATGGAGGCCAGAAAGCCAGACCAGAATCACCCAAAGCTGGAAGCCTGGGAAAACAGTGGCAGAAATAAGAACACCAATGTATGACAGTCAAATAGGTTGAAAATTATATTAGTATTATTATTATTATTATTATTTTAAACAATGGATACTTACTGATGCTTAACAAAGTTAACCTTGACTCCAGGCAGCTTGGAAAACCCAGGCCAGATTGTCTCATTTGGTGTGCCAAGAGTTCTGAAAATCTGCAATCATAAAATCCTAAAAACAACTGAGAACAGAGACAATGCATAACAAATCCATTCAGAAGTAGAGCAGAAACAGTTGCAGCAGTTGTGCTCAAGGAGGATGAGAACCAGAAGCTAACTAACTTCATTTACCTTGTCAAGCTGATCAAATTCGGTTTTCCCATTGAAGAGTGGCTCCTTTGATAACAATTCAGCCATTATACAACCCAGTGACCACATGTCAATTGCCGTTGAATATTGTTTTGCCCCCAACAGAAGTTCAGGTGACCTGTGAATTAAACAAGTGTATTAACTACCTTCTCCCAAGGTAAAAAAGAAATAACTTATCAGAGGAGAACATATAAATTGCAATAAAATAATTACATAAAAATCAAACACCACAGACAACACCAGGACCATTGACCAAGGATAGCTGGCTAAACAGATCAGATACATGATCACTATAAAATTCAATGCTAGCAAAAACATACAAGGCATGCTGACTTAGAAAAGGTGACATGGACCATACCAACACAAGCACCCATCACTGTAACAATTGAAATAATGGAAATAAAACTACTTAAAAATCTATGCAACCCCACAATCATTACAATAAGGTATCACCAAAAAATTGTGCATTATTGAATAAACGGCAGAAGTAATCAAACTAAAATAGACAATATTACAAACTAAAATAGACAAGATTACATTCACATAACATCCCAACACACACATATGCAAGCGCGCACACAAAGGCAGGGAACGAGGTTTTAAAATTTCAAGAGGGGAAAGTGATGGAATAACAACCAGAATGATTGCAGGCATATTTTTGTGGCAGGAGATGAGAAAACATGCAAAGCAGTGCAACTCACCTGTACCACAGAGTAACCACCAAATGAGTATACGGTTTCAATGGGATCCCATACTGCCGAGCCAGCCCAAAGTCACAGATCTTCAGCTCACCCCGATTATTCAAAAGCAAATTTGATGTCTTCAAATCCCGATGAAGCACCCAGTTATCATGGAGATACTTGACACCCTCCAATAACTGCAACATTAGGCACTTAACTTCACTCTGACTAAATGGTTGCTTCATGGTCTCCATCAGTCCTTTAAGATCATGTTCCATGTATTCCATCACCATAAAAATACTATCAAGGTTGCTCCCCACGACAACTTCTTTAACATCCACAATTGATGGATGGTGAAAGGAAAGAAGAATATTTATTTCTCTCAAAGAAGTCAGAGGAAAACCTTCCCTCTCTTTCTCCATCTTTACCTTCTTCAGTGCTACAATTTCCCCCGTCTTCTTATCTTTTGCTCTATATACAACACCATAAGTACCTTCATCGATCTTGTTCAGTCTCTCAAACTCGTCAACACTTCTACAACCCTGAAGCATGTTCACACTTCTTTGTGGAGGAACTGCAGGCTCTGGTGTCTCGCGAGAATCATATTCATCTTCAGAAGCTGTATCCGACTGGCTAACACTAGTATCTTTACTACCACGTTCCTCATCAATGTCCATTAAGTCATTCTTGTCCAAATCATTATCAGGGTAATCATCCCTAACACGGGCACCACGTTCATCAGAGTCAGATGACTTTGCCTTAGCAGCTTCGGAGCCTTCTCTCTTAAGCTCTGCTAGTTCAGGGCTCACTGATTTATTGCGAACTTTTATTTCCAATGACTCGGAAAAGGGCATTTTCTTCCTCCTTTTACGCATTTCCTCATCGTCGGAGATTTCACCTTCATCACGTGGAGAATTGGCTTCATCCGCCCACCGTGAGGATGATATATTCCGGGTTGGAACAAATTCTTCATCTTCTAACTGCTCGGCTTCCTGATCATTACTCCAGCCCTGCTCCTGAGGCAATGAAGAAGACAAACCCACTGGAGACTCCGACATGGCATTCCCAAGTGACCAACCTTCAACAGGAGGCTTAACTGGTGAAGATTCCAATATCTGAAGTTTACTATCTTTTATGGGAGAAATTCGTACGCCCCCATCCGGAATAAGATTAGGTGACTGACGGTAAGACTTAGGCAGTGGAGGTGGAGGAGGAAGAGTGGTTGCTGTCGAGGAAATTCTACTTCGAGAAGCATTTACCTTGTCATCTCTATCCCACACTATAGGCGAATACTTCCTCTTCCTCTCTGAAGGTAACTGAGTCCCATTCTCTAACTTCAAATTCTCATTATCTTTAACCTGTGATTCTGAATCAATGGCATCATCAGACCCACTTTCACTTGACAACTCCCCTGGCTCCCGGTCGGTGGCCCTAACGGAAAAGTCACACCTCCTGGGACCACCACTGCTGCCCGAATCACTCCTACTTGAAGAAGATCGATACCCACCATTTATCGTTTCCCTCTCCTTAATATCCTTCTGTCTAACCCTAGATCTATCTCGTGAATCCCGTATCCGATCCTCACGGCTACCATTCCTAATTCGATCATATTCTTCCTTGGAATAAGCAAATTCCCGCCTTGACACATCAAAGTCGGACTCCCGCTCCTTGAATTCGTTGTCGCGATAACCCCCATGTCTTCCTGCCGCCATATACATCCAAAAATTTGCAATCCACAGAAAACTCTAATTGCAGTGCCAAGCCCCTAAACTGCTTTCCAATAAAACCCTAGCCGCAGAAACCACCAAATAAACCCCTCCCCCACAATTTTTCTCAATTTTTTCAAAAAAAAAAAAAACTAAATTTCACAGAAAACAACTCGAAACCCTATAGTCAAACAAACGCAGATCTGAAAATACACGAAATCGAACAAGCAAACAGCAAAAAACCTACAAGTAAATCTTCGTATTTCGTGCTCTGCAGCTCGAGAATTTCGAACTTGAACGAGATTACGCAGAGATTAAAAAACGATCAAGATTGATACCTAGAAATCGAAATACGAAACAAACATAAAGGTATATATATAGATATATGGAAACCCTGAAAATTGGATAATCTTCCTCGCTCCCTCGTTCAATATAGGATTGACCGGAGATTGGAAAGTCTTACCGATGAAGCGAAGAGAGAGAAAGATGATACGGCGGCGACGCTGCTTCTAGAGAGAGAAAACGAAAGCCCCAAATCGCCAGTATAAGAAGCGAAAACGCGACCGCAAAAGAGAGTGTTTAGATGCTTCGTATGTGCGATATGATGGGCGATGGCCCTTGATTTTTTTATTAGTTTATTAATTATTAGGAAGTGTATATATTGCGAGCCTCCCCTCATGTTTCTTGAAATATCACTCGTATCCCCTAATGTTTTAGAAATATGATTGAACCCCTTATCAAGTTTTTTTCGTTCGTCGTCGTTTTGTTTTGTTTTGTTTTTTTTTTTTTTTTTTTTTTTTTTTTAACTTAAGGGCTTGTTTGGGGACTTTAAAAACTGGGTCTGGCCAGTTTTGATATCTTTCTGTTATATGATTTTTATGTAAACCAGCTAACAGTTGATTTGAAAAAAACTGTATTTATTCCTTATATTTTGGACATGATTGGATTGATCTACAGAAAATATGTACTTATCAAACAGTACTAAATAAAAACCAGACAGCCTTATACTCAGCTAATCAGGTTCTTAAGTTTGTCAAATACCCCCTAAAGGAGAAAACTAGTCAAATATAAGGGTTATCTTATATTTTTTAATTTTTTTATAATTCAATCATTTTCAAAATTGAATTATATTAGATCCACTCTTTTATTGCTAATTGATTTTTAAATAAATTAAGTTACAATTTGTTCGAAAAAACTGTATTTATGTTTATTTTTTTTATACTCTATACTGATATATAAAGTCAGAATGCGTGTTGATATCTTTAAATTATTTTTTTATAATGCACTCTATAAAAAAAATTATACTAAATATAGAATAAGAAGCCACATGTGTCATTTCAAAAATACCCAATCCTTCCTATTACTTGCTTTCCATCGAAACTCATAACCATTTATCAATCAATGCCCCTTCTATTACTTGCATCTACACTTTCCAACTCCCAGGTGTTGCAATATTATCCAACCAAAACTCTCTCTAGCTCCTACCCTTTCTCTCCAACTCCCATGGACAATAAGCAGCCCAAATTATCACTTGCAATGATAGTGAATAATTTTATCAATTAAGGAAACTTGATCAGCTAATAGAGAAAGGTGATGGAGGACACACCTCTCAGCTTGCTGGTGGACTGGACATGAACCTTTCACCAAAATAAAGGGAAGCAATTTACCACTTCTACTTCTCCATGTGAAGAGAATGAATCAAGTCTTTCCCTTTGTATCATAATATAATATAGATTTTTTTTTTGGCCATCAAAATTTACCTACAAATTAAACTCAACATTTCCTGATATTAATATTTTTTTAATTCATTTTTTAGAAATTCTTTTTCCATTTTTCACTTACGAATACATTATTTATCATGGGCAGTTAAATAGAATGGTACTTTAAATTTGCATTGTAGTGTGATAATCTTAAAAACTCACTCCATAGTAAAGATATGGGCTTGTTTGGGAACTTTGAAAATTGGATCTGGCTAGTTCTGATCTCTTTTTGCTATATGGTTTTTATGTAAACTAGCTTTCCATTGGTTTGAAAAAAATTGTATTTATACCTTATTTTCTAGACAGGATTGAACTGACTTGCAGAAAAAAGATAATTACCAAACAGTACTGAATAAAAATCAGACAGGCTTATCCTCAGCTGAACAGGTTTTTAAGATTGCCAAACTTCCCCAAGACTCTTGCATGCGGTGTGGCCAGCATTAATACATGGCTTAGAAGTTAGAACATCTCCAATGGTTAGCTAAAAGGCTAGGCCTTTCCAAATTCCAACTATTGCTAGAGATTCTAAAAATTCTGCTCCAATGGTGGACTTGTGCTTGCTTGTAATACAAGAGAGAAATAAAGAGAGCCAAAAAATAACTTGCATCATTAGAGAACCTCTTGCTAAATGCCTAGCCATTTTCACTATAGCAAGTCAAAAATAGCTTTTGGCTAGCCAAAAATTGGCTCAATTGGAGATCCTCCTGCAATTGCAGCATGCACATATCCAACCCTTGATCCACTGACCAAAGGCCAATGGCACATTATTTACACATATCAGTACTGTATACTTGTAATGGCTAATGACTCCAATTCTTTGCTTCAACTCCATAATGAAGATGAATTTTCTGCTTTCAAATAATTTGAGAGACAAACTGTGATGATTTTCATTTTCCAGATACCTTATTCCCACATCCTGCAGTCATCCAGATTTAAAAGGCCAACAAAATAAACAAACCTTGAATGTAGAACATGAAGTCGATGAGTTCTGAGAGCTACAGCCTGCATGATTGCAAGAAGGCGAAATAATAACCTCTCTACCTTCAAACAGTTATAAGTTTCTGCTCAATAATCAGAATTAGAAAGCTTATTTCGAGTTCTATGACGTGGTAGGGAGGTTATTTCTCCTTCCTAAACCCCTTCTTGCGATCCTGCAGCTCTCATAATTCTTCCTCCTCATGTTTTACATCAAATTTGAGGTTTTGCACCAATGACCAAACAGGGGAAAGTAAAAAAAGTTGAATACCAGGACTGGAAGAAAGAGAGGAAAAAAAAAGGGTTTTCAACCATGTAAGATCAAATTGGTCCGGTATGCATCAGTAGCAGCAGTAACCACAAGAACAATAACACCAGAGCATTCTGTTATCAATGCACAGTCTATGAGACTCAATGTTGCTTCAAGTACTAATTAGGTCATGTATAAAAGCAAAAGTCGAGGGAAACCCAAACAGATAATAAAATGTTACTTATTTTCGACAGGATAACATGATCAATCTCCGTATTCTGAAAGGAATGTTGAGAAAAACTCACTCTGTATGATTTAAGGATTCATTTAGACCTTTTGTCTTCTGCATGTTTTTCCAAAATATAAGATCAGCAAAAGTACAAGTATAATCGACGAGACATACACAAAATGGGGTTTCTGAAATTTATTCAAGGAACTAAAACCCCACGAATGCATTGTCCAGCAGTTAAACACAATTGAATAATTCACGAAGAATCCACAAGTTCACACTACCAAAAAAAAAAAAAAAACCCCAATAGAAATTACTGGCAGATATTACTTGTAAATACACCATAGAGTCACTACCAGCAAAGGGAAGGGAACTTGAAGTGGAAGGAAGTGGGCAAATGACCAGTCCTCCTTATATAATCTGCCCTTTCAGAAGTCCTCGCAGCTTTTTCATTCAGTTTGGCCTCTGCATTTGCCCGCTTCTCTTCAGCTATTCTTTTAGTCGCAGCAAGTTTGTTCACCAACCTCTCTTGTGCCCGAGATTTCAATCTCTCTGCCTTCACCTAGGGGTAGAAAACACATAAGTTGTCACAATGTTGAGTGATAATACATAATCTGCCTTCCCCCATATGCTTCTTGGGATCATTCGACCGTTATCTCCTAATATATTGAAAAGTAAATGCTTTTCATGAAGTTGGAGCAAATGGTAAACCCTAGTGCCCATCAAAAGTCAATAAATTAGGCGCATTAATAAGAAAAATGTAATGCTCTAATGTTCCTATGTGGGGCGCGGGGGGGGGGGGCGGGGGGGGGGGGGGGGGGGGGGGGGGG
>JAESVK010000902.1:843465-859881 GCA_017140935.1 Hamamelis virginiana | reverse complement strand
CCCCTCTCTCCCCCTCCCCCAATCGCTACACAAACCCGTAGATTAAAGGAAAAAAAAATGTTTTTCAGATTATTTATTTTCAAGCATTCCAAATTACAGGGTTTTTGCAGGTCCATATGTCCATCGCTCGATGGCTTTAACTCTACCCATGAAAAGAAATCTGTGCAACTGATTGTCTTAATTGACATAGAAGCAATTGCATGAGAAATGGACCTGATAATTCATTTATTTCGATGGAAAACAGAATCGGGTAAGGGTTCATGCTGTTAAATTGGGCTACATTATCTAATTGTAATATTTGTTCTAAGAATATATGTTGAAATTATAGAATATGAAATGTTAATTTAAGCAACTTCCCTGCAATTTTGAAGAACAAAGTATATCCTCTTACTTGTGTCGAAGCACAATAGTGATCAGGCCTTTTCCCTACCATTTCTAGGATTTACTTTTCCTAAACACCAAACAGAACAGATAAAGAAACAATGCAGCTAGAAAATATAAACCCAGGTTAGAAAAGTACCTCCATTCTCCTCATTTCCATTTCAGCTTTCCTCTTCTCATGATTCTCCCAGGCTTCTATCTTTACCTCTTCACGCTTATACCTGCACATACATAATACCAATCTTTCTTAATAAAAACATTGCAGCCTACAACAATGTAATGAAGCTCATTAATGGGTGGGGAAAAATAGCACCAGTAAATAACCTTGCTGTGTATTTAGCTCGCTCCGCCTCATCCCAAGCAATTGCTCGGCTTTCTAGAGGACTCATCTTTCTAGCTTGATCTGAATTCTTATTCTCAGCTATTTTACAAGCATTAGAGCATCTGGTTGCAGCATTTCCCCTGACAGAAGGAGCCTCACCTCTGTTCTCTGCCGGTATATGACCCGATTGATAGCTCTCGATTGCCTGCATCCCATGTTGACACCTCACCGGAGTAGAAGACCCGGACGATATTGGGCTCCGAGCTGCCGGAGTCGTGGCTCTAATGGGGGTTGCTGTTCTTGAAGGCTCTTGGCTAGCAATGGGGGTCATCTCTGTTCCCATGTCTCTCACACATACTGATCGAACAGCTGATGTAGGATTCTGTAAAGGCTTATTGGCTCGCCAAAATGAATCATCACAATCTACCTTCTTTGTTTCCACAGCTGTAGTTCTAGAGCCATGGCACCCATTTTCTTGTTTTTCTTGTTCTTCTTCTTCTCTTCCATTTTCGTCATCGCTTGAATAATCCTTCTCTTTCTGTGGAACTGGAGCTATTAATCTTAAGTCATCGGCATTTGAATTACGGGGTGTGGTTTTGGATTGGCTTTTGTGATCTCCCCCTCTTGATAATCCTACTAGCCATTTCTGGGCATCATCCCATTTTGATGGGGTTGGTTTGCCTAAGGCTGTTCGATGATGAGAAGAGCGATTTTTTGCATTCCCTTTGTGAAACTCAAAGCTAATTGCATTGCTGCTAGTAATCTCTTGTGTTGGTCCATAGTTACAGCACCCTTTATCCTCTATAGATCTCATCTTTGCTATGAACAGAGACCTTGAAGATCTAGTGGCTGCTCTCTCTCTCTCTCTCTCTCTCAAACACACACACACACAATAGAACTTTATCTAAATAAAGCAAAAACCCCTTTATCTTGTTCTAACCATAAGCCCAAGTAAATGACAGAGGTCTTATCTTGAAATCCAAGTGACCCAACTTAAATCTCCAACGTAAACAGTGTGCACAAATGGATCTGACACTTAGCTAGAAAATTGTCCTAGATTCATGCCCCACAGAATACTAATTCCTGTTCTGTAAAAGTAATCTCTAATGAGATTTGCAGAATTAACTATAAAAATAGGAACCAAATAAAAACTAGAAGCCTTGAGGCCTAAAATAAAACCCAATTTTTTGTGTGCATTTTTTCAAGAAAAAGAAAAACAATGGAATGCAACCATAGAAGTTAAATAGATTTTCTTCCTCACAGGATTGAACTCATGAGAATCATAAAGATCTTTCTGCCCATCTAAATATAGAAAACATTTGGTTCACCTTTTCAAGTTACTAGAACACAACGGCAGCCACTGCTATAAATATATATATATAACAATAATAGGCAAACAGTGACCTCAATCAAATATCTGAATCGCCTTTATTGTAGAAATGACTAATCCCAGAAGTTAAAACCCAAAAAACCCCATTAAAAAAAATCATGTATGTAAACCAGAATCCATCAAATTTCCAAAAATCTCCACACTGTGTAAACACAGAGCTAAAAAACATAAACCCCAGATGGGTATTGCAGAAGGAAGCTGATGTACAGAGAATAAAACCTTAAAACCGTGAGTTTTTAAGATTTGCAGAGCTTGGGATGAAGTTCAGATCCATTGAACATTAAAAAACTACAAACAATACAACAGATAGCACTATTGCTGGTAAAAAAAATTGCATAAAACAACTTTTTTACATGGGAATTGGTGGAGTTTATTACTGAGTACATGTGGGGTGCAACTCACCAATGGAATCTTGGGAAGAGTTTCAGTGATTCAGAAGAAAATTAAAAAATAATAATATTAAAAATATTGTACTCTGAGGAGGAGGAGGTGGTGGAGGACTGCGTTTTGAAATACGGTTGTCCTTTTAACGGTAACTAGCCTGGTATAGTGTCCGTTAGAGTGACACGTGTACGGCTGGAGATGGGCAGATGTGGCATGGTCAGGGGCAGTGTCGGCCTACGATTGCTGGGTAATGTAGCCTCTGAGTTTTTTCACGTGGCTATGATGGGCCGCAACTGTGGGTCTGTTGCATCTGCATGGTACAATTGGTTAATTAGTATGACTGTTTTGGATGCCCCATTTTAATTGACCGGATTTGGCAGCTACTGATCAGTGATGACTCGTTTGTAAGGAGCAATAATAGAGCACGTGGCTCTATGTAAGTAATTGCAGATCACAGGGATTGGGTCCAGTGAGCCAGTGTCTGTCACCTAAATTTTAAGAAAAATGTTAAATATATTACCATTTAAATTGTATTTTTTAAAACCATATGATACGAATAATAGTATTATGTGGTAGTATTGTATCATTTAATTTATGAACTACGTCAAAATAATAAAGATTCTGTGTTGGCGTTCATGTCAAATGATTTTTAAAATATAATTTAAGTAGTGGAAAATACGAAATCAGCCAAGGTTCTATCGTGTCCATGTCGGCATTTTTTATTACGAGAAAATTCAATGCCTGCAGTGTCAGCATCCAAAACGTACTCAATACAATTAGGTAAAACATCAAGAACATAAAAACACTCAGTAAGGTTGACAAAAGCGTCCGCACATTGATTAGCTTCATGGCACATTCATGAAATTTTTCATAAGCCACCTGCAATAGAAAATGAAAGGATTAAGATTGTGTGCTTCAGAGATATGTCCTTGCACGAGAGGGACAATTGCTCTACTTCCAAATAATCAATCCCAAGCCTATAAGCAACATAAAGGCCAACCCAAAGGGCCCAAACTTCGACCGTAAAGCTATCCATATAGCCCACATGCTCTGTAAAACCTTTGACAAAATACCCAAAATGGCCTCAAATTATGCCTCCCACCCCTACACCTCTTTCTTTTTTTAACCCCCGCGGATGCCCTATCCTTATTAAGGACTCTTACACTATGTTTGAATTATTATTTTAAAATCCGGACCGTTCATCGAACCAAAAAAGTTACCGAATTAAGAGTCAATATGTTCAATCGATTGAACCGCCAGGTTGAACCTTGACGTCATAAATATATTATTATTTTTTTTTATTAGAATAAAAGTTGTAAATGATTCAAAATATAATTTTTTTTAAATGTTTGTAGAATCAATTCACATATTTGAATTTATGTGCAGTCATCAAAATTGAAAATTGATAATTACTATTGATTAATCTTTATTATATATATTTTTTAAAATGCAAAATAAGAATATTGTATTATTAAATTAGGTGCTTTGGTTTCTTTTTGTTATTTGAGATTTTTTAAGACTAATTTGCTATTTAGCCTTCTTGGCTTTAAGAGATTTTAAAAATATTGGGACTATTTTAGTCATTTTAGCATCTTAAAAAAAGATTAAATTAAAAAAAAAAAGGATTGACCGGTTTTTTGACCGGTTGAATCGCCGGGTTGAACGATTTATTTAAAAAACGGGTTTTTGTGGGTTAAACCAGCCGGAGAGGGGACCGGTTCCCGGTTCAACCGATTAAACCGGTCGGTCCGGTCCGGGTTTAATAACAATGGTTTGGATTGAGAGAGTTGGAGAGAAGCGAAGAGAGACTCATTAAGAGAAAAGAATAGAAGAGAAGAGAAAGTTAAATGATTTTCTCTCCATCCTATTTGGATAGTCTCCATAAGAGAAGAAAAGAGAAGAGAAGATTTTAAGGTATAAATTTCAATATTGTCCTTACTTACATAAAAAGAAAATAAAAGCTAAAGAAGGAAGAGAAAGGGCAAAATAGTAAAACTACCCCTCACTAAAACATTTTCTCTTCTATTCTCTCCATTTCTCTCCGATTTTGAGAGAATGAAATCAGCCCCCTTTTCTCTCCTGTTTCTCTCTCCTTTCTCTCCCTCTCTCCTCCCTTTTCTCTCCAACTCTCTCAATCCAATCTTCTCTTCTCTTCTCTCCAACTCTCTCAATCCAAACAAGCTGTTAGGTTTTGGCAATCATAAGATCTGCATATTTCCTTAGGGGGGAGGATTTTTTTTGTTAAATCACAATTTGTTTTTATTAGTCCAAATGCCCAAGCAAGCAAAAGGGAACACCAAGTGAGTTAGCACACCCTTGACCATATGACACTACTTATTTTGATTTATTTAACTTATTTAAGAGATAAAAGAGGGCTTAGTTCATAAGCTCGATGGATTTCTTGACAAAAAAAAAAAAAACAATATTCAAAATTTTGCTATCTTCTCTTACTAATTAATTTAACAGCTAACTTGAGAATATCAAATCAGTATAATAGATACATATATGGTAAATTATATCATTCATTCTGATATATTCTACTTGCGAGTCCGGATTTGCTGGTGAGCATCACTTTGCTCACTAGGTGGTGAGCAGCCATTGGATGTGTGACACGCAAGCATTTGAGGCGATCTAAAGGCTGAGATTCAAAACACAATTTCGGATGTCGTTTTAAGGTAAAAAATCAAAAATAACGGAGTTGGAGGAGCGTTAACTCTCCCAAATTTTGTCTGCAATAGTCGACTATCTCCCTTCTTTTTCATTCCTCTGCTTCGGGGCTATCTACATATTTAAAAATCAATATCAACTGGATGTTGTGTGTCAAATTCTTAACCTGCAAGAACACAGCCCTAGAAAACTTGATCCCAGCATGGGCATCTCATAGAGAAGAGAAAAACTGGGGACAAAGTGGACATATGTGATGCAACAAGCATCTGCTAACAAACAATGAGCAACTTAATCTCAGCATACACATCTAAATCTCTTAACAGGGAGATAAGTGGGATCCAATGTTATATGAGAAGTTGGCAAATGGTGTTGACATGGGAACTGGATGATCATTTTCAGAGCAATATTCTTTCGACTGATCCGTGGAGGTATCATCACTAACATAAATTTATGATCGTGCAAAAGAATAACAGTGCTTTATTTCTAACTATCTAGACCTGAAAACTTGGAGAAGGATTTCCTAGTTAAGAGAGATGACTGCACTGAAGATTTTCAATGCTCCTTGAATTCAAAATAAGGATCACACAAAGCATAGGATTTTTTAAAATGTAATTTTGCTTGTAAAAAATAAAAATACAAAAGAAAAGTAAAGGTAATCACCTGAAACAAACCTAAACCCAAACCAAATTACCACCCCTCCCTCCCAAAAAAAAAACAGAAAAACCCTTGAACAAGCGAGGAAACTAGAGAAGCTCAGGCAAGAAGCGCAGACAGCGGAATCTGTAGGAAAAACAAACAAAAGGCTGCTGCTTCCGATCCACAATCTCGAACTGGGGCGAATGAAGAGCAATTTCTTCCTCTTTCTCTTTGATATGCTTCCGATCCACAATCCCACCTTTTTCTTTGGGAGTTGAGGTGGGTTACGAGATTTATGGGTTTTAGATCCTTGGGAAGGGTTTGGATCTGATGAATGGTTTCGGAACAGAGATTGTGAGCATGTATCTCACCCATACCAGTCTTTGGGTTTGAAGGTTGAAGAAGAAGAGAACCCTCTTTGGATCGGAGCAGAGATTTTGAGAAATCTGCGTTTAACGCCGTTGAAGGATTGGTTTGATACCAAAACGACAGCTCAATTGTGAGTTTAGCATCCCAGCCATTAGATCTCATTTTGTGCATGCGTGTCGCCCATCCAAGGGCTGCTCACCAACTAGTGAGCAAAGTGGTGCTCACCAGCAAATCCGGACTCTTCTACTTGCATCGCATTGATGTGCTTGTTGTAATAAAAATAGATTGGAGTAGTAGTTGAAGGAAGAGTGAGTCAAACATCTTTGAAGCCCATTAACAATTAATGGCCAACCACCCTGATGACTTTACAGAGAGGAAGGAAGAAGGAGCAGATAAGTAGCAATCCTACAGCATTCCTTGACATCCAAAATAAAAACAACATAAGCCCAAGGGGGAGAACTAGAACTAGTTGTAAGTGTGTTGTTTCCTTTAAAATACGCTAAACTCCGTTCATTTTGCAAGGAAAATGACCTGCAACAGCCATAGCTTCAATAACCGAACTCAATTGCTCCTATAAAAATTGGGAGCGGATGTTGACACACCCTTTTATTATTAGTCCACTCCCACCAATTTTGATTTTTTACCGTTTTATAAAAAAATGCATTGTTTTTAAGAAAACTAGCCACATTATCCACTAGAAAACATCATTTTGAACAACTTTGTAGAAGAAAGTTTTTCCAAAATCTATCATTTAAGTAGACTTTTTGACCATTTTATTATTTTTACAAAATATTTCGTAAAAAATGCCAAAAAGTCTGCTTAAATGATAGATTTTGGAAAAACTTTCTTCTACAAAGTTGTTCAAAATGATGTTTTCTAGTGGATTTCACGGCTAGTTTTCTTAAAAACAATGTATTTTTTCATAAAACGGTAAAAAATCAAAATTGGTAGGGATGGACTAATAATAAGAGGGTGTTGTCAACATCCGCTCCCATAAAAATTTGAGACTAAATTTTTAACTCGACTTCTACGGCCAACTTGAGGTTGGACCTATGCTAGTCTTGGGCCTGGCCCGTGAGTTTTTGATAAATTGGTCCACGGAAGGGCCTGTGTCAGTCTCTCAATTGTAGGATCCGCAAAAGATATCATAATGACCAAAGAATTTACGGTGATGATGGAAATCACAAGCTCAAACCGACTCTCTCTGCATTAAACCAAAACCTAACAAGCAACAACAACCCATCGCTGCCATTGATAGTACTTTACAGTTGCAGACTCACCTTCCATGGCCATTTCATGAAGTCTGTGTACAAATTTCTGGGTCATGGAGATTTCTAGTTTTATAAAGAGGTGTAATGGCATTTGCAGTAGACGAAGCAGAATCAAAGCATACGCGTTCCAGTACATTCAAAGCAGAGGCTTATCATCAGACTTCAATGGCAACGACGGAGTCCTTCCGGTTCTGATCGTCGGTGCAGGACCTGTTGGTCTCGTTCTTTCTATACTTCTCACCAAACTGGGTATTTTTTAAAACTTTAATTTTTCCTGGCGCCGGGAAAAAAAAAAAAAAAAAACCTCGAGTGTTCCGTTTGGTTGCCGAGAAACTCGTGGGAAAAGGAAAGAAAGAAAATTCGGATTGTTACGATTGCAATTTCAAACGCTAACTTGTAATTAGACTCCAAGTTTTCATTCATTTTCCTATGTTTTCTCGGTAATCAAACGAAGCATAAGAGAATACTAAATTACCAATTGAGCTGTTATAGGTGTTGTTTTGCGGTTGTTAACTTGTTATCGAATGTAGCTGTTCTTCAAGCTAAAACAATCAAGGTATTTAGAGAGATAGTTAGTGTCTTTCACGATTCAATTGCAGTATAATGTCTTTATCCAAGTGGATTTTGCTTGCTGATTATGAAAATTTAGTACCAATTTGTGCATAAATTCATAAAGGGTGGTGCATTTTGCACAGTAGTGAACTGATGGCTTGGCTCACAGTGACAAACTACTGGAGTAATGTTATTCAACAGTGCTTTCAAGTTGTTTTTATGACCCAAGGGATTGTAGGAGTGTTCCATTGTATAATTTTCGCAACATCATTTCATTTTCCTTTCTTCTTCATGTTGTTTCAAAAATTGTAATAATAGGACTCTTCTTTAGTTTAACTGCAAATTACAGTAATCAGTTCATCATTTTATTCCTTTTTCCCCCACTCTTATTTACATTTATGTTTAAGTTTTTCTCTTTATCACTTTAGGTTATGTTGAAATCAGTATCTGAAATTTTATTTGTTTCGTGAACTTTTGTAGGGGTGAAATGTGCAGTTTTGGAGAAAAGCAAGACGTTTTCCAAACATCCACAAGCACACTTCATCAATAATCGATCTATGGAGGTTGATATTACTAAATAGAGGATGCCATATAATGGGTTGCTTAAAAGAATACAAGCTTCATCAAAATGTGTGAGTCTGTTTTGATCTAGAGTTCCTTGTCAGGTGTTCCGCAAATTGGATGGCCTTGCAGAGGAGATCCAAAGATCTCAACCACCCGTAGATTTATGGAGAAAGTTCATATACTGCACATCGCTTACTGGTTCTATTCTTGGCTCAGTGGACCACATGCAACCTCAAGGTTCTATAATATCCTAATATTGCAACTTAGAAGGCAGTTTTCTTGGATATTGTTACCTCTAAAGTCCTTATTAATACCCATAGGATTACAGAGACTAGAGTTTTGAACATTTAAATTTCATGTAACATCAGTGCCATTTTTGTAAATAGGATATATAAGTTTATGGTGCCATTGGTTTATTCTAAACTATCATATGAGTATGGAGGAGGAAGATATGAATTTGTTTTTCTATGGTCGTTATGATTTGTGTAGGGATAAAAATTGAATGGTTTATTCTGTGTTTCTTATCACCAGATTTTGAGCAAGTTGTCAGCCCAGTCTCCGTCGCACACTTCTCGCAATACAAACTGATTAGGTTACTGCTTAAGCAGCTAGAGAATCTTAGATTCAGAATTCATACTTGGGAAGGTTTGGAAGGCCTTAATCGTGGGCTCCTTAGAGAAAGGGAGATATTAATGGGTCATGAATGTGTATCCATCAATGCCACTGATCATTGTGTTACAGTGACTACGACTTTTCTAAAGGAAGGAAAGTATTTGGAGAGAAAAATCCAGTGTAATATCCTTGTGGGTACTGACGGTTCAGGAAGTACAGTGAGAAAGCTTGCGGGGATTGATATGGGAGGCGAAAAAGACTTGCAAAAGCTTGTTAGTGTCCACTTTTTGAGCAGAGACCTTGGACAGTTCCTACTTAATGAGAGACCTGGGATGCTATTCTTTATTTTCAATACTGAAGCTATAGGGGTTCTTGTTGCTCATGACATCAAGCAAGGGGAATTTGTATTGCAGGTAGCATTGGCTTGAGAATAGGGTCAGAATGTCTTTTTTCGATTAACAATGATCTGAGATGCACCTTATACTTACAATTTGATGATTGATTATTATCTTACAGATACCATTCTATCCACCTCAGCAAAACCTTGAGGATTTTAGCCCTGAGGTATTTTTCTTTCTTTCTGGATGGAGATGATTTTATACTCTTGTTCCATTCCTTGGCAATTCCCCTTGTGTGGTGCAATTCCCTTTGTGTGGTGAAGTATAAAGGATTAATACTAAAGTTAGGTTGGGAGATTGACATGAAGCCCTTGACACAATTAGTGCCCTACATTTGATAAACGTCCCAGGCATTTAGGAGCTGTAGCTAAAAAATTCGATGTGTAAATACAAAATAGTATATTTTCTTCATTGTAAGTAATAGTTACTTTGAAGGATTCAACTTGTTGTAGATGTGTGAGAAGTTGATCTTCAAATTGGTTGGTCGAGAGCTTGTTGACATAGATGTGATCGATATAAAGCCATGGGTGATGCATGCTGAAGTTGCTGAGAAGTTTGTATCCTGTAACAACCGAATAATACTTGCTGGTGATGCTGCTCATCGATTCCCTCCAGCTGGTGGTTTTGGTGAGTAGTTTTCTTTTGTTGACACAGTTAAAATTCCCCTAGTATTTGTGATGAAAATAATTTTCATCCTGCAGCTTGCAACAATTATGTGGACAACTAATACTGTTTAGCTACATAGAAAGGGGGAATTAATTCAGGTGCTATTTGTCATAAAATTTGTTTTTTGTTTTTTTTTGTTTTTCTGTTTCCAGACAATAATCTGGTTGGGAGGAGTCTGTTGTCCTACATTAACACACTTAGGGTAATCGGAAATCACTACATAAATGTCCCTATATAAAATACCTTGTGGGTTTAGAACTTAGAACTGAGTCATCACATATTTTTTGCCTTTTAGGTGATTAAAAGGAAATACAAAAGGTATTCGTGTACATCCTATAAAGATATCTTTGGATTGGATATTTAAAATAATTGAATCAGGAGAAAGCCTTTTGGGTGGGGCACAAATGGTGGGTCCACTACCTCCTTCATGTGATCCATTTATTTTGGTTAATATGAAGGAGAAAAATCATCTACAAATTCGACCTGATTTATGCAGGAATGAATACTGGCATTCAGGATGCTCATAATCTTGCCTGGAAGTTAGCTTCTTTTGTAAAGGGTATGGCGCCATCTTCAATTCTTCTCACTTACGAAACAGAGCGTAGGCCGGTATTGCTTTTAATTTCACTCTTTCCTTGTTACATTTTTATTTTTAAGCTAGATGGATCCTTGACCCTCATTTTCTACCATTTTCAGATTGCAATTTTTAATACAGCTCTTAGTGTTCAAAACTTTAGAGCAGCCATGGCAGTTCCTGCTGCACTTGGTCTTGATCCAACTGTTGCAAACTCAGGTAACACAGCATCTCGCTTTGAATCTTATTGAGCTTATTGAGCCATTCAGACTGCTTTGGTAACTTGGTATGGCTTCATTGCTTGTGAGTGACGAAGAACATATTATTTCTTTTTGTTGGTTTTGCAGTACATGGAGTTATTAATAATGGGTTTGGTTCTGTTTTGCCATCTGGACTACAGAGGGCAATTTTGGATGGAATTTTTACCATAGGTCGTGCACAGCTCTCAGAAGCTCTTTTGAATGAAAATAACCCACTTGGATCTTTGAGGCTTGCTAAACTGAAACGCATATTTGAAGAAGGAAAGAGCCTTCAACTCCAGTTCCCTGCCGAGGATCTTGGTTTCAGGTACCACCATTTTGTTATAATTTAAATAAAATATATATTTGTAGAATCTAACTCAATAATCATATTTTTAAATTTGACTTGAACTCATTTGGTGAACTTCTAGAGTTGACCAAGTCAAACAAGTTCTTAGCAGGGTGCCTCTTTGAAGGATGTCAATTTTATATGCAGGTTTTGATAAATGGATAATTAGCTTATGCTGATTGTTCTGTCCAACAAGATTAAAGAGTCAATCATTGGCTCATCTGGTACCTGGATGTTCCTTCTAGGCTATTGGATGAGAAGTTCATTCAAAAATATTTTCAGTGTTTTTTTCCTTTTTCACTGACATAATTTTGAGTCGGTTTGGGGAGGTACCTAATTCTAAGCAATTGATAATAGGTACCTTGAAGGAGCACTTATACCTGAATGTGATAGTTCAGTGGATGCTCGGGAAGCACCAACTGGTCGTCGGAGAGACTATGTTCCTTCTGCAGATCCAGGGTCAAGGTTGCCTCATATGAATGTGAGGCTACTGTCAAACTTGTCAGGCGAGGTATGCCCAGTTATTTTCTGTTATATTGCTTGTGACAGAAGGAGATCCTATCTCCCTCGGTGCCTGCCATGTGTATGTTCATGTTGTTGACTTGTAGTTCTGGAAACTTGGAACTCCTGGTTCAATTGCTGGTGAGGCATCCAGTAACCAGGAATTATTGGTTTCAAATGCCGACTCTGACCTTATAGGCTTGCAAGAGGCTTGGAACTTCAAGATGGATGCATGCTGCAATTTCCATTTTTATTTTACTTACCATACCAAATTATTTTGTAGGAGACATTTTCCACACTGGATCTTGTATCTGACGAAAAAGTTGAGTTCCTTCTCATTATAGCACCGGTGAAGGAATCCTACGATCTAGCTCATGCTGCTTTCAAGGTGGCCAAGGAATTCAAAGTTGCTGCCAGGGTATGTGTAATGTGGCCTGGTGGTACTGTTAATGAAGTTGGAAGTAAGGTGGCATTAGCACCTTATGATAATTACATAGATGTCACGGAAGTCAAGAGATCATCAACTCCATTTTCATGGTGGAGTATCTGTCAGATGACTGACAAAGGAGCCATTCTAGTTAGGCCTGATGAACATATTGCTTGGCGAGTGAAAGGAGGAGTTGTTGGGGATCCTACTTTGGAAATGGAAAAGGTTTTTTCAACTGTAATGGGAATGAAATCAAGCAATAGATAGCGAACGTCACACTAATCTTCCTCAACGATTAGGTGAAGTATGATCACTTTACCTATAGTTGAGATCCGATTGGGGGATTTTCGGCTTATGTTCATTCTAATGTAATTTCCTTTACGAAAGGACAAGTATTCTTATCTGCGGATCTATTCAACGTTGGAATCCGACCTGCGACTAATGTAGGTATTTCCATCTCCAGAGCAGATCTGCAGCCCATGTCTCTACACACTTGTTGCATATTTCTTGCAATTTGGATGGGTTTACCTCAAGAATAAAATCTGTCCAATTTGATTAATTAAATTTAGTTCCAGATCTTCAAGAAAAATGTTTGTCCTTTAGAGAATTACATGACATGGTTGAAGAAGTTTCTGACAGTGCACAAGATCTTTTTCAGATTTAGTTTGGTATCGCATGAGAATTTGTTGCAGTTTCTAGGTTTGAAGGCGCTCTGGTGTGGGTTCCTGTTCAACATCTTACATTTAGTAAATAAATTATTTGTACAACTCTCTCTCTCTCTCTCTTTCTCTCTCTCTCTACGTCTCTCTCCAAATAACTCCAAATTATTTGTACGAGTTCTCCTTGATCCCTAACATTTCACCTGATGATGCAAGAACATCCATTTAGAACTTGGATCATTAGATGCATGAGCGGATTGGACAGGAAAGCATATGTAACCTTTTCTGCTTTTTAAAGCAAAATTTTGCAAATTTTTTTTCTTCCAATTCAAAAGTTTCAACTTGACATTTGCATTTACCATTTGAAATGATTTTGCAACTTTGATAACTGCTACGGGAGTGAACCCCAATGTTGGCAATTTGGCATCAAACAACAGTGACTAGGGCAATATTGGCAAAGATGTCTTTCTCAGTGGTAGCATTTTAAAATACAAAGCCTTCTTAGAATGAGCTGATGAGACATATGCCAGTGCAGGTGTGACATTCCCCGGGGCAATTCAAGCTAGAACATAAACCATTGGATTATTACAAAGGAACTGCTAGATGCAAAATTTTCATGTTTTTGGCACGAGTATCATTTTCCTGTCTGAGAATTTGATTAGGACTTAGATTGCAAACAAAAGTCATTTCATCGGCCACAACATATTTAATTTCTTCCCAATCGTTTTTATTTTTTTTTATTTCAAATCTTGAATGGGATTTGTTTCCAACATTTTTGTCTGAAAAGAAGAGAAGCATGAGGACAACGTAATTAGGTGTTCCTACTTAAAGGAATGCATT
Source organism: Hamamelis virginiana (assembly GCA_017140935.1). Taxonomy (NCBI): domain Eukaryota; kingdom Viridiplantae; phylum Streptophyta; class Magnoliopsida; order Saxifragales; family Hamamelidaceae; genus Hamamelis; species Hamamelis virginiana. Next base: position 846,080 of record JAESVK010000902.1, on the reverse strand, counting down.
TCAATCATATCTTCCTCCAAAACAATTCCTATAGGACCAATTCTATGCAGGCGAGGCAATTTTCAGCATATAATTCTAGATCCTAAACTGTAGGACAGATCAGACAAAAATGTCACAGTCCATCTGAAAAATAGGAATGTACCCTCTTTTTTTTCACTTTTAAGTTTATCAGGATTACAGAGACCAGAAGCGGCCTAGGGTAAAGTAATGTTACGGTAACAAATGTGCCCTGATCAAATTAAGAATGGTGCAGGCAAACATTGTAAAATACAACAAACATTTTAGTTGCATCAAACAATGCAATCAATCAAAATACACTAACTGCTACTGTTCAAATAAAATGAAGGTATTTTAATGCAAGAACATGCTAACTGAATTATAGATGGCACAGAATTGATATTTGGATTTGAAAAAACCACTGCTGCTCACAGATGGGCTAGTTGCATTTCTGTCCTGCTGCATGATTGGAAATTTAATGGTAAGAGATGCTGCTAGATTACATCTACCTGAGCATCAAGCATGACCGCTTATCATGGTGATCAAATGGGCAATGGATGCTGTAATAATTCCAAGCAACCCACCAGCAATAACCTGTATTGTAATGAGCTATTAACAAAATGGAAAAAGAAAACAATACTACAAAATCAAAACTAAATGATTCTCTAAATATATCAATATTGTAAAGAAGAAATTTTCAACCTACAAGTTGTACCAAAATTCATCAATGGAGACGGAATTGCCTCCCTAAAGAAGATAAAAGAAGTCTAGCCAATTTATGTTCTTGAAGAGGAAAAATGAGAAATTATGGCCAGAAATAAGAAGGATTAATTCATAAGGAGACAAATATCTGTCATGTTATGCACACTGCACACAGTAAGCTGAAGTTTGATGAGCTTTGATCTTCTATATGGCACTATGTGGTACACGATGTTCAGAATTGGTGGGGGAGATGGGAATCTGGATTCTTAAGAACCTCATATTTAAACTTTTCAAGGCAGGAGGTTTAATAGAAGGTACTTGAATGTATTCTAAGCAGCACCTAACCTCACTTATCAAGAAAAGAAAACACCTAGCATCACTGTACACTGAAGTTTGATGGGCTTTGCTATAATATGAAATTTCAATTGATTAATTTCTTTTAAATATACTAACTAAGAGGCTTTCAACACTAACAGCAGATACGTGATGTGGAACCAGTAATTCAATAAAAAGAAAATCTAATGCAATTTACTGAACCTGAGGAGGGGTGTGCCCAAGAAGTTCACGCAGTGGTCTGCTTTCAGCCAGAGGATGTTCAGCAGGAAGTTCATATACAATCTGATTCAAAACCTGAAGAATATCCAGTTTGAATACATGAAGTAAATCAATAAATCTATACAAGATGCTCTTGTAGCAACATAGGATAAAAATTCTAGTACATGGTATACAGCCAAATGACAAAAGCGTCTATCACATGTCATTTTCCCGACATGGTTAGAGAGAGAAGGAAGAAAAAAGCATCAAACCTCTGCTTGGCGTCCAGCGTGTAATCTTACACCAAATGCATCATACATGACCTGCCACCAAATTCTTTACATAAGAAACTCTCCATCGTGTCATAATGCATTAACAGGTAATTAATATTCATTAGCATGAACATCTTTCTTCCTTTTATAATTTGAAAAGACCAAATTCATTATGTAAAGAAGAAAAAGATGATGCTAATAAGTAATGATGATGATGGTAATTATAATGATGACAATAAACCTATATCACATTGTTTTCAAATATCAAAGGCTGTGAAATGAAGAAAATATTTTCCAGCTGATTATATGTATATATAACCACTAAAAGAAAATTTTCAGCTGATTATATGAGATGTTTTCAAATATTTTCCAGCAGATAAACAAGCACATACTTGAAAATAAAATCAATAAAAGAAAGAAAAAATGTATATATATATATATAGAGAGAGAGACAGACAGAAAAGGCAGGGATATAACACGGCTGATGTTTGTTTCCTTCCCTTTTTCAGCTCTCTTGCTAGTGTTAGTTTCAGTCATGAAGTGGTGAAATGATGTTGACTAAACAATGTAATGACAAAGTTCAAGAAATAACTGTGCATTGAATTACATACAGTTTTCTCAAAGAATTTCATAAGAAGATAAAAAAGAGAACATACAACACATGCTAAGATCAATGCAATTGCAAATGTTGATCCTCCAAAGCCTTCTTGGTACCCAATGGCTGCAGCAAGAGCAGTAACAGTAGCAGAATGGGATGAGGGCATCCCACCAGATGCAACAAGTTGCTTGAGATCCCAACGTCTTTCCTTATACCTGCAAATCTAGCAAAGCTTAAGACTCTTAGGATGGACTAATTGCAAAATTTAGCTGGACCATTCCACCAAATAGAAGCGTAACATACCAAAATGGAAATATTTATACACACACACACACACACACACACACTAAGTCTTAAACAAGCATACAACACGAAACCCATAACTAAAATCCAATCTTTGTAGAAATTCCCATGGGGGTCTCCTCTACTGCAATGTCCTACGTATCAATAACGTAAAAATATATGCCCATTGGATTATAAAAAGCTTTTCTTGAACTCCCAGTTAATTGTTC
>JAESVK010000902.1:714653-771837 GCA_017140935.1 Hamamelis virginiana | reverse complement strand
ATTCTGTTTCTTAATTTCGACAGCTATGAACTATGTTCCACCAATACAAAGTTTATAACCAAAGAATATAACAATATTAAGTGCATTAAACCACTGCTACATAAAATTTAATTTATAAGATTTGACGTTATTAAATCAAAAAAGATTGTAGGAATTTAATTATGTTAAACAATAATCATTAAATGAATTTCACACCCTAAAATACTTTTTTTAATTGTATGTTAATCGATAATTACATGCAATACGGTTACAGAGCACATGTCCAAGTCTTGCATAGAAGCTAACCAATAAAATTTTGATACCGTATTTAAGAATTGGGGGGGCGGCCCCCCGAAGGAAAGGAAACCGCCATTATTCTTCAAGAGTAGAACTGAACCAAAGGTGGAAAGTAATAAACTAAAGATCATGAACAAAATAATCTTCATACGATTAATATAAAAACTAAACCATAAATTGTTAAAAAAGGGTAAGGGGCCACATACTTAGTCTTCACGAGGCCTAAATATTTGATAAGGAACCAACATGTCTAAGGTAAACTAGCCTTTCATTGCATCTGACACTTAACTTCTACCCAGGCTGATCACTGATGCTAGGACCAGGGAAACGTCTAGCTAGAGCTCAGTACTGACTGGGAAGCTAAAACAAGCCACCCTAATCAATTCATTGGCACACTGTCTATTTTAATCACCGCAATAGAATAAGATCCATATTGACCATCAAATACAGGCCACACTCAATGCAGGTTCATCAAATGAGCTCATGGGCTTACAGCTATAAGAAAACTAAAAGCTCCATGAGTGGGGAGGATTCTCATAGACTTGATGATTTAATTAAAAGAATTTGGCCACATGGGGCCTTGAATCTTTAGATAAAGTCCATCAATGGCTTATTTCAAGGGGGTAGAAAATCAGGATGGAGAATCATTTTCTAATGTAAGAAAACTTCCGAGGACAGAGAATTCCTACTCCCTGGATCCTCTCTTCCTAGTTCCTACCACACCTCAAGGTTCTCCTTATTGACATTCTCCTCCCCTCTGCACCACCGTCTTGCCATCTATCAACTAAGACGTTACTAGTTCAAGTAGGTCACCTTGCTCTCCCTCAAAAACCTACTTATCAACACTAAAGTTAAATCGATACATTTTTCCTTTTTTGTTTTTCATTTATTTCAAGTAGGTCCAATTTAATTCACATCTCCATATAAGGTAAAAAAACACACCCAAAAAGAAATATTCTAATAAAATTATAACTAACTACTAGCAGGCGATGTGGGATAGACAAATTCTGGCCGTGGTTATGAAAGCCAATACAGAAAGCAACTAATGGACTACTTAATTATCAAGAATTTTACAATAACGATTCAAGTTGGGTTTTGAACATGGAAGATTTGGTTACTATAATCGGACGGATTATGACACTTTCCATTGATAATGCCACATAGGTTCCTTTGACAATGGTATAAAGGGCACGTTCTATTGCCATACCTGTTTCTAAGAATAGAATACCGAAAGGGACAGAACAAGGTTAATTGGCTTTTTAAAAGCTTTTCTGGTGGACAAAGTAACACCAATCCCCCTTCCATTCAAGTGAAACTTGTGCCAATCAGCACTGAAGCACCACATCCTAAAATTTTAATTTTAATTTTGGTAAAAACCCAAAAGCTTGAAAAGTTTGTCAAAATGGATTTTCGGTTGTTTGCAATAATAAATGCTCACATGCACAAATCTTCTGCTCATAAGGGCCACAGTTAAAAAAAAAAAAAAAAATAGACCATAAGATACCATTTGTCGAAGCGCATAATCAAAGGATCTTTTTGGAGCAGAACTTGAGGAAAGCGTTTTCGCTGGCTTCTTGGAAAAGGCCAGAGCTCTGTTATTTGGAAATGCACCAACTCTCCTCGAGGCTGAGAGGTCTGAGCTACCCACAGGAACAGAATGCAGAGAGTCTACATCGTCATCACCGGATGATACAATGGAACCTTTACTGTGGGAGCTAAATCGGTCTCGATCCTGACTATACGATGAACTGACGCTTCTAGAAGCAGTTGGAGACATTGATTGTCTGCCGAATTTTGAGGAGGAATCTCTACCATTCCTGGATGCTGGCGAGGAACCCCTAACGTATGATGCTGGTCGATCAGCCAGAGAAGTACGAAGGTTGGGAGGTGCATCCGAGGAGAACCCCGGGATATTGGATTGCCATGCCCTTATTTTTGGTGATGCAGAGTTCCCTCGACTTGCCTTTATAGGGGAAGTACCCCTGGCCCCAGGTGAGGCCACAGTACCACTGGACCCTGTGCTCATCCTCCTGGGAGTTGGAGTTGAAGACCTTGGAGCAGGTGTTGAGGGTTTACTTGGGGGAGGAGATGGTCTCCTCGATGGAGTAGCATTCCGTACACTAGAAGTTGGACTAGAATGAGGTGCTGAAGATGGTCGTCCCCTTGACTGGAATGAATTACTCCCAGACCTAGGAGATGGGCTTAAGCGATGTGGACTCGCACTACCCCTACTGCTTCTGCGACTCTTTTCCATCTGCAATTGGATTGAATTAGATATATTGTAAAAATGGGAACAAAATACAATATAGTAGTATATTTAAGAGAAACCATCAGATAACATTCGTAAATAAATATTGAATATTCATTCCATAGAAGTTGATCTGCTGACCTACCGTGGATGATCTTGAAATGGAAATGGGTTGACTCCGAGGTCTTCCCCTGTGTGCAATATTAACAGGTGGTGCCTCGTCGTCCAGTGAAGGAAAAAGAGGAGTTTCAGGAGGAGTTAACAGCCTTGTATTCCAAAAAGCAAACATACTATCAGAATCCAGAATAATGATGCACTGAGAATAACCAAACTGCATAGCAATGAAAACACTCAAATTTTGTAGAACTTATAAAGTAGTGATAATCATATGCTTTGACTCTGCAAAGAGAGTCTACGTTGTGGTGATAATTTGATATCAGCTAGAGATAATGCATGATGTCAACATATGCAAAAACTAAAAGAGTTGATTCTTGAAGCAAACAAAATTGAGTTTTTTGCTTAATTGACAGCTAGTAAAAGAATCAAAAGATAAAAACCATGACCCACCAGTCATAGTCATTCTTCTCCCCATCTGCATTAAGCAGGTCACTACTCTCTCCCCGAACAGGAATAGAGATTCCAAGCTTGAAATCTGAGAAGTACCTCAATTTTGTAGCTGTCAAATACAATCCAACAACAAACAGAAAATTATAGCACTGTCAGCATGAGGAAACAAACAAAAGCCTAAATTCTACACTTTGTAGCACGTATGCCCAAAACTGAAAGGGGAAGTAAGTATCAGAAATTACAAAATGTGTCTTCAAAATCATCGGTTGACTGAAGCAGGAAATTGTCCCGTTCTTTTGTCTGCATTTCGTTGAATAAAGTGAGATCATCATCCTTCTCTTTGAAGAGCAACCCACTCTCAAAACTGTGCCCCCGCTTGTGAGTGTCCACTCGGAGCTCCCTTCCGGGAGAGCATCTCAATGCCGGAGAAGGCGGCATTTCTGCTGGAAGCCCTTATCAAAATATCACTCTAACCCCTCCATACAACCCAAAATCAAACAAGGCTCCATCAAAACCAACAACCCAAAATGTACATCCACCTATAGCTTGAAGCAGTGATAACTTAACCCCAGAATCATATCCGCTCCGGCACGTATAATAACATCACAAAACGAATTCGATTCCAATTCCAGCTACACTTAACCGTTCAAAACACAGGTCAAACGTCTAAATTAACTCAAGAACCGATCTTTTTCATTGTAGTATTGAACATGGAACCACTTATATCAACATAATAACTCAAAGTAACAGTATAATTCGAACTGCAGAAGAGTAACAGCCATGTCTAAACATGAACCATGAACATAAAATTCAAGATCCTCATCATTATAAAACCCTAGATTTCAGTATACTGAGATCCCAAAAGTGACGACAGTACCATAAAACCAAACCCTAATTCAACTCAAATTGAACTCCCGTGAACATTTAACCTTCCATTGCAGTTCAAATTACAGCATAAAACCGATTAATTCCGAGAAACTCGCAGTGCTTGACTTACCGACGTCGAAGTCAAATACCTTCAAACAGAGTACGAAAGCTCGTTGAATAAGATTAAGATCTATAACTACACCGAGATTAAGAGACGAAGCAGGTTTAAATAACAATTACAATGCGACATGTCATCGGACACTCGGGATCTGTAGCATTTAATGGATGTCTAGAGATCGGACTGCAGATCGGAGACGAAGAGATCAGCTAACTCCAGATAAACAAAAATTTTCCGGCATTCTTCTCTCTCGTCCAAGAAAATTTTAGAGAGAGAAACAAATAAGCGAACAACGACTATCCTTTGCTCAGATTTGCCTCTGTCCTCCGTAGCAAGCTTTCATTCTTTCTCAGTTTCTGCTCTGCGATATTTCTCTTTCGTTTCTTTTTTTCTTTTTTCTTTTTTCTTTTTTGTTATTTTTATTCTTTTTTTTTTTTTTCCTTTTTTTTTTGGTTAGGTTGGATAATAATAAAAGCAGAAATTACAATAATACCACTGGGGTCCGATTTTAAAGTGCCACCTAACTAAATGGATGTTTTCACTTGTATTTGTGATTGTATTATTCATATGTATGTACTACCATTTATATCTTGTGTAGTTTGGAAATTCCTTAATTTTAATGCCATTTTTATAATCTTTATTCTATCTTTTGGTGTGAATTGTAACATGTCGCTATCACATTAGTATAACTGTACGATAATTTATATGACATGTCATAGCAACTTTCATTAAGGTATGATATATTAATTTGACAGTATTATGTAATTAATTTATTCACTAATACGATGTTATTATGGTATTTAAAACACACCACGATTTATTCATATCACATAATGTAACATCAAATATAACATCCAAATTCAAACTATGTATTAATTTATTATATTGATATTGCTTTACCATGAAGGTAAACTTTCATTCCATGATAGGTCTGGGTAGGAGTGGTAGCATTGCTCGTTAAGAGCATTTTCAATGAAAAGCTCCCATTTAGGCCTTCTATTTACATATTTGAGAGTGTTACAATGTTAAAATGAAAGTTTCTTCTATATATATTCGACACTATAAAGAGCTTCCATATTTGACACCATTATATTCCAATAAATTGGACAGAAATATAACTTGGATTATTACAGATAACCTAGCTATTGACAAAAAAAAAAAAAAATCAAAATATAAGAGGTGTTCATGTTATTGCCAAGTTTGTGAGCCGTGTATAGCAGGCCATTGGAATAGACCTCGGTTGTTTTACTCTGACTCTCAATTTTGGCAATAACAGTCCCAAATGGGAATCCATTGGAAATGCTCTAACCTATTATATTGACATCAAGATCGACATGTTATACTAATTATTAAATTTATTTATATTGATTTAATAATTCATGTCAAATGACGCACAGAAAATAATAAAATGTATAGTATTTTATTTTGTATTTTTGATTTTTGTGTGTGTCTAAATGTACAGGATATTTAACAACCTTCTTTTAACTATCAATTCATTATATTCCAAAACTTGTTTCAATAGATTTTGACATTTTCGTTTTATCTACCCAAAACATCATTTTCTTCATTTTGATCCCCAAGTTTTGAACATGTTGAAATAATGTGGTTACATTAAAGATAAGCTTTTTATTTTTTACTTTTTGCCAGAAAAAGACAAAAGTTGAATAGTGTAATGCAATCAGTCAATTTCAAACCGAGGATTAAATGACAAAAACCTGTTTTAGAGTTCACAGTGGGGTTAAATAATTGAAGTTTATATATATATATATATAGAGAGAGAGAGAGTTGTGATATGGTCCATCAAGTGTACACTGTAAATTTTGGAAAACTGACCGTTGGATTAGATACCCCTATAATGTATGCCATGCTTGCCAAAAATCACAGTAATCCAACAATTGGTTTCTGAGAAAACTGAATGCTAAAAAATGAAAATATTTTAAAATACAAAAAAGTTATAAATTTTCAAAATTATATTTTTCAAAAATCATCCGTTGGATCACTGTGATTTTTGGTAGACATAACATAAATTATAAGAGTGTCTAATCCAATGGTCAGTTTTTTGAAATTTTCATCGCAAGTGGTTCTATAAGAGGATACCTGATGCAAAAAGCATCAGATACACCTGATATTAGAAGTTTTATATATATATATATATCTTTTCTCAACTATGGTGGCTGTTATGTGATATGATACCCACTTGTGGGACCAATGGCAGCTGTGTGTCTTCATCTTATTTTCCAAGTGCTTTATCACTTTTTTCTTCCCTGAATAAAAATATTAATATCTTTTCTCAATATTTAATTTATTTTTTAAATTTTTTATTTTATTTTCTTTTGTTTAATGATCTTGGACTTTTTCGACATTTTGAGCTAAGATTTTAACACAAACCAAATTATTCACATAAAATAAATGAGCCAAACTTAAGGCTTATTAGAAATTTTGTGAGATTGATTCTCTCATTATTATCTGATTTTTAAATAAAATAACTCATAGTTAGCTTGAAAAAATACATATTTATGTCTTAATTTTAAACAAAACTGAACTTATTTACATGAAAAAAAAAAAAAAAAAACCTTTACCGAACTATGAATAAATAAAAATCAATTAGACTCATCTTTAATCTCTAATTAACTTTTCATATTTTTCCAAATAGCTCTTTGAATTTTATTTCTAAAGACGTAAATTTATGAAGTCAGTGTTATACAAAATGATCAATTTCTGCAAAATCAAATAACAAACTAATATATTTCTTATTAAAAATGATTTTGGGTAAAGTAAAACAATGCCGAGATTTTTGGATAAACAAAACTTATAAATAAGACTTATGGGTAAACACCCGTAGAATACACAGCATTTTGCTTTCCTTCCTAACCTACCGACTTACAAGCGATGTCTGTACATAAAGTATTTTAGCGTGGAAATAAAGTAATTAATTTTGCAAGTACTATAAGAAAATGACTACTCTTGCGGGTCTACTTGATAAAATCAATAATGCTTCAAATATATAAATCAATTATTGGACCATAACTCACTATCAATTTTGATAAAAGTCTCATTCAAACTCACTTCTATTATGAGACTAACTATTTAAAGTGAAATCATTTTTTTTTTTAGCTCGATCATTAATTTGAATCCACTTATTCAAAATCATACATTTAACTTTGTGGATCTATATTATTTTTTACTCATTAAAACCAAGCTCATTTAATAGTGGAAAATAGTTTAATATCGGAATTAAACTACATGTTGGTGAAGTAAATTGCTAGGGCATAGGTGACAATGTGACATTGGTTTTTTTAAAAGGACCATGTTACCACTTTAATGAAGTACGGCCACAATTTAAAACAACTTTCAATAATGGGAGGAATTCATTCAAATTCCGAGTCTCTGGTGGGGTCAATACTAAAAACAAAAATGTGGTAATAAAATTAACATTAACTTTGTGCACTAATTAATGGGAATACATAATATTATTTTGTCGTATGTCGTTTTAATTGGTAGGTGATAGGAGAAAGGCTTAATCATGGTGATAAGTGAACCTTATCTATTCATTAATGTTATGGTTTCCATTAGTTTTCACGAAAATAAAGGTGTTTCTCAATCGAGAATTAGAATATAATTATAAATATATATATATATATATATATATATATATATATATATATATATGCGTTGTTTGGTTGAGACAGTCATGACTGTTCCTGATGTGCATGCGCGCACGATGTGCTAGTGCATGTCGATCATGAACAGCTGTGATCCATGCTATGCATCTAAACCGACAAATATTTATCATCTTTCTCGCATATCCACACATGGATATTTTTCACTTTGTAAGTCAATGTAAGGATAGAGATTGAATGTTGTAGTTTATGAGAAATCTGCAATCAAGTTCATTGCTTATTAATGTTCTATAAAAGAAAAATGCTAAATAAAGTAAAATTTTAACCATCTTCTCTTACATGATGACACAATAATTGTCTTAATATGCTACATTAATTGTCATATATGTAAAATTGATAATATAATATCTAATATGATATGTTACGTCAACAGTCAACTACCTCATGCACATTGTGCTAATATAATATTAGAGCATGAATTGTCACATTATATGATATAAAGAAGTGATTAAAGTTTTGACCCATTTAATAATCAAATGGTAACTCTTGCTAAATCTCATTGGCATTTATCTATTTTTGTTGGGAAAAAATCACAGCCAAAATTTAGAGTATTTTTAGTGAGGGTCATCTTTCGGCATTGCTCAAAGGCCCATTCAATGAAGATTTTGTCCAACTCGCAATAAACTTTGGTCCCAAAATTAAAGGTCAATTTTCTTGTAGTATTAACTATTAAGACAAGTATGATTAGATCTATACGTGGATCCCACCTGTTTGTAAGAGGCTGTAAAGTAAATACTAAAAGTAATATAACAGCTGATATAGCGTGCTGCATCAATTATTTATGCATATTGTACCAATATAATATTAACAAATTATGGTCATATTATTAAGTAGAGAAATGTTATACACTAATACAAAATATCGCTACAAGTATTATTATAAAGAAGGAAATGATGTGAATTTTCAAAACTATATATATATATATAATAGTAAATTTTCAAAACTATATAAATCTATTCTTTATTTGTAGCAATACTTTATAACAGTACATAACATTATTCTATTAAATATGTAAGAGATTGTGAAAGTTTAAATCCATTTAGCTAACACTTTTTTATTGGAGATATTATAAAATGGTAGTTGGATTCAAGATAATCATTATCTTGCTGGTGTAATGTTGCCACTATTGATCAATAGTTAGATTTCAAGTTGCGCTCAATATAATTGAGGATACATGATTGCTCCTAGCTACTTTATATATCTCATAATTATAATAGATAATTTCATAATTTATGAGAAATACATATTTATCAAAAATATATTGATTGGCTTAATTATAGGAGGATTTATGATTATTATGCTTCCAGAATATATATATATATATATATAAAAGAAAAAAAGAAAGAAAAGGGGAGGGGTCCAATCAAGAGAGTGATATATGTTGACAGCAAACTTAATTTTCATGACATCTAGCAAAGCATGTTTTTAATGTTAATGTCTAAACCTCAAAACAATACCATTTGGTAAATTTTTGGTATCATGTTAATTGTCAAGCCATCTCATTCTAATCCCAATAGGTTTTCAAACAATGTACAGCTACACATTTGGCTATGGAGGGTAGTTTTGCAATATCTGTTTTTTTTTTTTTTTATTCCATCTCTTATATTTACATTTATCCATAATCTCTATAGTAGAAAGGCACATCTCCTAGACACTTGTGATCAAATGTGTTCTTGAATCTTTACTAACAGGTATATATAGAGAGAGTAATGATCGAGTTTACATATGTGGATATAAGAAATATCTATATGAAGGCTATAAATATCATTGTGTGATACATATTTTAGTTGGATTAGATACTGTACTTATGAATGTAACGTCTGCAAAAAATCACAGTGATTCAACGATCGATTTTTTAGAAATGTTACTGAGAAAAACTATGACAGTTTTCGATGGTCATAGTTTTTCATAACTATATTTTGAAAGAAAATGATGTATCTCCCAAAAAATTTATCCCAAAAATGTATCACAAATGATGTGGCGGATCATCTAACCCTTCTCTTTTTTAGCAATTTCTCTTTCCATACAAAATGAAGGGTTATGATTTATTTGGAATGCTTGTTGGGAAAAATCTTTTGAAATATATAGCATTACATTTTGAAATTCAGACATTGGATCACCGTGATTTTTGACGTGCACAATATCCATAAGTACAATATCTAATACAACGATCAGTTTTCTAAATTATATGCATCCAACAATAATTTATAGTTCTAGAGCTATATATATCATCTTGTCAAAACGATAGTATATACTAACATCTATCTCAAACACCATATTTTGTTAATTTTATTGCTTCTTCAAGTTGACACACAAAACCTTTAATAATTACTCCATCCGTCCAATAAAAATAGGCATCTTCCAAAATACATTGATTTGTGATATTTTTAAATTTTTAATTCCAAAATTACTCTTTTTCTACGGTTGCATTTGATGTCATGTCTAGGCATTCTTGAAATAATAAAGGGTAATATGGGAAATTTAAATAAAATATAATTTGACTTTTAAAAATGGGCCATCATTTTAGGACAGTCAAAAAAGAAAAGAATGTCTATCTTTGTAGGATGGAGAGAGTACAATATTAGTTTTTGTAATGCCGACATAACATGATTTAAGTAATCAATTAACTTTTTATAGTTTGTTCCTAACAATATTAAATCTTTTTGTTGCTTGCATAACACAGTATCATTAACTGATGGTCCATTTTCCATAAGGTGGGTTGCACAACACGGGATGTGCTCCAAACTCAACCTAAGTTGGTAAGTTCCAAACACCCAAGTACGCAACTGTCATCATCGCCAAACAGTGTTATTTGAAGACTTAAAGCTTAGTTCTGCCCAAATTCCCATGCAACCAAACACATTTCAACTTTTTTTTTTTCTCACTTTTTGGTTTTGCACGTGAGGTGCGTGGTTCCTTGTTGATATTTTTTGAGCTACGGTGACAAATGACATGACCCAAGATTGCTAGTGAAGAAATTTGGAGTAAAGTCTCTTTTTTGATACGTGGCACTCTGCTGTCAAATCAAATGATCGAAACTATAAAAGCAAAGAGGGCCAACGGTTGGAAGGAACTTATTAAAGTTCTCAACTGGTGGGGCCCACATTGTGCTCTTTGAGCTTGGCCTTTTTTGCGTCATCTCTCACAGTTAATTTCTCCAATCAAATAGCGCCAACTAAGCACAAGCACAGGGTGGCCCACGTGAATCCCATAATAGTGTGCCTTTCACTCTTTTCAGGTTCCGTTACAGTTATTGGGAACGGTGCAATTTGGTTGCGATAGCTGAGAAAATATATCGTGGATTTTTATTTTATTTTTTCAACGGTGGGATTGTCCGGACAGCTTACGCCTATCTTGATTAATTTATTTTTTACAGTCGGTGCAATTTGCTCATTTATTATGAGATGAAAAACTCTGTTGATTGATTAATATACCAAATTTAATTATTCAAAAAAAAATATATATCAAATTTAATTTTATAAAATTAATTTTTTTCTTTTTTTTTTTTAAATTTTAAAAGTAAAAAAATAAAAGTTTTGAATATGAAAATTTTGATAATTATTTTTAAAATGAGAATTTAATATTGTCTCAACTTTTAAAAGTGATTACTAAAATTTTGTACTATAGAAAATACAAAAAAAAAAAATTCCAATTTTTTTTTTTTTTATACTTTTAAAAGTAAAAAAATATGAAGTAAAAGCTTATCCAAACAATCTCTTAGATTTTTTCCTTTTTAATTTTTTTTATTTACTAATTTAAGATATTTTGAGTTTACTTCCACTAAAATTTGAACTTATTCTCAAGAATTACTCCCAAACCTCGTCCATCATATAGTTTTGGTAACAAGGCACTTTGAAATTGTTTAATAAATATAAAAATTTGGTCAAGTTGAATTTGATCTTATCAATTTTTATTTTATTATTATTCCAAACAAAATTGTAGACAAATTTGTTTAAGAATTAAATAACTATAAAAGAGTAAATCTAATCTAATTCGTGTTCTATGAAATTTCAAATCAAGAGATGTGAAATAACTTATTTGAAAATTGGATGAGACTTTATCAGTTCTTTTAAAAGGTTGTCTGGCAAGCATGAAAATTTAGTTAGCTAATTTATACTACAGAGTATATGTTTTTTTTTTTTTTTTTTTAATAAATGAAAGAAAGATCGACACTATCTAAGACTAAATTTGTCAATGACATATTTTCTAAAATTAATCAATATCTCCCTATGAAAATTAAACTCAAATCTGATTACATTTTATATAATGCCATAAATTAGGGAAAAACTGTTTATTTTTTCAATCAATCATTATATGATTTATTTAAAAATGAGATAATCATAAAAGAAACCTGATCTAATTTTTAAAATTATCAACCTAGGCATTTGCTATAATTTGATTTTTAAATAAATCGATGTTTGAAAAAAATTATTTTCATATTTATTCTCTTTACAATTCTAAAAAGATTAAAAAAAAATGAACTTATAAAACAGTAGCAGATAAAAATCAATTAGATTCATTTTCAACTAACTATATTTTTATATTTGCTGAATAATTTTTTGCTAAATAATTTTAAAACAGTGCACAAAAATGCAGACATCATCACATAATAAAACTTAGGAAAAATTACAGTTTGACCCCTTATACTAATATTGGTCAAAAATATTTTGCACGTCTAGGTTTTGATTGCAACAATTAACTCCCTATATATAGTTTTGATTTATGACACTTTGCACCATTCTATCAACTAACAATTTGTTCCTTTGACTGAAAAATGGTGATGGACATTATTTTTTTATATAGTATTTATCATAAACTGTTAATGTGTCTATAAGTATATTGATAAAATTTTATTATTTTTTCTCAATATATATTAATTTTTATGAATTATTTTCTTCATTTAGTAAATAAAATTCATAATAAATAAAATATACTGTGAAAAATCATGAAACTTCACCGATATACTTATAGACACATTATTAATTTAGGATAAATATTACATAAACAAATATTTAATACTATTTTTTAATCAAAAAAACAAACGGCTAATACAGGAACTCAATTGTTGCAATTAAAAACATAGAGATGCAAAGTATTTTTGACCATTAGTACAAGAACTCAAACTATATTTTTTCCTAATACTTAATCAAATCAAATGTTTGTATATATAATAACTTATATACGGGCACACAAAATAGACAATTTGCATATAAATACAAAGGCAGGACACAATCGTGCACTTTGGCAGGCATGTGAGAATCGCGCATGGTGTGTGTCTGAGTGACGGTGCATTTTGACCAAGCAATGCCAAGAATGGCGCATATTGGTGGGTTTTAGGCAGAGAAGTGCAGAAATGGAGTACGTTTGTGCATTTTGGAAGGGAGCAAAAAGCAAAATGGTATGTTGTTGTGCAACTTTGATTGAGCAATGCAAGATCATGATGTACAGTTGGTTTATTTGGTAAGATGGGAAAAAAAGTTTTTGTCTATTCATTTTGGTTAGGAATTGGGAAGAATAATGATTCCGTATGGCAAAAAAAGACACATGCTAGTGCCAATGCATAGAGACTAGTGAGGATTATTTTGAAAAAAAAATTATCTAAAAATTTATAAGTTAATTTAATGAAATGATCTAGTCACCTACTGTTCACTTAAAAATATCTGGTCAACCAAGATTTGCATGTTTCGACATATAGGTACATAAAAATGGTGCATGTTCATGGTTTTTTACAATTTTTTTTTTTTTTTTTTTTTGCCTCTAAGGAAGTTTATTTGGGCTCATGAGCAATAGTATAGTTCTTTCATTTTTCTTAATTATCTCCTATTCCGATGAAGGCAAGATTCGTACTCAAGTTTCTATAACAATTACCAAAAGACTTTGCTAATAGACTCGCTAGCTACTTCGATGATTTTTTACAAAATTGACAAGCATATAGGTGTGCAAATGCTTTGATGAACAATGCAAAAATGGCTCATCATGGTGTGGTACTTTTGCAAAATTTTCACTAATACTTTTACATCAAAGCATTTTGAGTAATGCTAGATAGACAAAAAATTTGACCAAAATTCTTAAACCAAATGATGTGGTATCAAGTTGCTCCATTTATTTTTGTGCATTTTGAAATGAAAAAAATGTTGACTTGACATAATTTTAGATTAAAATTTTTAAACCAAATGATGTGTCAGAATAACTTAGTTTTAATTTCTGTCCACTTTTTTTAAAACCAAATGATGTGTCAGAATAATTCAATCTTGATTTCTATGCATTTTTTTTTTCCATATAAAAAAAATTCACAGAAATCAAGATTGAGTTATTCCGACACATCATTTGGTTTGAAATATTTAATTTAAGATTTGATCTATCTAGCATTATTCAATTTTTTTTTTTCAAAGTTTCTTTTATAAAATGACAAAAAAGTAGAATTAGTGAAAATTAAATTAAAAACCTCTTTTAATATAAGAATACACTAACCAACACGTCACTACTTGAGTTATGCAAAAGTAGACTCCTAAAACTTTTCATATTTAAAAGCTTAAGTTGTTTTTTTAAAATATAAAACTTATAATATTTACTTATGAAAATTGCTCGGGATCCTGGCAATTAAATCTCCTCTGAAGATTGTAACTATTTACATATTTTACTTGACTGACCAATCAAGATGGTCAATTGATCCGAAATTTACATAAACTTAAAATATTTTCTGATTTTCACATGCAGCACCTTTGGATAAAAATTTAATACAACAATTTAATTAAATATTTTAAAAGAAAAAAAGTATTTTTGCATTAATTATTTATTTGCATCAAAATATGACATATTAATAAAATAAAATTATTTAATATATATATATTTTGCTATACAAGTATCCTGTGCCAATTTACACATACCAGATTAAATCCTATATTTCGAATAAAACTTTCAAAACAAGACTTGCGTTTTATTATTCGTGGCCCTGAATATTAATAGTTAGTCGAGTTGCCCACGGGACCTTGCTCCAAAGCTTCCAAAAAAAAAACTCATATTCATATGGCAAATTAATTGGTACAAAAATTAGTCAAAATAATTAAATAATACAGAGTAGTATTACAGAGCAAGTTGAGGGTAGGGATGTCGGCGGGGCGGGGCGGGGCGGGGTTTTGCTTTCCCAATCCCGTCTCGTGAATAAAAATCATTTCTCAAACCCATCCAAATCTTAGCTTAAAACGGGACGGGACGAGGTGAGAGTTATGCAAGACGGGACGTGTTTTCCAATCGAGTTTGAAAAAATAATTAAAATATTTTTTAAACTTCAATTTTATTTTATTTTGAAATAAATCCTAACTATAATTTCAACAAATTTTGATTTTTATCTTAAATTATAAATATTAGTAGTTAAAATATATATTTATACACACTAACTTGGTAAAAAGAATAGAAAAAAATAGAATTGATAAAAATCTTAAAACACTAAATATTGTAAATAAATAGAAAAAAATTTAATATAATTATACATACATAAATATTCGGAACGAGGCGAATTGGAGAAGCTATATCCTATTTCCATCCCAAGAATTTTCAATTTTTTCCCAAACACTTCTCAATAGATGCGGGCGGATTATCCTTTTTAATGCATCCTATTAACATCCCTAGTTGAGGGTGTTACGGAGCATCAGCTCTAAGCTAGTGCGATCTCATGTGGGCGGCCCTACGATCTCGAGCTGGTGTTCTTCTTCCCCTCTCATCATCAACGTCTTCTCCTGTTCTTCAACCATGGAAGCTAGGGTTTCTCGGGTTCAATCATTCCTTGTCTTCGTCCATTGTCGACTTCAACAGCAACAACAATAACAGCAGCAATCGGGAGTTGCTGAACCTGCAAGAGGTCGAGAAGGTTCTCAATGACGTCAAAGCAGACAACGTGAAGGTGATTCCAGTTGGTCAGCACTGCGCTTGGACCGATTTCATGGTCATCGCCACTGGTAGATCCACCTGGCACGTCAAGAACATCGCCCAAGCCCTAATTTACAAGGTAGGTTCGTTTGTTCTGTTTTTTTTTTTTTTTTAATAACCCTAACCTTCCGTTTGGTTGCTGAGAAAATGGAGGATAATATTTACCAAAAAAAAGAAAAAAAGAAAATGGAGGATAAGAGAGAACATTAAATTTTGGCGGTTACCTCAAAGTAGGTGAATAGTTTTTGTTCTCTTGGGCCTAAACTAATGAAAAAACGAAGTTTATTTTCTCTTTTGGTTTTTCCTACATTTCTCAGCAGCCAAACGGAGCGTAAAAGCCTTATTGGTTCTATTTCTGATTTATTCGCGTTTATTAATAATGAGGCCGTTGTTTTCCTTGTGTTTCAATCCAAACGGACTGTTAGTATTTAACGGATGAAAAATCTACTTTAGCTAGATTAATCTCAGTTGAGTGGAGGTCTTTGTTTCGGATCCGGAATAATTAAATATCCGACTTTCAAATTCCTATTTCTTTTGTTTTCCTACCTTCTCTCAGCAACCAAACGGATAGTAAAAGTAGTACTGTTTGATGATTAAGCTAATCCTACCCAAGCAAGTTTTATTATTTTAATCATGTAGAAGCAAGATGATAAATTTTATTGTACTGGTTTTTTTATACATATGAACAGGCTAAGCAGAAGCAGAAAGGGGCTCAGCGGTTATTGCTGCCTAGTGTTGAAGGGCAAGAGGGAGGAAAGTGGGTTGTCATTGATTCTGGTTCGTGGCTTCATGCTGTACTCTGTAGAATTATATATGCTGGTTGTTTCAAAGTGATTTACATTCCTATGTTTTGTTACAGTGTAGTTTGATTCAAACCCACAACAAATGAAAATATTAATTATCGAGAATCAATGGAGTCCTTGTACATGCCACTTCAAGAGATTAAGACTTCCTTTTAGAACTGTTATAGTCTCTTGTGTTCTTATCGTAACTCTATATTTTTCAAGACCTTATATATATTGCATATAGTAACCTGGAAACCTGAATAAAAAACGTTTGTTGATAGAGAAGCAAATATTGATGAAAATATTGATAAACATTATTTCCATGTTAGAACTTGTTAAATTCTAAATAATCATGAAATATTGACTCACCCAATAAAATTCAGAGTAGTTACATGCATTGATTCTAATTATTCATGTTCTTTTCTTCATTTTTGTGATTTTCTTTCCTCTAGGCACAGTGATAGTTCATGCTCTTGATGAGAAGGCCAGGGATTACTACGATTTAGAAAATCTTTGGACCACAGAGACATCCCCAAAGGAACCAAATCAGGTAAATTTGAGGTCTTTACTTATATCATGACATTCTTAAACTCTGGATATTGTTTTAATTTGTTTGTTTGGTTGAGTGTTCATATATTAGGGCGAAATCTAGCATATGTTACCTATATATGGATATAAATTTAGTTGGGTTTCACTTCTCTATCCAGAAGATTTACACTATGCAGAAATGTGAAATTAGGATGAATTATTAGACTGTCAATTGGAAGGAAAAGTTTAAGAACTGTTAGAAATCCTGAGTTGTCTCTATTTTAACCTGTTTGTAAAACAAGCTCTATAGGAGTACCAGTAGAGGGCTGAAGATTTTATCAGTTATCGACTTATCGCACAGTCTTGATGGGCTGATCTGACCTCTTACAACTCTATTTGGAATTCATATTGTATTCCTCCCTCTCTTTTTTCCACTGGCAAACATGCTCTCTTCCCAATGAAAATTAGACCTTTAGGATATCCATGTGGCAGCTTCTCAAGAGTTGTTGATTATAGCCGTCACTTTTATTTCTGTTTTCAAAATTGTGAAAGCAGAAACATATCCAAACAACTCCTTATACTGAATTCTAAATGGTGGTTATAAGAAGTCAAATTGGTCTGCCAAGACTGGGCGATGACTGATAAAAGCTTGTATCAAGAATATATTACTATAATGCAGACTTCAGGATGTCTAAGAGTTTATAGACATTTTATAACCCTCTTCTTGACAGCTCATTCCTTCTTCGTAAAAAGCCAACAGATAAATGGCTGCCAGTCCCCATTTCATGTTTCTGAATGTCCAAAATTTTCTGGATATCTAACAGAAACCCCAGCACACTTCATGTCTTACCATGACTTGTGGGTTTTTGGATATGTTTCTGTTTCACAAATTTGAAAATATTGTCAATATTCTGTTATTTTTTATAATGATGGTTATAATTTTTTAGGGGAATAAAGAGGTTATACCCATTTCCTTTCTATTTTATTAGGTATATCAGTCTTAGACATCATAAAAATAGTGCAATGATGACCCCTTATTTGGTGAAAAGTGCCAAACAGATTTCGTGTTACTAATTATTAATCTTTTGATTACTTTGTATTCAATTTTATCAGCGTGTGGTTAAGTGGTTTAGGGGACCAAGAATGAGTCATCAGATTGACCATACGAACCAAAGTCCTTAACTTATTTTGTAGTATTTGGCATTTTTGTCAAGACTTTATATAGATGCAGAAAAATTATGCTATTCAGTTTTGAAACTCTTAACATCTTGATCCTTTTTCATTCATTCAGGATTTGGAAAAGGCTTTTGTGAAGATACGTCCCAAGAATAACTCCAAAAAACCCGCACAGAGAAGTACTTAATGTTCTGGTTTTTAACCAGGTTTCTGTTTTTGAGTCGAATGCTTACACCCGTGTCAAGTGTGGCTCATACATCATAAAGCTCCACGCTAGTTCATAATGTAAACTGTAGATTTTTATCTTGTTAAAACTGTCTGGGAGTTGGTTCAGTACTTGGTTATATATATTCTTTGACTTCATTTGCCCGTCAGTCTATGTCATCTGGTAAAAAAGCGACCCAGAATGGTGACTCAATGAGGAAGCTTATAAAAGTTTTAAGAAGAGAGGAGACTAATGAAATGGCAATCCGAAAATAGTGCAAGGTTTGCTGACAACAGATTTCAGGAGCTGCTTATAGTTAAAACTGTGCATTTATCCATGCCTCTTGAAAGGATTTGAGGATGAGGATGAGGATGAGAAAGATGAAACATTGAGAGCTAAAATACACGAACTTACTCCTTTAAAATACCAACCATCCCAGAGCCTTTACAAACTTCAAACGTCTCATAGAACTAATTGATCCCAAAAAGATAACCAAAATTTGCATTGCTCATATATATCCATATAGCCAGTAAAATGGCGTTTGTTTTCTCCAGACATTTTTTGATTATGAAGGTTCTTGATTTTGATCTCCCACAGCATAACGTTCTTTGAGGCAGAAAAGGTGAGATATGATGCGGAACACTTTGTGGCTCAAGGCGCTAGTTGCATGTAAAATGGGTGAAAATAGCGCAGCATGCATCCTCTCCGATACTACATATGACCTACGCCGTTCATGACAGGTGAACCAATTTTAAAATTAATTGGTACATAGGGATCATATACACGTGATCGTGCCCAAGTTGCTAACAAATGCACGGGATTCGAATTAGTGATTTAGTCTACTTCTACCCTATTTTTTCTATAATCCCTCACCAATTGGGTTAGCCTTAGTGGCTTCCAAGTAGCTAACTTTAAAGGTTATGAGTGCAACTTGAATTAGTTTGAACTGAGTGGCTGCCAAGTAGTTTTTTTGAGAAAAAAACTAGCTAACTTTAAAGGCTATTGTATAATTAAGGGTGCAACTTAAATTAGTTTGAACTAAGAATTGAGCTGGACAGGCCAATTTGATTCGATTTGGTTTTGAATAAAATTCGATTTGATTTTGAGTTCATTTCTTACAGAAGTGATATAGGTTTGATTGGATTCTTTTGGGTTGGGGGTTGGGCTTTATCTTGATCAAATTAAACTGACAAAAATTGGCTGTTATAATTATGGTTCACATTCCGTTAATAAATTGGTGTTTACTCTGGGTTTGATATAAGGTTTGTAAAATCTAATATGAGACAAGTATTTTGAGAAACTGATTGTTGGATTAGGCATCCTGTTTATATACATCATGCATGCAAAAAATCACATTGATCCAACATTTGGATTTTCATAACACCATTTGTGAAAAATTGTGATAATTTTTTTTTTTTTGTAAGTTTTATTTTAAAACTATAATGTTTTTTAAAAAGTAGCTGTTGGATCAATGTGATTTTTGGTATACATAATGTCTATAAACATAACATTTAATCCAACGGTCGATTTCACAAAATTCCTATTCCACATTAGATTTGCAAATCATATGTCAAACCATGGAAAAGAATCATGTGTTGCCGGAACCAGATCCTATAATTATTATTATTAAACAATAGAAATTTAATTTTACTCCTAATATTTTAATATTAACAAATATGTAGTAATGGAATTTCATGTACTTAAATTCAAGTTTTTTTTCTAAAATAAAAACAAATGCCGCGATATCATTATTATTATTTATATTAAGCTGTCACTTGTCATTGTATTCATCAAGTAGTTGTGCAGGTTAGAAAACAAACACAAGGAGAGAAAGGAATCAAGCTTAGGAAATAAAATGAAAGGAATGCAATTCCGGTCCGGCTCTATGTGATTCAGGTTCGGACAGAGTCGATATATAGACTGTTTTCACTTCTATAATGTGCCTCCAAACGGGCCAAACAGCATTGCATCCACATACATAGATTTTTTTGACAATTGGCAAAATGGGCTTCAAATGGCCCAATCCAACTACTCGTCATGAAAGTGGGTCGGACTTAGTTGAGCCTACCAACCTAATTTTTGATTTTTCTTCCACATTTATTGCCGATTCCAAAAATGTCCTCACAACCTCGCAAACCATTACTGTTCTGCCATCTAACAGAGATTGCCGCTTGGACAATAAAAATATAAAATTTGAACTCATTGGTTGCATGGTAATTAAACGGAAAACCAGATCCATTCAGTTATCTGATACACAGAGGTTTACAACCAACACATCCCTGTACATGGATGGAGTCGCACACAAACTTTGCATTTATCGCCACTTTACAGTCTTCGGTGCTTCCAAAGCAATAAATATATATTTTCCTCTGTTCTGCTATATAAAAGCAAACTGCTTTCTCCATTTCATTGCTGGCTACATTCATCACTTCTTCTTCTTCTTCTTCAGTTCTCGCTGTTCGGAAACTTCCCGGAGCTTTCATGGCTGCTGTTACCGGATCGGCTGTCGTCGCCTTCAAATCAACAGGAATTGCGGAGAAATCAGGACATTTCGGTGACCGGCGAATCGTTCATTTCCGGCATTGCTCTCCGATTTCAGCTGGTTTCGAATCGGTTCAGCTTCGGTCTAGCAGATCGAAGAGCTCATTTGCTTCGTCTGGTATCGATTTCGTTCCCTTTTGTGAAGCTTTCAATTCTTTCATTGATTCTAGTTTGCGTCTAGTTTTATTATAATTGTTATTTTTGTTTATGTTTTGGTATTTAGGGGATGAATTGTTTTTTCCGAGGAAATTAGATCAGTCCGTGCTGTTTTAAATAGCATTTGAACACACAAATTGGTATTGTTATTATAACGATGAGTAGGCATTGGAATATTTTGGAATTTCAGGAATTATTCGGAATAATTAATTGGGAGGAAATCTAGAACGGGTTTGAGTGTAAGAAAAGTGATGCATGTTAAAAGGATAAGATGGATGTGTTATAATTCCATAATTAGTCTAAAAATAATTCGGGAATAATTTGTAATGTTTGTATATTGGGAATAATTCAAAGAGTATTGAAATTTTGGGATAGGTGGGGGTTTCATTTGATGGAGAAGTAATTCGCTACTCACACTTCATCAGCTAATCGAAATGAATTGGAATATAGGTGATTATCAAAGCAACCTTATTGTATACAAGTGGTAATAGAACAAATTGGTTTGACCAGAATAAAATTGAAGGTAGGTGATCATTTATTTATCTAAAATTTACCTTAGTTTAAACAGTTCTAAGAGAAACAACTAGAAATTTCAACGAGCAGAAAAGACCTTGGTGAACTCATTTCAAATCTTATGTAAC
This sequence comes from Hamamelis virginiana, assembly GCA_017140935.1. Lineage (NCBI taxonomy): Eukaryota > Viridiplantae > Streptophyta > Magnoliopsida > Saxifragales > Hamamelidaceae > Hamamelis > Hamamelis virginiana. Next base: position 750,123 of record JAESVK010000902.1, on the reverse strand, counting down.
AACGAATTGGACTGGTTCAATTCTCATGGGATGTTTATATTCCAAATTACTCTCATAATGGCACGAGCAAATTTGTCAACATCAAAAGAAACGGATCTTTTTTTGTTGTAATCCCATTGAGTATTGATTTCTTCTGTTAAAATTTAGTACTGATCTGCTCGCCTGATGTTGAAATTCATCCCATGGTTCCAGGAAGTTTCTAGAAACTTACAATGTTCTGCCAGTATTCATTCATTCCCTTTGTCACAAGTTAGAACTAGGTAAAGAAGTCAAAAGGTTATGAAAAGATATTCATTGCAATTGATATACGATGTATAATATCTTGTTGCTTTAGATTCATCTCAGATGTTTTAAGATGAGATGTGAATTATTCTGTCCAACAGCCAACAATAATTGATGAAGGAATCTGAAGCATAGTTTCTGGAGAAAGTTATCCATGTTATCTTATGATTTTCTTGTTCAGATTTATGGTTAAAATTCTTTTAAAAACCATGAAAACATCTATGTTATGGTACTTTTCTCTACATTATGTCCTCGACCTGCTTACAATCGAAGGTTCAAGTCTACCTATATAACTAGAACCTATTTTAGCTTTTGGGTGTTGGACATCGGAATTTAGGATGTATCATGCACCTCGTATGCATGTCTGAACTCTTATGGCAGCACCCTTGTTCATCTTCTTGAGCAACCACACTTGGATATCATAAAATTGCAATTCTCATTTAGTGTAATGGCAAGTGCAGGTGTAAAAGCTCAGGTTGCCACCATTGAACAAGCAACCATTGAAAAAGCTAAAAATGTGGAAGCTCCTGTCGTTGTTGTGACTGGAGCCTCTAGAGGTATTGGAAGAGCAATTGCATTGGCCTTGGGAAAAGCAGGTTGTAAGGTCAGTGGATTTCCCTTACCTCTCATTGATACTTGGAACAAAGGATGGTCAACTGAGAAATACTTCTATTCATGCATTATTGTCAGCAGTTTTGAAGAGGTTTCCTCAGATATAATCCTTTCCTGGATTGTTAATGTTTAATTGGATAAGACCAGTCAGCAATACATACTGACTAGGTGACATGGAGATTATTTCAGATAGGTCATGTCCAATTCATACCTTACGCCCAAACTGGATTTCCTACCCTATGCAGCTGTGCCATTCATCATTCATCAAAACAACTTGTGCATTACTATTTATGAGCAAATAATTTTGTTTCCTCTGAAATGCAAATGATATAACTTCTAAAAATAATCACGACTTTCCATTCCACATTTATTTTTATTCGAACACAAGTTTCTGTTAAAGATAAAGCTTTGAAATGGTTGTTCTCATCATTTGCCTAAGGGCGAGCGAGCTAAAAATCAAAGTATTTCTATCATGCTACATTTCATGTTTGAAAGAATAAACTGTATAAGTAGAGCTTTCGGCAGTTGCTAAATAGAAGTCAAGTCAGTGTCATGTCTGTGTGTGGATGATGTTATACTGCTGCCTAAAATTCACTCTCTGTTTTTTTTTTTTTTTTTTAAATGGATAGGAGAGATGCTGAGATTACATGATAAATCATTTGGTCAAAAGAAAGACATAACTGGGTGTTCCTCAAGTGCTCCCAGATAGCATCTCCTTCTTACAAACATTGGATGCTTTCTGATGGAACTTGAAGAACATTCAACAATTTTTTCTCTTAATTAAACACTGTACTGTGTAACCTCAGCATCTTATTAGTGCAGAAAGTATAGTGAGTGGTGTTTAGGGAGTTGAATAACAATTGTTCACTCAAATGTGAGTTTCATCCTTCTATTGACGAGTTATCTATTGGAACAATACTCTTACTGATCTATTAACAACAAGTAGATCCATGCCAGGAGAATTAGTAATGTGTCAGGAGAAATTGGTAAAGGAAGCCGTGGATACACTTCTTGATAATGGAATCCACGGACAATCGAAGCAATTGTCAGCAGTTCAGCTTTTATGTTTTATACTTTAAACCATGAAATTTAGCATGATAGAAGACCTTATTTTCACTCACCCTTTGATAAATAACCAGAACAACCATTTCACAGCTTTATCCTTCTTTAAGCAGAAGCTTACATGTAAATATACATGTTGAATGGAAAGTCACATAGCTATTGTTATTATGGTGCTTTTATTGACTAATTTGCGTTTTAGAGGAAACACAATTATTCACTCATTGCAAGTTGTTTAGGTGAATGACATACTGAAGGAAGCCACTGTAGCCCAACTAGTTCTTTAATGAATAGGATTCATGTACTATATTGAGCTTATGTGCTTCATCCTTTCTTTAAGCTTCCATGTATGATTTCTGTTAACTACATAGCAAACGTTCAAGTGAGTAGTGGAATAGTTTCTCATTTGCCTTATAATCCTTCCAATGATGATCATTGACTTCATTGTGTTGTTACAGGTCCTGGTTAATTACGCTAGGTCATCAAAGGAAGCTGAAGAAGTTTCCAAAGAGGTGAATGACGTCATCTATTGAAATCCATATAAAATATTCATATAGGTTCATCTTTACTACTATATTTTTGGTGCAATGCAAATGATCTTTCTTTGGGCAGAATTTTTAGATGTTATGGATTCTTTTGCATGCTGTTTCTCTTCCCTTGATGTTTATCATCTAATTTTCTTTCCTGGAAGAATGCTTAAAATTTTTCTAAAAATAAATCTATCATAAATTCTTCTAGAGTTACACTGTACAGTAATACTGTTTGCCAAGGTGTCATACAAGTGTAAAGTCCACCGCTTTGTTGACTATAAGTGAAAATAAGGTGTAGACCTTGGTAAACAGTCCATTGTGATACAAATTCTTCTAGCGGTTGCATTTCCCAAGGTGTCTTACGAAAGCATGATTCACATATAACAGAACTTGCAGGTCATGTTATATTTGTGGATCCTGCAAAGACTTTATCTTTTGCCTTTTCCTTTCCCCAGTTTAGATTCATGGGAGGAAAAAGAGTTTCTTGCCTCTACCATTAGAGATGCGATCATGCGAACCACTAAAAATAATTTTGCAAACAACAAAATTATGTCTTCCTAATTGCTTTTTATCAGTTATAAATTATTTTAAATTAGGCCTTCTTTCCCAAATGAATTATTTCATTGATAAGTTAATTGGTCATTAAATTAATTACATTGTTGAATTTATGTTCATGGGCTATTCTATTTTTTGTACATGCTATTCTCATCTTATGTTCTTTAGGCAGTGGTGGTCTCACTTAGTCATACTGCATGAAAAAATGACTAGCGATGGTCTGTTTGAATTTTTAATGCAGATTGAGGCATCTGGTGGTCAAGCTCTTATTTTTGGAGGGGACGTTTCAAAAGAAGCAGACGTGGAATCAATGATTAAAACTGTGAGCAAATGTTCCCTCTGCTGATTTAGTTTAATGTCATTCACCAGTTGTGTTGTGCTTCATGCTTTTGTCACTGTCACATCTACAGGCTGTTGATGCATGGGGAACCATTGATGTATTGATAAACAATGCAGGTTATTATACATTCTCATCCTTTTTCATCAATTATTAATTTCAGTCTTAGCAACCCCTTAACTTATAGCTTCTATGGTTTCAGGAATTACTCGAGATGGTTTGTTGATGAGAATGAAGAAATCTCAATGGCAGGAGGTTATTGATCTAAATCTTACAGGTGTATTCCTCTGTACGCAGGTATGTGTTCAAAGATTTGACTTTTACACAAGTGGATGCTTGAGCTCTCTTAATTAAAATTGAGGCTCATTACTCTTTGTAGGCGGCAGCCAAAATTATGATGAAGAAGAGAAAGGTAACATGACATTCCAATCTCAAATATTTTAAGCATTTCTCCTTTGCCTGCTCTGTCAATTAGGCCAGGACAGAACATTGTGGCCCTGAGATCACCAATTGATCCACGGGCTTGAGTCTCATCATCTTTTTACTTGCTATGGTTGTATTTCTCTCATTGTTAAGACGTCTTTTGTTAGTTGAAATTCCTTTTCTGGAATTAGCATCAGAACTATATTATCATAGTGGAGGTTAGCTTATAATACCGTAGAATTACAGTTGCAATATGCCATAATCTCCATCATATAAGCTGTGTTGTGTATCTCCAGAACATCTCCAAAAGAAGCTCAACTAACTTTTGGTGTCTATCTCCAAAGTATCTCAACTAGGGGCTTTAATTTAGTTTTATTGACCTTCCTTGCACAAGGACCAAAAAACAGAAAGATAGGTTCTATATATAATTTAAATAGCCCAAAGGTGAAATTTTGATTTATCTGGTCTCTGTTTGATGTTTGTTATTCTGATTTAATCTCCCAACTCCAGTCTCTCAGTTGACTGCTTATTTTGCAGGGAAGGATCATAAATATAGCATCAGTTGTTGGTCTCGTTGGCAATGTTGGGCAAGCAAATTACAGTGCGGCAAAAGCAGGGGTAATTGGTCTGACAAAGACTGTTGCGAAGGAGTATTCTAGCAGAAACATTAATGTGAGTTTTCCTGAATAGTTATGTTTTTGATCAAGTAATTAAACATGTCCCGTGATTCTGGTAAATAGTGTATGTATTCAAATATCATCTCTAATCACAGCATTTTCTACCAGGTTAATGCTGTTGCCCCAGGGTTCATTGCTTCTGATATGACTGCCCAGCTTGGCGAAAGCTATGAGAAGAAAATTCTGGAGGCCATCCCCTTAGGTGATAAATTATTTTTTTAATAAATCATATTATGTAAGAAATTTTGATTGGTGTTGGCCCTACAAGTAAAATTGTTAATGGTGCTACAATCTACTAATGACATCATATATCTGCCGATTATCAGAAATATTACTCTGAAACATACTTTGGTAGTTTTTATCGTTTTGGCTAACCCTTACTCTCCATTCCATGCTCTTGTTTTCCCTAATTCATAAATCAGATTGTTCAATAAGTTGAACAATGCATGGCAATTTGGTGACCAAATTGATTTAGGCCTATGGAATAATAAGGGTGGTTTGAAGAAGATGGACCTTAGTTTCACCATCTGCTGATAATTTATTGACATTTATACTAAAACGAGTGCTCAACTGCAGGAGTGTTGAAAAGGATAGGAAAAAAAGGTTCGTATAATTGTAGTAATAAATATTATTTTTAATGTGGATTCAGGAAGGTATGGCCAACCGGAAGAAATTGCTGGACTGGTGGAATTCTTGGCCCTTAATCCTGCAGCCAGTTACATTACGGGACAGGTTCCAAAATTCTTTTTTCATTTTGATGTCTTTTTGTGCCGCAAAGTTTCAACCGGCAAACTTCACAGACTTGATTCTTTCATACAAAGAACCGAAAAATCCCATTAGTAGCTGCGATTCATCTTTTATCTGTTAAAAAATGTGGCCCACACAAAGCCTAATAATTAGATTTAACCAATGTCTTGCTGCTATTTATGGAATGCAGGATGTCTTTAACTCACTTATGACAGAGCCAAGTCTGTGTTATCACCTTATCTTTTCCTCCCTGTTTTTCATATGCTTGGGTTCTACTCACTTTGATTAAAACTGCTGTTTTTTAGGTTTTGACCATCGACGGAGGAATGGTGATGTAGGTCGGCAAATCTACGCCGCTTGATAAATCCTAAGTAGAGCTTCTGAGCTTAAGACTGGCAGACTGGTGCTTGGTGGCACTGGAACCACAGTTCAACTGGGGTATGACTAATTGAGTCTAATCTTATGTTAATTAGTAGGAAGTTTTTGCTTAAGATAGTTGAATAATGAAGGATTACTCAGGAAAGTTTTAGTATAATTTCAGCAAAATATGTCTACTAAACCAAACAAGGGGTGTGAAATATTATCTTCTCTTTTTTTAGGCTGCTTTTGGCATTATGGAAATACACACTGCTATGGGCTATGGCATTTACACAACATTTATAGCATCAATATATATATATATACGTATCCAGGATGTTGAAAATTGGCTTCCTTTTTATTTTTGCATGAAACGAGCTGGCTGTGCCTGCTCATGCACCATGATGACAACTTTTTTAAATTTGGGTAGACATTCGAAATTCATCACAATAAACGTTAACTAGGTGGAGACCTCTCCCGGCCATGTGTAGATAACGCCTTTGGCGTGATGACAAATTGGAAACTTCTATTTTTTTTTTTTTTTGAACAAGGAAAAAGAAAAATGCTTGAGGTTGCAAATTAGTTCCATCCTTCAATAGTTGATACAATTTGGTCAGTTCAGGACTGTAAAGAAATCAAATCAAGTCGAGGAGTAGGTTAATTATATTTGGTTTATAAATTAACAAGTTCGAAATCAAGTTGTGAGTATATTCAAACAATTATTTTTTTTTTTTTTTTGCTTTTCAATCTGAAATTTTTAGAAAGTAAGTATGAATCAGCTTATCAAAATGAATAATATAATAGTTAAATAATAAAAATTAGCTGAAAAAATTAATGAATTTAATAATAAAGTACGAATTTTATTGATTTTGAGGAAGAAAAAAGAAGTTAATTAATTTAGAAAGCAGACCAAATAAGTTAATCTCAGAATCGTATGTGTGACCATTACTCTACGTTCGTTCCTTATCATCTCTTTAAGATAAGCATCAACCATGCATAACCCATTGGATTGGATAGACGTGTTTGCGTGGAATAATTCTTTTCTTTTAAAGAGCACTTTCATAAAAATATTCGAATATCTCATGAAACATTTTACCATGACGTGACAGTGCTCTCCTGTACGTTCTTTTCTGTCCTAGTGACTAGAGTCTAGAGCCGTCAATCAAACCCCCAACTTTCCCTTCTTTTTTTTCTAGGTAACCAAACAAAACCTCATCAATATCTACCGTATTAAGCTGCCTCCATCATCAACATTAAAAATCTCTCACATTATACCTCTCTATCTATCTATGCGCCATTCTTATTCCATTTTTTGACGGTTGATTCTCTCTCTCTCTCTCTCCTTGGTGTTTATTGCAGTTAGGTCTGTCTTCATGGAAACCCTAGTTCTTTACACCCCAACCCTCCCTGTATTCTTCCTAATGTTTCTTCTCATATATCTCTTTGCTTACTTGGTGATTTTTCGCAATTGGAGTCCAAAACACAGAGCCGAAGCTTCAAGCTGTTTCACCTCTCTAGCCCATGGCACCCCTGCTGTTTTATTGGCTGCCCATGCAATATTACGCGCCCAAACACCACTTAGTTTTGCTAATGCAAACACCAATTTTGAGAACATGGTGCTTGAATATAGCATCGCTTACTTCTTTGCAGACCTTTTGCACTACTGCGTCTTCGTTCCCAATGAAGTACTCTTCATTGGCCACCATTTAGCAACATTGTTCGTGTTTGCTACCTGCAGATACTTTGTCTATCATGGGGCATTCCCAATTTTACTACTGCTTATTCTTGCTGAAATCACCAGTGGGTGTCAGAATATTTGGACCCTTGCCAGTTTCCGAAAGGATGATGTGCTTCTGGCTGCCAGAGTTTATGAATTCTTGTCTCCTATCTTTTATGCTTTCTATTCTGTTGCCAGAGGTGTTTTAGGACCTCTGCTTGTGTACAAGATGGGGGTGTATTATATGAGTGGGGCAGCTGATAATGTGATTCCTAGGTGGGTTTGGATTTCTTGGATGTCTGTAATTGTTGCTGCAATCTTGCTCAGCGTTTTGTGGGTTTTGAATCTTTGGATAGACTTGTATAGAGACAGAACCGATAAAGCCAGAAAGAAAATGAGATAGGTGGTGTGGGTTTTTTTGGGTTTGGATACAAATATTGATTGAAATGGGAACCTTGGAAAATGGAATTCAAGCAGCATCTGTTTTTGGGTACTCTGTAATCAAAGGGTTTGAAATCAAAATGATGGGTGTTGTTGTGTAATTGGTGGGATATATTGATGTCAATCTGTATATAGCTCTGTACTCCTGGAATTTCATTTGTTTGATTTCAGGAAGTATAGATTTTAATTTTAGAAAGTATTTCTTACATGTTTGTATGTTTACAGAAAATATGATATAATAGAATTAGCTGATCTCTTTGATTGTTGGGTCATTATTCATTGGATTTGCTTCTTATTCTTCTTCTGTACTTGTTTTCATGCACCCTGTTCATTGCGTTTTATCAGTCCCATCCTTCTTTCCTTTGGGAAAGACTTTCTAAACTGGCAACCAATATGATCACTTTATTGATAATTTGCAGTTTCTTGCACTCAACATTAGGAAAAGTCAATTCCTGTTTGGTGAAGTTAGTTTGCTAAATATTGAAAGCGTAGGGTAACTACCTTCTGAAAAGAGAAAAGAATCTCTCAATTCAAATGTAGAATCTATCAACTTGTAATTAGGAAGAAGAAATCATGTTCGGCCCCCACATAGTGACATGGTTGGGATTAAGTAAATTGGGTTGATATATTGTTGAATAGATTTAAAGAGACGGGTGGTCAGTGAATGAAGGTATCATAATGGCATTTTTAGACAATCCATAAGAGGCTTTTTTTTTTTTTTCCTCTAAAAAATATATGTATATAATTTTTTGAAAATATTTACTTATTTGTAGATATTAGAAATCAGAATATGCTAAGAACCTGCAACCTATTCATAGGATAGACCCCCAACCCTTATAAATATTTAAATCTAATTGAGCTCCAACTCACTTGAACTTGGGACCTGCCCTTTTAAAAAGAGAAAGGGGAAAGGGGGAGAGATGTATTGGGCTACAATTTCATTGGCAAAAGAGTATTTTAAAGATTATGAACACAAAGGACAATATATGATGATTGATGAGCAGGGCGGCTCCAAATTTAGACATATGCTGCACCCAATATGATGTTTCTGAATTCATTTTAGAATGGTGTGCTTTGGGCAACATTTTGAGTCATTGACCAAATCCAGTCGGGAGGAACAGCCGACAGGTATATATTACTGTCATTATAGTTTTGTCTTGTAATAACAGAGCATTATAAAATGCTTATCTATAATCTCATAATGTTCCTTGACATTGTGGTTTTCACATTTGTCCTATTCTATTTTTCCTTCCTTATGGTGCTGCGTAGATTTGCAAAGATATTGACTGAAAAAATGGAAAAAGCAGTAGCATGATTACAGGGGTTGGAGGGTCAAATTTAGTCCCGATCTTTTTCTTGAATTTTTCTGTACTTGAATTTGTCTAGACACTTAAGATCATGACAAATCTCTTAAAAATAAGAGATGGCTGATATATTTGAATGATGTCTCATAATCTTACCACCCAAACAAACCCAAAATGTTAATATCCAAACAAACCTGCACCCAAAAAAAAAAAAAAAACAAAACAAAACAAAAAATATATTTGTTATTGGCTACAGGTTTGCCTTTGTAGGATCCTTTCATACATTCCATGACACAATCCCTATTCCCTAACTTGGAGAATTATGCTTCTTAAGTTAGGCCCTTTTGGATACAGAGAGCTTAGACCAGACCTTACGCCCCATTTCTGTGAGTCTAGTTGTGTGCGTGAGTTGACTTAGCTTTGGCAGATAAAAAAAAAACTCCGAGAATTATGTAGAGTCCTAGGGCCAGATTTGGTAGTTTTCTATAGAGTACTAGTTGCCGTGGCCCAGCCCCATTATGTTAATTTGACTAACATCTGAAAAAATCTATTAATCATTCATAAAAAAAAAAAAAAAAGAGATGATCAATCAAGTAAAAAAATCTATTAATCATTCATTAAAAAAAAATGAGATATGATCAATCAAGTATCTTTTTACTTGGGCTGCGGTTAAATTTCTAGTTTCTAGCCCAGTTTTATGGGCCTTTATGGCACCACGCCCATCTCTTCAATCTTCACGGTGCCCATCTTGCCCCACAGAGTTCAGATAATGGTAATCACATGATGCTCATGTCTCGTTCTTGAATTTTGAGTTAATGCCTGGTGGGCAGTTCACATGGATTTCATTGGCTTCATATGTGTGGAGTTGAAGTCACATTTTTTGACACATGTATGCTAATTCCCACAATGATACTGTCATGTCATGAGCCTTTAATTCTTACCAAACAGACTTCATTTAAGAGGTCAAATGTTCATAAAATTAAATAGTAATTTTAGCTGTTTAATTCCTACCAAAAAGAAAAGGATTTAAGTATGATCGAATTCTTAGGACTGTAGGAAAGAATATTTTGACAAAATGGTATTGCAAATTAGATGAATAAAACTCAAGGAATGGGGTCAATTAGACGGTAGTCCCTATCCTTTATATAAGCAAGCTATGTAATAACAAATGAGCTAAGTTATCACGAAGAGCATCCTCTGCTTGGGCTTCTTTGTTATTTGGGTGATGTGTTATGATTTGGATCATTTGCATATCACCCAAGTGAAAACCAAAGCATCCAGATAATGACACATCACCCAAACATATCCAAGCTCAAGTAGAGGATCCAGACTCATCACATATAATGCTTGATCTTAGCCAAAATGTCAAGAAAGGTACTAAATTAGAGAATACAAACACATTGGTTTCTTCCTGCCACTTTAAACTACCATCTCATTAATTACAAAATTGTAATTTTCTAAGCAATTTGCATAACTTGTAAGGATAAGGTAAACATAACTTGGCATTAGAAGGGTAAGGACATCTTCAGTTCAAACTAAATTTACAGATAAGCCAAAGCCATTGAAGCAGTGAATGCATGGAGTTGAAAGGAGCGTAGGCTGTTCATTCTTATTTTACGTTGAAAAGAAAATTCTACATATTCAGATATTCACCAATTTATATATACAAAAAAAAAAATTCATTATTGCCCCAAATTTCTCTGTAATTTAGGCTCCAGCTTCCATTGAAGGTGTTAGATTGGCTCCTTGGAAGTTGGAATGCCAAACAGAAACTTGAAAATAAAAGACAATAATAGCCCTGAGCCACGGACTCTATAAAGTGGAAATAAAGAGATTGTGATGAATAAATTATATATTATTACAAAAGCATATGACCGATCATGGCTGTCATAATCAGCATTAGCGCAAGAACAATGGGGTAAAAATCCCCCAGATAATCAATTACCTACTCTCTCTCTTTTCTCTCTCTCTCAAACACACACAACACAGCGTAACCAACTGTGCTGATATATTGTTATTGGAGCCTATGGAGCTTTTTGAACCAAATGGTTAATCCAACAGATTTTACTTCACATCTTTCAGGTTTTGAATTCTCATGTTGTGGGTCAACTCCAGGATAATCTTAAGGTGGACTGCAAGTTAGAGAGTTCCCTTTATATATTTCAGTGCAAGATCTATATGCTGATAATTGAAGCGCTCGAAGTGTCTGGACTCCCGTGGTAGTTAAGCTCTACAAAGGTTCCCCCTCCTTCGCCCTTGGCCAGTCTTCCTGGATTCACACAAATGCACTTCACTTGTTCTTCTTCCCCTTCACTTCTTCCTCCAAGGGACAATACCTGAGCATGTGGGAAATCGAACATTACAATTGATGCATAAAAAAAGGCTTTCTTGATTAATATCTTAAGATGAGTTGCATGAAGTTAAAAACCTTCCACAATTAGTGTAATGCATACATTTGCAGGAAGTCCTGCCTAAGTTTTTTGTTGAACTTGCTTTGGTATTGAGAGTGGAAACCATAAAGATAGAGGTAGAAGGCATGATGATCCATTACCTTAACAAAATGAGCCAAATCTGAAGGTAGGATGAGAATATCTGGAATAGAAGGGATTTGAAGTGCTTCTGCAGCAAGGGAAAGATCCATTGGGATGCCTTCTGCCGGTGGATACAGAGGGTAAAAGCTGTTTTATAAAAATAAACGCATAAAAAACTTAAATACCTCTCACCAGATGAACCTAATAATATCAAGTGAACAAATTTCCACAGGACAAATTATAACAACATGCCTGCGCTGGCCTAGAATATGGTTTGCAAGTCTACTCCTGCCGTCCCAGGGTGATCCATCTGTTGGCTTCCGTGAGACCATCTCTCCACTAAGCTGTTTGAGAATATCAACATTGCAGCAACCTAACTTGACCTGAAACCCAAAAATGTGAATTGAAAAATACTCCTCATATGCTCACACAGGCATATATGATCTAAAACCAACAACAAAACTGAAAATTTGAAATATGAAATCCTTATTCGCATACAAAGACTTCTTGTTAATTGCCAGACTTTACCACCATGTACATGTGCATTCAGAATGAACTGTCCTACTCATGCCACTCATTCATCTTAACAATGAACATTTAATCCACCTAAAATCTCTAGATTGTCTAATGAACTGTTCCATAAGGCCTATAAGCGCAATTGACCAATTGGTAAGCAACAAGGAATACTCAATGCAATCGTTCATGGTGCACAACAATATAATATTGAACTTCAAATGAAGACTGATTTGTAACAATCTTATTGTGTCAACTTCAATGAAACCAGGATAATGACTTATTGCAAAAAACATGAAAACGTTGATTTACAAAGTATAAGCCTCATCAAGAAAGTATTCCTATATGAATTCTCCAAGTTTTCTGCAACAGCCAAATCAATAAAAAGTAGAACTCAAGAGCCAAGGCAGCTTTATCCAATTTTTCTTCTTTCCAAAGCTGCTTGGCCAACAATTGAATTCAACTCACACAGTGCATTGAACTCACACCAGATTTTGGCCAGCTGGATGAATGTTTACCTCATTTGCGTAAAAAATACCCGGATTTGTGAGACTGGTTATCTGAGAAAAATAATTAAAATTATTTAAAATGTGACAGAAAATAGTGAAATATTATCAGGAAATGCCCACCAATTCAAAGGGTTAACTCCCCAAATTGTACAGAATAATGCATACCTGATGCTTGAAATCAGGTGGGTGAATATCAAAAGCAGGCTGCACAACCAAAGGATGCAGAGCTAAATCTCAAATCATATATTTATTTTCTATATCTCAATTATATCGCTAAGTAAAGAAGATGGAGAAATTATATTTATTTGAATCAACAATAAAATCACCTGAGGAAAGACAAAGTCATGGTTGGCATCCCGTGTAGATGGCACAAGAATCACACGTGCAGCTGAACCCATATATTCCACATAATCTTGCAACTGAGGAAAAAAAAAAAAAAAAAGAAGAAAGATGGAGATTGAAGAAACATAAATATTTTTTCCTTAAATTAATTAAATCATTCTTATGGTAGTACCCTTCTGAGAATTTCATGATGAAATATTTCATCAAAGCTCCTGTCTACAGTTCCTTTCTTAACCTCTGGATGTTCAGAATCAACAAAGGGCCCCAGCTGCCAAAAACTTCAATAAGTCAACAACACGATACTGCCCTAGTCATTAGTCAATACAGTAAAAATTTTAAAAGAGTGTTGAATTGAAGACAACGGATTTTTACCAGTATAAGCAACTGAGGCAGCTTTCTACTTGCATATGCTAGCAGCTCTGATAGAGGCTCAAACAATAAGTTGTCAGTTGTGGTGAAAGGGCCTGCTGCAATAATCTGTTTGAAATTCCAAAGTACGTTTAAATATACTTACAAGTATAAAGAAATTGCATAGAATACTATGGAGAAGCCATCATTACACATAGAATTCCTATATCAGCTATAATTTACAAGTGATAATATTATATAGTTTGCATCTTACTGATAAAACCCGGTCTAGACGTAAGAAGTAAGAAATGGAAGATCTAGTTTTGTATTAATCGAAATACTAGCATCACTTTTAGCACCTCATTTCAACCATATGGAGCCAGAATCCAATTCCCAGTCTGCCTTTCCACTCGGTGAAAATTGACTACCGAGTTCAAGTGCAATATATATATATATATATATATATATATATATTAACCATCCAATCTTCTTATAGAGCCTTCAACTGACTAATTTCTTGATGGTGTCATTATTAGTATTCTTAAACATGTCCAAATTATCTCAATCACCTTGTGCTTATTTCATCACCCACTAGCACTACAATTAAATTCTCCAGATGCTCGCATTGCAAATCTTATCGATCCTAGTCATGTCTAGTGTCTACGTCATTGAAGAAAAATTAAATATACGAGGTATAGGAGCAATAACAATATATGCTAACACGCACTCAGGTGATGCAGATGGTTAAACACTAGAACAATATTATTTCAGTATCTTCAAATTGCAGCTTATCCAGTTATGAAGAAGAGAAGCTTACGCACCACTGATAGCTCTGCCAGCTCAGGGGACGAATCATTTGATTGAAACTCCTGATCCACAGCTTGCTTCTTTGCAGGATGCAAATTCACATCAGCAGAAATGGACAAAGGAATACAATCTATAATTTTTGAAGCAACCAAACAGTGTCCACTAGGATTGTGCCCTTCAATACCCACCACCTGTAGAATGAAATCATTTCAGTTATTTTACTATTCTTATAAGAAAATTTGACATAAGGGTCAACAACTATAATTTTATTTTCACCTGGCCTGGAAAAATGGAAAACTGGCTCAATTTTTGTAAGTCAAGACGCACACGTTGCCCTCCAGAATGCTCAACGCTGTCAGAAACTTAGGAGACTGAAAACCATATTTAACAATAAAACTGAAGAGAACTTGCAGCATGGCATGATAAGCAGTACTTGCAGACTGTATTATACAAATGTTACACATAAAAGTATCAGGCCCTGCATTTGACAGGCCCCATTGGGTCCAAAGTAGGCAAAGCAGTGGTTTAGGTGTGGCCTAGACAACACTTAGACTACATTGTCTGCCACACGGACCCCTTTCTGAGTGACCGTTTTCCAGTAGCTATTCAAAAAAATGGTCATAGTAGTGAAAGACATGTAAAAGCTTAATGCTTCATTTTTATGTGACATATGTAGTTAAATCCATCTGATCCTGAATCAGGGAGAACATCTTCCCATTCCCCTGTCCCCCCCACCAAATCACCAACACCTGGGAGGAAAAAAGCCACATAAATGGGATAAGGGATAGCACAAGAGTCTTTACCTGCTTTGCAACAAGGTAGACTTCTCATTCAAATGACCTTCGCCATCACAACAAATCATGCCAACTGCAAATACACTTTTCTGAGACAATAGAATCCATCAGATGTGTTGGTTTAATTAACATACAAGCTCTTAAGTAAAAATGGAGCAAACAAAGAAATGTGGAGGTCAATTAGAAACCAGAAGCATACACAAAATAAACAACCGCTTCAAGAAAAGGCATGTATGATGAACAGTTCTGACATCCAATACTAACTTACAATGCACCAAAGATCAATACAATGTTAAAGACAAAATAGCATGGATGTGATTTGTGAAGTATTAGCTTGATAGACATTGTTAGCCAAATAGCATTTTGGGGGTTAACTGGTAGTCTAAGGCGGTATCATAGCTCTAATTTCTTGGAGGTCCTAGTTTCAAGTCTTGTTACCTCCATTTGTTTGTTCAGTTTATTGGCTTATTTGTCAGTTTGTCTCTCTCCGAGTGCAAGAGGGGGCCACTTGTAAAGGGGAAGAGGGGGGGGGGGGGAGCTTCATATACTTTGTTGGTTCATTCCCTGACAGTCTTGGGGTAAAGTGGTAGTCTAACGCAATGAAAGATGAGTCTAAAGCAAGCATTTGAGTGTTTATGGGGATAACAATTATACAAAATTCTTCCAATCATTGATCTTACAAATTGCGAGAGAGAGAGAGAGCATTTAATCGAAAAACCAAATACCTGTGAAGCAACTGTAGGATCCATCGGTTCCTCATAGAGCCCGGAAGAAACCAGTGATGTTGTATACTTTCTAATGCGGTTCTCAAGACAATTAAACTATATCACCAAAAAGAAGATAGTCATATACACACGGAGGTGAGCAAGAAGCACTGCACATTATAAGAAGTGTCAATTACCCTGTCTTCAATCCTGTCATACATGAACTGACAACCTGATTCAGGCTGTGATCCATGAATTAGCAAGGAACATCTTTTGCTGGGTCGAACTCTCTTTATAATGTCATCCTCAAGGTTCTCATGATCATGTTCTATTTTTCTGTTGTCTGTACTGGACAAATCATTGCCAGTAGATTGCACAACAAACTTGCTTTTCCGTTGCCCAAAGGGCGTCACAAGTTCTGATGGTTTTCCAGAGGAAAGATAGCTCCCATTTGTACCATGCATTGAATCAGCTGGCTCCAGATAGTGGTTTTCAGACCTGTCTGTCGGAGTGCCAAGAATACCTTCTTTTGTATCTTCATATTCATTACTCAAAATCCTACATAAAAGGTTTATCATCATTGATTTAAATACTAATAAATAAGAAAGTATTGTTTACCCATAACAGCAAATCATCATCTATACTGTTCATCAGTGGACCAGGTGGGGCATAGTTTGACAATCATAACTACTGCATAAAACAGTTGGGCTTGGTTCCACCATCATAACCACCACAAAAAACTCTATCAATTACAATCTAATATGGTTGATTAACATCCTTCAAAAACTATCTGCGTAATATAAACTACCAGTGTAAAACCACCAAAAAAACTGAAAGCACTAGTGCAAGATACCATACGCATTGAGCATGGAATCTACCATCACTTGTATAATAATGACAACAAAAAGTAAACACACACGGAGGTCTAAGTGCAAGCATACAAAGATGTGCTGCATGTCTGTCTTCTGGTTCAACAGGTAGCTTTCATGAACACCTATTAAACAACAAATAAATGATATGTAGAACACACCACACAAAAGGTCCAAAAGATCAAAAAATTCTCTTTCTGGTGGTAAATTGGGACTGTGGTGCAGTAAATGAAGTGACTGGATTATGACCTCGACCCAAAAAGGACACATCGTTCATAGACCCAAGCCCACACCACTATTTCAGCTCCATGTGTGCACCCACACACGGAACTAATCAGATCAGAAAACAAAGAGTTAATAGAAAGAAAAAAAGAGAAAATGTATACAGTGCTCACTTGTCGACATCGTTACTTGAGTAGACATGCAAGTAGGATTCCTCTTTAATAACCGCTTCTTTCTGTTCATTTTGTAGGTAAACTAAGAAGCCGTCCATTTGAGCATTTTGAACAGTGGGTTCGTTTAGTTGCCTGTCACAAAATCATAGGCCAAAGAGAGAATAAAACAACTAGAAAATTCTAAAGATTAAATCCAACACCCGTTAAAAGAAAGACACTCGACCTGATAATTGTCACAAGAGAGACCAAAACACAGCTAACACACCTATTTTGCTCCGTTTAGGTGATTATTTCATTCGTTTAGGTGATTATTTCATTAATTTAGAAATCAAAACAACGTGAACAAATGAGACTAGAAAACAAATTTCTTCTCTTTCCCACAGTTATCTCAGAAACCAAACAGGGAATCCTAAACTACAACAATTTCATCTTCCTTCACTCAATTAAAAGTGTGAAAAAAGAAAATCAGTTCTTGACGCTAAATCCTTTAAATTTTTTTTCATTTTCTTTCCCTTCAGTTTTCTCTGCAACCAAACAGAACAGAGGAAACCCTCACTACCGTTAATATCTTTATACTGAAGAAATCGTAATTTACCTGTTGAGATAATAAACCTCCCAACTCGAAACGAGATTCGAAGGCGTGAGCTTGTAATTTATACAAAAAGTGAGACCTAAGGAAGAAGAAGATCGCAGCATTTTATCAGTTTCAGAAAATACGAATTAGAATGAGGGGCAACAAGGGAAGAAAACTTACATTTCTTCAGTATTTCTTCTTCTTCGTCGAGAGAGAACCCGCTCCTTTCGAATTCTTGTTTGATTTCATCTTCCATGGCGAGGTTTAGGGTTTTCGAAAATGCGACTTGTTGCAGAGAATAGGAAGAACCGCGAGCGGCAAATGGCGGGAAATTTTTGCTTTGGGTGAATAAATATGGGTCTGATCTATAATGTCTTTTTTGCGTTCCATTTATACCCCTCCTTCTAACACTTATTACAGAAATCCCTTAACAGGCGACTTTATTATTTTGCGGTGTTTTAGGGGAATTGATTTAGGACTAAAGAATCGAGATGATGTGTTATTTGCAGTGTTTTAAAAATCGGACCGTTCATCGAACCGGAAAAGTTATCTGGTTAAGGGTCAATCGGTTGAACTGTAACGTCATAAATATATTATTTATTTATTTATTTATTTATTTATTAGAATAAAAGCTATAAATGATTCAAAATATAATTTTTTTTTAAATATTGGTACAATCAATTCATATATTTGAATTTATGTGCAGTCATTACAAATATTGGGACTATTTTAGTCATTTTAACACCTTAAAAAAAATTAAAAAAATTATTTAAAAAAAAAAAACCGGGTTGACCGGTTTTCTAACCGGTTTTTTGACCGGTTGAACCGGTTGACCCGTCGGGTTGAACGGTTTATTTGAAAATGAGTTTTTGAGGGTTGAACCAGCAGGATAGGGGATCGGTTCCCGGTCCAACAGGTTGAACCGGCCGGTCCGGTCCGGGTTTAATAACATTGGTTATTTGTGTGTTCTTTCTTTTATTTTTATTTTTTTTTAAAAAGCCGTGTTGTAAATAATTGCAGAACAAGTTCGGTAATAACTCGTTTGGATTTGATTAATTTTTAATACAAGTTAAGTTTAAATTTGGAGTTTAGGTTTATTTAAAAAATTAATGAGTCAATTATAAATAAATCAAAGCTTGATTAAATTACACTCATGAGCAAATTTATTAAATTACGCTCATCATTATATTTGTTTTCTATAAAGTTTTCAACTCTTCATCGATTACACTTAGGGTTTGAAGATTGAATTTTCACATGAATTGAATCATACCAAAATGCACAAAGAGAAGTATTTGAGCTCAAGACAAGCTTGAATTTGAGCTCGAAACCAAAGCTCAATTAGTATATGTCAATCGAGCCACGCACAAACTTTTCTAGCTACTCCCAACATAAACTTGATTAATGCTCGAGTCAAGTTTGAGTAACTAATTTTTTTGATCAAGACAAGCTTAAACGGTTCAAAATTAACTTGATTCGATTTAACTCGTTTGCAATTCTAATCACAATTGTCAAAACCTTATAGTAACATGAGGTCACCATAAAAGAGACCAGAACGGTGACATAACTTATGGTTCCATGGAGGAGACCGTACCATAGTGGTGGAATGCGTTTGATCTTCAAACTGAGTTTGAGGTCTTTAAATTTTTTATTAATTGGGTTCCTTCCCAACTCCCACTCCCACACGCTATCAAAAGAGAAATAGAGAGAGGAAAAAAAGAAAAAAGGAAAGAGAAGTGGCTTGCGTAATTTTTTTTTTTTTAAAAAAAAGGTCTATTGGACTTATAATCTATGCAAGAGGAGGTAGGCTTCTCCTTTCCCTTAAATTCTCTCTATCCTGATGAAGACGAGACTCGAATCCAGGTATCTGATACAAACCTAAGAGACTTTACCAGCAAACTAGCTGACACCTTCACATAAATAAATTAATTAATAAACCTAATAGAGTGCTTTGTCATTGGTGTTTTTTCCCATAGCTATACATTTCAAGAGTTCATAGATGGCCCATTGATTTATAGCAGATACTAAAAGACTTGTTTAGTGAGGTTAGGATTTTTGAATTCAAAATCGTTTATAGCATTTGTTTGGATCTCAAAAAACTTAAGAATACTTTGAAATGAAATTAATTTCTAAGCAATTTTAAACCATAAGGAATTGAATCTGGTAATAAGAATTAAGAAATAATTGGGAGGCCAACTACAAAACCATAAGAAGTGTGTCAAGAGAATAGGTCCATGTTGCCAGTTAAAGCTTGAGAACTCACAGCCAAATGCAGTGTAGAGAATGAAGAATGGGGTAGTACTCCTAAGCATTGTGATCCCCAGTCCAATAAAACCAACAATACCAACAGTCCCTATGTTCCCACATAAAAAAATATATAGCCTAAAGTTCCTATACTTAAGTAAAGGCTGTATGTACAACTCCTAGTAATAACGCGCTTTAAAATTCAACCCAGTAATGCAAAGCTGTGCACTTGCAACATGGATTTGCATATAATGAATGGTTAATTAAAGGTCTTTTGAGTTGAGTTGGTTTTCTAGCATTATAAGTAGTAATCGATCTTGAGAGATTTTGATCTTTCTTCTTTGTGCAGAAGGGACTCTTGCGACTCTAGAACATCGGCCCTTGCTGTGCAAACTTCTGCGCGTCTTAAACAATAAGGCAGCATCTTCCTAGTCCTATTGCTTTTCAAAACAGTAGGACAATGCACAATGATAGTGAAATAGAAATGAGCATTGGAAATAGGTGCAGTTGACAAATATATGCACAATGGCTGAATGGCAGCATTGTTGCAAATTGAAGTGCAGGCAGCTTGTCTTATATTCTTGAAGTGGTCTTTTGAGAACAGTATAGGTTCATAAAAATGCCATAGTTTTCTTATATATTCTAATTTGTTTTAGTTCCAATATTCTCTAGCTCCCTGGCTGCACACTTCTGTCTGCACACTCATTGATCCCAAAAGAGGCCCAAAACAATAACAATATCATCTATAATTCTATACCCCATTGTGATGTTGGAGAGAATTAAAATACCGATTTCATTATGATAATGCTATCAATGGAGTTGTTTACACTTAACTACATAAGCATACTGAACGAACAAAGGAAACGACAGCCACAACGCCACAAAAGGGGGTAAATTCCCCTTTTCTAGTAGGTTCTGAACTGTACATACAGACTGTGCATAAATAACTTATACCAATTCAAAGTTGTCGATTAATGTTCATCAACTACATGATCAGCATCGACTTTCAAACTTCAAAGCAAGCCAATCCTTCTAAATGTGACAATAAGATAATTAAGAGTAGAACTGGTAATTCTTGGCTGATACGATGATTGACCTTAGCCCACCAATGGGTGATAGAACCATCAAAAGAATGCCAAACACAATGCAGATCTGTTATGCATTAAGTAAAAAACAAAATTAAAATCAGCCAAGTGTTATAAAGGAAGTGGAAAAAAATAAAATAAAATAAATGAATAATTAAAGGAATGTCATGTAAGAACCTACCCAGTTGGTAAACCAAGATAAACTGAACCTTTTGGGTTTGTAAATGGCAAGCCACATGACACAAGGCAGCTGCAGAGAAGCAAGCATTAGAGGTTTAGCATTTATTTGTTTGGTTGTATAAAGAAAAATAGTCCAATGAATAGAAAATTATTGCAAGGCTGACATGGTTTGCAATGGTATTAGGAAGCACAGAGAATTTTTTTTGCTTACAAAAAATGTTGTTGGAGCAAAAGCAAATCCTCCAAAGAATCCAAGGAGGCCACCAAAGAAGGGGAAGGTCATACCAAGGAACATGGTAAATACTGCAACCAAGGAGAATTGTCATACAAATAAGATAAAAGTGGCATATACTACTACCTAAATACCAATTGAAACTTCACAATTAGTATATATGTATTTATGTGAAAAACCCAAAAAAGAGAGAGAGAGAGAGAGAGAGTGAAAAAAAAGAGTAGGAACTACATACCAACATATAGAGAGCGAGTAATAAAGCGAAGCTTGAAACTAGGTTTGAAATCTAGTTTCTTCACTAGTACAGTTTCTATCATGTCAAACACAGGCATAGCATATATCTGCACATTTCCATAATTCGAAGAAGCAAAGAGAATGATAAAATAATAGTGTTTATAAATGAAGCAGTCACTAGAGAAAAATGGAACAATTTGAAGTATACTGCACCTGGTAGCTTCCAATGACATGTATGACGACAAACATGTTAGCAGCTGCAATAAGCCAATTGGGCTTCTCAAGGTTGATAAGGATGTTATCCTCGACGCTGTTCCCAAACACCCAGTACCCAATTAGAGCAACAGGGAAATAGCAAGCTGCAACCACAATATAAGCAACAACCACTCCTTTCCACATGGGTCCTTTGGAAGGATTCTCAGGAGTTGAAGGAATTGTTGCTTGGATCTCCAGAACCACATTGTGCCCAGCATAGGCAAAAGCTACATCACCCAAGGCACTTAAGAAGTCAAAGACAATTCCGGATGTACTTGTCGATCTAGGTCCATATTCCACATTTGGTTCAATCCCCTTCTTAAGCGTCGCTACCCAAGCAATCGTTGAGTAACTGCAGACAATAGATCAACACCCAAAAGCAATCTAAATAACAGTTTGAAGAATACAGAATTATGATGAAAGTTTAATCACTAGGGGGAACCTGAAGTGAATAATAACCAATGTGACAGTTTAAAGAATACAGAATTATGATGGAATTGTGATCACTAGGGAACCTGAAGTGAGTACTAATCAAAGTAACAGTGAAATTGTGATCACAAGGGAACCTGAAGTGAATACTGAGGCTCTGTTTGGATCTAAGAAGGCATGAGGGAAAGGAAAGAAAAATGCAAAAAAGTGCTCACAAATAGATTCTTTTCTTTAACATTTTTAAGCTTTTCCTTCATTCTTTCCAAGATCCAAAAAGAGGCTAATGGGCAAGGCGATTTACCTCAATGACATGACTGCTGCGGCCAATGAGACACCAGAAATGGAGTTCAAGTTAGGAAGATGAGAGAGAACAAGGTGAACCGCGCCAAAAATCATGATGAAATAAGTGGTCTTGATACTTTTGCAGTTGGGGCAAACTGAGTCATGGAACTTCTTCAATGATTTTCCTCCAGTGACCATATAGACTATGTTCACACTGACTTCTACAACTAGCTGTTGAGGTACCACAATCCAAAGCCCAAGCTTCTCACCGAAGGCATGCTGACCCAGTTCATGGTATCTATCAAATCGCTTACCAGGAACCATTTCATGCATCTCAACCATTTGCCACAGAGTGTACAGAGTGATGATCCATGACAGAACAAGTACTGCTACCCCAGGACCCCTGTAATTCATGACAGAAAAATGTTTCCATAAACTTTCAGAACATCTTATTTAATTACATTTCATGTATGAATTACCCTGGACCTGTTCTGCTTAAATAAGTGGTGAAAATTGAAATGTTACTAATTCTATATATATATATAGAGAGAGAGAGGCAGTCTTAAACTGACTGTTGATTAAATATCCTTCTTATGAAATATCATGTATGCCAAAAATTATTGTGATCCAACCGTTAGGAAATCAACAAATCCTTGGTAAATACCTCTCACCCACTATATCAATAAAATCATAACGCAATTAGGATTAAAAAGCAGGAAGGAAATCTTCAAAATATTTTTGAAAGGACAAAAAAATATTTTTTGAAAGCATAGTTACATATATTGGAATGCGAGTGATTTTATATATATGTGTGTGTTGTGTATTCGCACACACAAACATCCAGAAATGTTCAGAAAACTAATAAATCTTTGGCAAATACAAACATAAAAAAAATAGAGCAAGAAAACAGAAAATAAATTCCTAAAAATAGCTTTGAAATGGCATAAAAACATTTTTTAGAAACATAGTTTTAGACCAGTAATAAATCTGGTACAGGAACATCAATATTGATCAATACCCAAAATCACAGCAATCTCAAGCATCATTGCTACATAATCAAAATGAGTAATGCTATACATCCCGAAAAAAATTTCCAAAAAAGTATTCAAAATGAATCCAAGCCCTTCATTTATTATTAAGGAGAGAGTTTGCTAAAAGAAAGAAAGAAAGGATTATCAACCACTCAACCGCATTATTTGGGATAATTTTTTGGGACATTTAAGGCCATGTTTGGGTGTGAACTCCGAATTTTTTTTATTACTTTTTTTTAAGTATTCAAAAAATAGAAAATAAAAAATAATTTCTTTTTATTTTCTATTTTCATAATTTTTTTTTTTAAAAGAAAGAGTAATAGGCGGCATCATAGAGGGTACAAAAAAATCCCAACTAGGTTGGCACTCTAAGCCATCACAATCATGTGCCATCAACCTTAAGATATTATTAAGAAGAGAAGAAAGAAAAATACAACGAAGAAGCAAATAAAAATAAAAAAAAAAATAAAAATTGGAATGAAAAATAACCAAACCAGATTACAAGAAAAATTATGAAAATCTATAAGTGGGAAGGCCTATCATATCCCTCTCAAGAAAGCAATAAGTTAACCAAACATATTTTTTAGATTGATTGATACTATGTTTTTCTTAATTTTGAAAACAGATAGCGAAACATATTTTTTACCCTTTTTAAAAAATATTTTTTGAATTCTGAAAACAGTTTTCGGAGTTTCTAGCCAAACATACGATCATTTTCTAATCAGAATATCTGGTTTTCCATTAAAATAAACGTACGTACCATCCCAGCTCTGACATTGCATAAGGCAGGCTGAGGACACCGGCACCGACCATAGCAGTGACATTGTGGAAAGCCGAGTACCACCATTTTGCATTCCGAGAAGAAGTGATCGGAAGCCAATCGTCGATAGCTTTCTCTTTTGCCAATTTCTCTTCTCTCCTTGATTCATTAAAATCTTCTCTCCTTGATTCATTAAAATCTTCTCTTCTTGATTCATTAAAATCTTTTCTCCTTGATCCATTAAAATTCATTTTATTTTATTTTCCTAAAAGAAAAAATTTCAACAGGAGGGAGGCAAAGTTGTTTCTCTGCCGCCTCCTGTACGTTCACGATGTGCTTTATTCGAAGTGAATATCAATATATATATATCTATATATATATATATATATAGATTCTAGGGAATCAAGAGAGCCATATATACTTAGCAAATTTGTCTCTCAAGGAGGGACTATAAATGACCGTTAATGAGTAACTGAATTTGCTCTTATTTCTCCTTATAACTGACATTTGAATCTTTTGACGACCGGGGTCATTGATACGTTCAGATGCATGAGTTGTCTTAATTTAATTATTCCTTACTTAAAATGCTCCTGTTTCTCCTCTGAGAAGTGCTTCTATATTAAGCCTCTGATGGGTGTTTTGGTCATTTATGTAGTTTGCAAAAAAGGCAATGAATCTCAATGGTATGTTATGGTATTCCGGATTCCTCGGGAGTGTAATGGTCTTTAGACAACTATGCCAACTAAATGCAGAGCATTCAGGGAAAAAAAATGCCAGTCTCGTTATTATCTGTTTGAATTTTTCTGTACTTAGATTTATTTGAATGTTAAGATCATTACATATCAGAGAAGAAAATTCAAGTAGAGGATCCGAATTCAATTTTATATTAGTCCAAAATTTTAAAATTCTATCAAGTGATTTCTATATGGCTAGCTAATTGTAGAACAAATTTAAAAAAACCAATCGTTTGATTAAATACTCCTCTTATGTATGTATTGCTTGTCAAAAATCACAGTGATCCAACGGTCAGTTTATGAAAAAACTGATTGTGAAAAAATGGTGATATTTTGAAGAACAAAAAGTCATAGTTTTTTATTATGACATTTTTCAAAATTCAAACATTAGATGATGGTTATTTTTGGTAAGCATGATGTACACAACGTGAGTATTTTAATCCAACAGTAGGTTTTTCAAAATTTAATTTGCAACTGGCCCTACAAAGTTTATACTAGCATCTGTGTGTGTATATATTTATGGAGTTTGTTATAAGGTACACCTCATGCAAAGTAACATGTGTAGGAGCGAGCAATTGTAAAATAGACTTGAAAAACTGACTGATGGATTAGATAGTTTACTTATACATGTCATGCACGCCAAAAATTACATTGATCTGATTGTCGATTTTTGAGAAATCCCACTGTAAAAAGTGTGATTTTTGCAAATTGATTATGTAAGGTGCACCTTATAATAGACTCCCTATAAATATTTATTTATTTATTTAAGATTTGAAAATTTTGTGTGTTGAGCTGTGATAGCCATCAATGATTGAAAAATTTTGGTAACAAATTTATTTAGGTTATAATTAATGTAAAGCTGATAAAGATGTCCTACTATAATGGTAAAGTTTTTATTTTACATACTGTAAGATTTGAATTCACATCTTTTATTCTAAAATGGTAAAAAATTATCATGAGGATAAGACAACTGTAATGGTAAAAACAGCTGTAATGTTTTTATCTACTATACTGTAATGCTTATTGCTCATTTTGTTATAATCTTTATCATCGACCTCTTGATTTGGTCATAATTATGTGCCTTCAATGGAAAAAAAAACTTAGGATCTGTATACCCTCTTCACTCTCTTCAGAAATGTGTTTATGACACAACACAATATCTACATATTTAGACATATGTTAATGTGTCTCATAAGGGAAGGGACACATGTTCACAAGACCCAAATTTTTATCTTATGATGTGAACCATGCCATCAACTACATCCGCCCAATTGTCCTACTCAAGTGCAAATATTTATCTTTATTTTCTCATTTTTCTTGGGTCTTTAATCATACTAATTTTCTGCCAATCATCCGTTTGTTTAGTGACGTATATTCTCACTTTTATAGAAAAAAATCTCGGATTCAATTACATGGAAGTGCATCGATACCCATTTGTTAATACTAGAAGGGATTTGGGAATGGATAAGTTTCAATCCTTTGGCATTAAATAAAAAATTATATCAATCTTCGTGAATTAGAAGTTATAATTTATCCACAATTTTTAGGCAAAGTCAAAAAAACCTGCAAAAAAGAGAGGCACTGAATAAGATTGAGAAACAACCCACCTGTTGATTTGACTGGCTAAGCCCAGTGCGCCAAAGCACATGACTGGTTTAAATCCAGATAATTTGTTGAAAAAGAAAAGCAGATAATGAGACACATGATATGTCCTAAAGAGCTTGAGCTCACATGAGTTCATGAGAGTTTGTTTTGTCACCACCCCTTGTCAGGTTTACAGGCCAAGCAAAAACAGTAACTTGCTTAAGCTCTATAGTCAATCTTCCTTGAAGTTTCTGACCAGACAAACACATTTGCTTCAGAACTTGTCCATGTAAAACATTCCAGTGGGAATATAAGCAATATGACCCAGAAAAATCATGTATGAAACTATCAATAAATTGGTCATAACAAGCCATCAAGATGATGGGCTAAAGTCATTTGATTATTATTTGATTGGACAGGCAGTTTCTTCATCCACAAGCTCAGCTTGCTCACAACTGTTTGAAACTTCTAGCAAACAATAACCAATAAATTCAATATAGCAGGCTTACATACGTATAAACCACGCGTCTAGCTATCTCAGATATCAGTGGAATGTTGTTCAGACAATTATAAGTACTACCTAGTATACATATTCTACACACATTAGCAAACTAAATCAAAATGCAAAACACCAAAAAAAAAAAAAAAGCATTTGCATAGCTCACTGGATTTATACTGTAATGGTGGGTTTAGCCAAAACTCCCAACTCTTTCAGACAGTTAGAGAGCTGAATGATTGTAACTCAGAGATGGCCTTGCACACTTGATTGAATTTTCCACAGCCACGCCATGTGTGCCAAAACAGAAATACTGGTTCATCAACTTCTTATTGAGGGAAGATTGTTTGTCGTCCATTTGTTCCGTTCCATTGTTGGGGGATTGATTTGACCAAGAGGTTCTAGCAAGAACATTTCCACCGTGTATGCCATTTTGTTTATCAATTAAAGAGGGTGAAGTCACTAATGATCTTGAAAAGGGACTTGGAGGAGATAGAGCTGGAAGAGTGGCTTGTGGTATTGCCTGAATGACACCATGCATTAGCCCTGCAGCAAATTTTTTCTTGGTGGATGGACTTGGAAGAATATTACTCCTGGCGGAAAGTGTCCTTTTATTATTTGGAAGGGACGATGGTTTTGAGAATCTCTGCCGAAGTGGGATTGGATTTTCATCCAAATGTTTACTGATATTGTATGATTTTAAAGAATCATCATCATCATCATCATCATCATCATCATCATTTTTAAACTTTGTCCTATGAACTTTTTTCTCTTTCTTCCTTGGCCATCGGAGGAGAATTTTCAGGCGCCTGGCAGCATGATTTACAGAAATAGATTTCCTATTACCAAACGAGTTAACTTCAGTCGCTGACTCAGAGTGACTTAATTCACCTGAGCATGTCCTGAATTCCCCACTTTCAGGATCGCCACTGGCATCAGATGCATTATCAATGCCTGTGTATAAGAATATTTCTGCATCAGGGATTCTGAAAGAAGTTCCGGGACTGCACCCAATGCCCTGCATTTTCAGATGGGAAACAAGGGCACTTCTTGCCATATAATCCTGAGAATTAGAAATCCCTCCTGCTGAAATCAACCGCTTGATCAATATTTCAGAAGATGCTGATCGTGGCCGTTGCTTGAGGAGATCTAGTGGGGTCATGCCATCAGTATCGCGAATGTTCAAATTAATTGAAGGCACAGTCATGAGGAGCTCCACAAGATTAGATTGAATATTCGCAATAACAGCCATGTGAAGAGCGGTTCTTCCATCATTGTTCCTAACATTGATGATGTCCTGCATGTTCACAATCTTTCCACAAACCAACCGCTTCATGAGTTCAATCTGCCGGTCCAGTCTTCGGAAGCCAGGGGTTCGGAAACCAGCCACTGCCATATGAAGAAAAGTATCTCCATCATTGTTTGTAAAGGAGGATGGCGTAGGAGATGCAAGAGCTAGAACCTCTACCACAGCTAAGTAACCCCTGTAAGCAGTCACATGTAATGCTGTGTTCCCTTGATTATCTGTGGAAGTGGCGACATCAAAGGATGCTAATAGATCCTTAACTACCTGCATTAAACAAAAATTGATTGTAACAATAGAAGTTGATTCATTCACGAGGTCTGAAAGTGAATGTAAGGAATACAGCCATAAGATGCAAATAAGTGACATCCTGTAATAAAAATTTTACATACACCATATAGAACCACTCCATTGATAACAAAAATTAATGATAATCTAAATTCACATTAATTCTCAGAAGCAACATTGCAATAGCATCTTTAACATGATATGAACATAGTTTGGATTTGCTCATGGGTCATCTATTCCGAAGAATGCTCCATATGAGTTTGGATTTGAGTATGTCCCTAGGAGTTGGATTCGTCAACTCCCATTATCAAGGAATTGGGAACTCAACCTTCCAAAATATAATTGAAGGATACAAAATGAACCAATCTATCAAGCAATATGCCCTGATTACACAGTAAATGGAATTTGCTTAAGTTCCTACAGATTATCCTTATATAATGCAGAATCAACGCATCACTATGCTATTGAATAATAAAATGAAAGAACATAGAGTAAAATCCCAGCAGATGCTGTGTGCAAAACAATGAAATGATTTCCGTCTTCAGTGGACTCTTGAGAAATCCCCCTCCCCCCAACCTCGTCCAAGAAATCCAATGATAAGAAGGAAACATCTGAGCAGTTTCAGGCCAAACTCTAAAATGCCCGATTTCATACAGTCATGTGTTCAAAGATGACACTATCAATGAGCAGTGCCCTAGTTCAACTATGTGATTCTGCCAATGTGGATGCAATCCCTACATGTTAAAGCCCCCTTATTATATTTTGAATCTCTGCCAAGTTCCAACTAGCAAAGTCATTTCAGTCTTCCACTACCCCTTTTAAACACCTTCCACTTGCACTAACTAGCAAAGTCTGAAAACTGCCTCATATGATCACATGAAGGAGAATTGTCAACATGGGCATTCACATAGAATTCAAGAACTGTTTACATAAAATTAATATGGGCAAGATCAATCCATCTTCTTCGAATCATTTTTAAGCATCCCCACCAACCATTTCACTTTGAAAAGCCTGCCTATGGTCTTGGGTTTTGCAATGAATTACTAGCAAATTATATAAGAACTTGAACTAGGACAGCTAGAAATGTATGAATAAATGATTAAATCATCAGAGAAACATATAAACAGAAGAAGACTTACCTCAACCTGCCCTCTGCCAGCTGCAGTATGCAAGATAGTAGATCCTTGAAGATCTCTATAAACCAAAACATCAGAACAATCCCCAAGAAGTTCCTTCAAAATCTCCAAATTCCCCCCTCTAGCTGCAGCATGAACAGCTCTATTCATCATCTCCCACTTAAACATTGAAGGAATTTCACCTAATGGATCCTCTATTTCTCCTCCATTGTATCGTAAACATCTCGGCGAGACAGAGATATCAAGCAAGAACCTAAAAACCTCAGAATTCTTGCTCCTGGCCGCAGCGTAAAATATATCAGTGACACCATATTCTCCCTCTCCAAACACAAGGAGAGGGTCTCTCTCTAGCAATTCCTTAACAAAAAACACATCCCCAGCTGAGGCTGCAGTGTATAGAAGCCATCCACCATAGCCAGCTCTGATGAGAGAATTGTGGCCTGTCTTGGTTTCACATTCAAGAAGGAGTTCTCTAGCAACCTGAGAGCGACATTTGGCCACATCATCGAATTGTTCTTCGTCGTCCCAGACGGTTTCGAGCCGGCGAATTCGCCGGAGGGAGGTGAGCTTGATGAGGAGATTGGTGTCAAGGTAGAGCAGCTCCCTGACCAGATCATAGTGGCCATTGGCAGCTGCCCAATCAATGGGTGACGCGTACCACCATTGGTCTCTGGTGCTCTCCCACCGGAGAGGGAAGTATGCCGGCGGCATTGAACCTGTGAACGGGATAGAATTCTCAAGACCCAATTGAGATCAAATCAAGAGAACAGAGGATTCGCAATTCAAAGTGGAATGGCGGAAAACAAAGACACTATGAGTAGTGTGAGAGCTCATTTAGACAGAAAAAGTGTAAACAAACTAATTCTTTTAGATGGGAAAGTCCCAAAAAAGCTAAAAAGACCAGGAATCTTGGAATCAAGGAATAAGAATAAAAGTAACAAGCAGCATCTATGAGATTTGAGCTAAACAGGAAGAAGAAGAAGCAGAGAACTACTCAAAGAAACAGAGAATACCCATTAAAAGCTAGAGAGATAGAGAGAGAGAGAGAGATTTAAGTTGTTGTTAGTGATTTAGAAGAGATGGAAATAGGCGACCCATTTGGGGACATGGGAAAATAAAGAAGACCCATCAGAGTTTATGCCAGTAACAACTGATAGGTGGATTAGGTGGAGAAAATGAGGCAAAGACGGCCATTTTATTATTACGAAGGAAGTAGGAAGCACAGTCGGAAACAAGAGGATAAAGGAGGGGCCTTAGTGGGAAACTGGGAAAGTTAGGAGAGGGAAAAAAAGGTGATGTTAAAAACAAAGGAGCCCACTTTAAACTGTTTGCACAAGATAACAAAACGAAAATGACACCACTAGTTTTGTAGATTTTTATTGGGGTTTTACGGTGGCGAAGAATTTAGGAAGAAATCAATAAAAGTTGAGATTCCTTTGGTCCGTGAAAACCCACGAGAGAGAGAGAGAGGGAGAGAGGGTAATTGTGTAGGTAACTGGACTGAACCAACAACTACGTTCAGTGTTGAGGAAGTTTAATGGAGTCTGTTATTCTCACAGCGGAAAGGAAGAGACAGGGGGGACATAAATTGAGAGAGTTGGGTAAACTATGATGATTTTCCTTTATTGGGTAAGATAAGAACTTCCTTTATTTTTTATCTTATTTGCAAATTCCCTCTTATATTTTGCTATTTTTCATTTTCACCCATCAACTTTGCAAACAAAGCTAACAAAGCTTATAAAAGATACACTACTTTTGATCCCAAAATTCTCCTTTTAGGAAAATATTATGCATCACTACAAGTATCGCTGCTACAATAAAGAACGATAATAAATTTCTAAAATTATCCATGAGTGATTTTCCAAAATTACTCTTATTTTCTTCTTGTATCGATATTTGTAGTGATTCGTTGTAGTGATGTATAACATTACTTATATTTTTATTTGTATGTAGAATTTTATCCCTTTTTCACAGTTTTTAATAATTCATGAAATTCGAAGGTGGTGTAAAAAATTAAATGTAATCAACTTTCATTTTTCACTTTTAATAAATTTAAATTGAACAGAAACTTTGTTTACATACTTGTATGCCAATGTATATATATAAGGAATTAAAAGAAGCAAAGTAATATGCTATTTAAGATTGGTTAATTTGATAAATTAAAGAGATTGAAAATAAGATTTAAGTTTAGTTTGGTTATCTTTATAAGAAGGTTGGAATGACCCTTTTATCGAGACTCCATTTAGAATAATATTGTCTAAAATCTACTTGATCTAAAAAGAAATAAATGATAATAATTAATTCTAGATTATTTGAAGAGTATAAGATAATTGACCAAAGTTAGATTTCTTAACTTTTGTCTCAATTATTTTAATATAAAACTTTTGATGGTGAAGAATTGGTTTGAATATAAGTCTAAAAAAATATTTGAAAAAATAGTTCTCCAAAAATAATTTTAAATAAAATAAATACAAACAAAAGCTTAATTTCAAACCAACTTCAAGCATGAAGGGACTTATCCAAACACATGAAATCATTGCTCTGGACAAAATTTCAGTATATAAAAATTCCAGCAATGCTCTAAAAAAATATATAAATCTAGGATTACAATAGTGGATGAGCTAAAATTCCAAAATATATACAAAATAAAAACAGATAAGGGGGTTTCTTCATCAATACCCATGAAAGGATGGGTGAAGATCGATCCTCTCCTTATTAAGTTCTCTTATGCCGCCACATCACCCAAGTAACAATATATCCTAAGGCTAAGAATATATTGAGCAGCAAGTTGAAGCTTTAAAGGGCATTGAAATTTGATGGCCCCTTTAACAGAAAATTTCCCTAGGGTCAGTTGCAAAAAAATATTTTGAAAAACTAACCGTTGGATAAAATACTCCCCTTATGAATGTCATGGTTGCAAAAAATCACAGTGATCCAACGGTTGATTTTTGAAAACTCTAACTGCAAAAATTGTGATATTTTAGAGAAAAAAAAAACACGGTTTTTTATTGAAACTGGCTGTAAGATGAGATACCTCTCTTATAAACATCATGTTTGCCAAAAAAAATCACGACCATCCAACTGTCAATTTTTGAAAATATTGCAATGAAAAACTATGTTTTTTTTCTTTTTCTTTGACATGTCACAATTTTTGCAGTCATATTTAAAAAAAACCGAACGTTGGATCATAATGGTTTTTGGCAGCCATGAATTTCATAAGGGGAGTATTTTATCAAACGGTTGTTTTTTCAAAATATATTCTGCAACTGACGGTCTGAAAGAACACTTTATATTAAAATGATTTTTTTTTTTTTGTTGTTGTTATAAGGACAGAATAAAAATTTTGTTTATCAAGTTTGAATGCCCTTTAAAACTCCAACTTAACCACTTAATGAGGTGACAGCATTGAGATTGCTGGCAAGATATCAAATGCAACTAATCCGATCCATATTCCATACCACAAACACACTTCATACATATATCTGATCTTAAGTTTAGTTTCAATTCGTACTGTATGAAATAAAAGTTGTAGTGGTGCTGACAGATCGAAATTGGACAGGCATGCATGCATGCGTAACGTATCTAACAAACTCTTCTTGCCAAAAAGATATTCCAGTGGGTGAAACATCGTGGATTGATGAAGACTTCTCCAAACGATGGCAGTCATCAGAATTGGTGACTGATGTTGAAATTGCAAGAGATTTCAGTGGTCCAATAATATTAAAGAAAGTAAGGACGAAAGAGATGGATATAAATATGGGTCATGCACAGCCACTGAATTAAGGATAGTTTGTATTAGAAAAAGTATTTTTCATAAAATTACTTTTGAAACTCAAAATTCCAATTGATCTAAGAGATGGAGTGATAATTAGTTCTAGATGACTTGTGAGGTGATACGAAGATTGCACGGCAAAATTTTCATACTAGAATCAATTTTAGTGTGAAAATTTTGATACGTGAAGACATGATTTGAAGATAATTATAAAGAAATATGTGACGAGATACGTCTTTAAAAGTAATTTTAGAAAAAGCTAAAGCAAACAAGTGTGAAGACATAGTTTTTCAAAAGTAATTTTAGATGAAGCTAATCTAAACAGTCTAAGGCAGCGTTTGGCGTAGCTTCATGCATATGGAAGTCATTTTTGAAGAAGTGATCGTTAAGATGAACTTTTTAAAAATTCATTTAGGAAAAAAAATAGTGTTTGGCACAATCATATTTTAAAAGTCTTTTTCTATAAAAAAAAGGTGATGAAGTTATGCTTCCTAACAAACGTAGATTTTCAAAAGCAATCTTTTTTAATTAACTTCTCCCAAATGGATTTTCAAGGAAATGACTTTTCATAAAAGTCCATCCGGAATAGTTCACCAAACACATATTTTTTTTTTTTCCAAAATGACTTTTAAAATTAGGAAGTCTCTCTGGAGTCTCTCAAAAACTACGCCAAACGCCACCTAATTATGATATTGGAATTTTGATTATTGATTTGTGATCCATAAGGACCATACTTGCCCAATTGATGTCAATGCACATGTGTTCAATGATTATAATCCATCATTTGATGGATATTAAGACATTGTCATTTGTTTAATTATGTGA
Source organism: Hamamelis virginiana (assembly GCA_017140935.1). Classification (NCBI taxonomy): domain Eukaryota; kingdom Viridiplantae; phylum Streptophyta; class Magnoliopsida; order Saxifragales; family Hamamelidaceae; genus Hamamelis; species Hamamelis virginiana. The sequence goes on along the minus strand of JAESVK010000902.1, from coordinate 715,829 downwards.
TTACTCTTATGTATTATTGGTTCTTTATTTTATCATGATGTTTTCTGCTTTATTTTATGATTTTTTTAATTAAAATAAAAAAGTGATTACCAAGTATTAATATGCTAAAATGAAGTTAAGAGCAATGAACTTGATATATGGTTAATCTAGGAGGATAGTTCAGATTGTTCGGCTTTGGCGTATAAAATCCGAAATCCCTGTTCGAGTCTCTTGGACCACTTACTAAGAATATTTATCCAGTATTTTATCCGGTGTTCATGGTCAGTAAAAACTTGATATATGGTCCTAATATTTGACAATATGAACTAGATATGGTCCTATTTTTTTTACCAAAAGAAATGATTATGTAAAAGGTGATGTTGACATTTGATATTTATGCGTCCGTTTTGCTCCAAATTAACCACCTCTGTCCATGTCCACTAATGAATGTACAATAAGTTGGAAAGGGATGAAATCGGTTAACTTTCATAGCCTAGAAGCCTTCAAATGCAAGGAAAAAGATATTGAACTTTGCTAGTTACAACTTGAAATTTCATGAGTAGAATTATTCACCGTGCTTCTTACTCTTCAAGAAGCCGAAGATTTTAAGTTTGTTCCCCGTATTATATTAGTGCTAATCAATGTGGAATGGATGATGGTCTTACCTGTATTTGAGAATTAGTCAAGTTGAAGGTTGACTTGGTGGCAAAAAAAAAAAAAAAAAAAAAAAAAAAAAAATCGTTTCTTACCATCCTTTGAAACATTTATAGAAAAATATTATTACATTTATATAAATTAAGATTATATACCCATAAGTCCATGAGATGTGCATTTTATACCCACTAAGTTCAAGCATCCTTTTGATATAGCAAAGAGGCAAATGAATTTAGAACTTCCAAGAACCTCATAGTATTAAATTGGACCTTGTTGTATAGAGTTTTAAAGTTAGGGGCTTTTAAATAATTTACAAAAACTTTCATTCCCATTATTTACAAGAACTCTCCAAACCATGCTCTAGCTGCTTCATTGTCTCTTGCATTGTTTGACCCCGAAACAAAAAGGGAGAATAAAAAAAGTATCATAATAGCTACTGCTTGAAATCATTATTATATTGTGTGCTTTTCTCTCTCCATGCCATATATATAGCAAGTTATTCAGAAATGATTAAGTCAGTATATGCTTTTATATATATATATA